>LPNX010712098.1:0-36871 GCA_001517045.1 Pseudotsuga menziesii | reverse complement strand
TTGGTGTATGTGTGTGTATGGGATTAGGTTGGGTGGGATGACTCATTCCAAGAAGTTGAATACCTCCCAAAGATATCTTGACAAATCATCTGTCAAATCACCCTTTGTGCAAGACATCAATCGATATAAAAGCATTAAATTCATCACTAATGATTCCATCCTTTTCAATCTATTGCATGATGGATTTCGTCTTGAATAACAAATTGTTGATGATCCCAAATTATGTCACGTGCTTCAAAGATTTTTCTTGCCTCATTTCCCTTGATTTATCCTCCCTATGCATACTAATTCTCTTAAACCTGATCATTTTGATCTTAAATCTCCTTCGCACTGCCCCATTCATATTCATCGTCTTGATGCTCCATTTGACACAAAACCTCCCTCCCCTCAACTGCAAAGGCCGCCTCATCCATCCTTGGTAACCTAACAAAACACAAAGTATTGTTTCCAGAATCCAAAAAGAGTGTGTAGTCAAAACCACAAGACTCATTGCATTTCAAAATCGTTCAAGGAAATGAAGCTAACAATAATACCAAAGGTATTCCAAGAAAAATTTATCTACTACATGGAGTATGCAACCATTACCGAGTTTCACTATAGAATATTTAAATAATCAAATCTTAAAAATTGGGTCTGCTGCTCCTGGGCTCATATTATTGGTTATCATTAGAGGAAAATTCAACTCAAAATGGGCCTCTTAAAAGGAATTAATAAAATAATAGTTAAAATAATAAAATAATATTTATTAATTTTGGAGGAAGAAAAGAAAAAAACTACTTTTTTGTTTGTATTTTCGACATATCTCCTCGTGTTTTTACTCAAATTTCGATCGGGAGAGCTCGTTGGATGCAGAATTAAATTCTGCATCCAATGAGTACCAACTCAGCATACTTTTGATAGACCACACTACCCCAAAAATAAGAAATACCTGAAAAAACATGATGATGATGTCATCATCACGTTTTTTCAAGTATTTCTTATTTTTGGGGTAGTGGGGTCCATCAAAAGTATGCCAAGTGGGTACTCATTGGATGCGGAATTTAATTCTGCAACCAACAAGATCTCATGATCAAAATTTCAATTGGGAGAGCTCGTTGGATGCAGAATTAAATTCCGCATCCAACGAGTACCCACTCGGCATACTTTTGACAGACCCCGCTACCCCAAAAATAAGAAATACCTGAAAAAAACGTGATGATGATGTCATCATCACATTTTTTCAAGTATTTCTTATTTTTGGGGTAGAAGGGTCCATCAAAAGTATGCCGAGTGGGTACTTGTTGGATGTGGAATTTAATTCTGCAACCAACAAGCTCTCGTGATCAAAATTTGAGGAAAAACACGGGGAGATATGTCGAAAATACAAACAAAAAATGTAGTTTTTTTTATGATACCTATCCCCAAATCTATATTAAAAAAATGTTTAAGACCTATACGGTATTTCAAATTTAGAGAAATTTCATTGGCTAACACATGATGACATGGAATTTGAATCAAATTTAAAAGGCCCATTTTGAGTTGAAATTTCCTCTAATGGACCTTCAAATTCATGTTGGAGCAAGAAGTTATATTACTTTCGATTTTAAATCATTCAAACACTGCTTGAGAATCACCCTTCAAGGACCTTGGTTTTGGGGGAGTGTTGCACTAATATTTTTTTGTTGGCATGCAGGATTCAATATTGTTCAAGACTGAATTCATACTCTTTCTCTCTAGTAAAAATTACCTTGAATCCTAATCGAAGACTAGGATGACAAAATTTTAAGTCTATTGATGACACTCTTGACACTTTCTTGAATGTTTCTCTGAATACAATGCAAAAATTTCAGACATCAATCACTATGCTTTGTCTGGATATGGACATTGCACAAGGCCTCCCTGATGCCATTCTGATAGAAGTTGGAGAGAATTCCTACATGTAGACTTTGGACTATAAGAACGTTTCATTCAGTTGCATGCATTGCCAATCCCATGGACATTTAAATATATCATACCCACTATTAAGGTCTTTGGAGGAGATCGGAGGCACACACTTGGTAATGAGTCCCTTAGACTATGGAGAGGAATCCTTATCACCAAATCGTACTAAAAGGTGCAAACAAACTGAGAAAGATGATCCACAAGAAAATCTACAACAGGAATCTGATAAGGTTAATATGGATTTTTCTAAAGTCACTAAAACTTCGGAAGCATAAATTAGCGAGATGGAATCAATGATCCTAGTATCACATGAAAATAAATTGGATACATCGGAATCTCTAGTGGAAAAAGGAAAGAAATTTGTTATATATACAATAGAGGAGATTCCATTGGTGCATCAAATTCCTACAACTCTCATGCATATTCTACTACTTCAATGTGATACACCACCCGATCACAGACTAAGGAGACTGGAAGTCAATCAAGTGGGTTAGCCTTGACATGGATAGTGGTGCCTCCTCCATTTCAAGGGAGAAAATCGTACTTAAACCACACAAAAACAAAAGTTGAAAAAGAAATATGTGTAGGAATACTATCAATTATTCAAAGGGCTCTGGGTGGGGGGGTTTGGAGAGGTATATTGACGACAAGGTTGAGGAGAAAAAACCAGGTAGAAGGCGACTACACTCATGGAGGGTGAAGCATCAGGTGGGGCCTCAACCCCACCGAAGGTTTCATCTAAGTAGGTTCAGATAAGAAGTATCTTGGTATCATTGACTAAAATGGGAGGAGAGGGTTTAGGTGAGACTCGTAAAGATAAAAAAGGAAGATCACAAAAGTATGGTCCCCGGACATCCCAGATCCCTGGAATATAGATACGGTCATCAAGTATGAGGGAACGCATGCAGTATATGAAGGATCATGCATTGATTGGTAAATTTGTTGGAATGATGCCTTCTGAAAAATCCCTCACCCGGTGGATAAAATATACCTAGGAACCTAAAGGGAATTATAACCTGCAGCTTGGATCGAATGGTTTTTTCATCATTATCTTCATCAATTTGCAAGACCAAAATAGGGCTTTAGATGGCTACCTCTACTTTTTTTATTCAACGGGTCTCTTCCTCAGACCCTAGAAGGAATGTTTTAACTAGGAAACTGAGAATATGATAACTACACCAGTATAGATAAGGATGTACTCCCTTCCAGGGGAATACCAGGATCTGGAAATCTTGGAAGACATTGGCAATACCCTAGGTACATTTATCAAAATATCATAGCAGACGAAATCTAAAAGGTACATGTCCTATGTGTGGATTTGTGTATATATGGACCTGACAAAATATTTTCCCAAAGCTATAGATCTATTGTGGGAAGATGAGGAATGGAGGTAATCCTTAGAATATGAGAAAATATCATTCCAATGCAGGAAATTCCATGATTGTTGCCATCTCTATAAGTATTTCCTCTAAAACTCTTTACTGCCCCAGCCATGGTAGATTCGTGAGGTGGATGATCAAGGTTTTTCTAATGTGAAGCAGAGGAAAAGGGGAGTGAGGCGACGTGAAGCACTAGAACCCTACAAATTTCTCAGTATTGGAAACAATTTTGAAACCATGGAAGAGCATGAGGAGACAGAGGGCATTCCATAAATGACATAATAACTGAAAGAAAATACGTTTGTGAAAGAGGTGGAGTCAGGATTAGGAGAATAAGTTCCAGTCGTTAACCGGATGCAAGGAATGGAAACAGAAGAAGGAAACGATATGGATCTTGGGGAGATGGATCTAGATGGAGTCGAACAGGTATGTGATGGACAAGCTAAGGGTTTCATCCCTTAGGAACAAGTTTATTTATTGCATAACACAATAATAAAATTCAAGGTCCATTAGCCTTTGGGGATAATGACGGGATCTCTAAAGGAAAACAAAAGGAAATTGGGTGAGACCGAAAAAAAAATTCGGCGTAAATCTAATTGAGCTCGGATATCGAAAGTGGGTGTTAAGTTAGTCAAATTAGGATAGTACCCTACCATTAGGGCATCCCTAGGGATCTAAACTCTCTACCCTCATATTTCCGAATGAATATTTTAACATGGAATATTTGCGGGCTTAATGTCCCTCAGAAAGAAATTTTTTTCAAGCAAAAGGTTTGTATGGAGAAACCAACTTTCTTGTTTTCTCAAGAAACCAAATTCTCTAAACAATGTTTGTTATAGGTAGTAAAAAGGTTGGAGCAATTGTGCAAGTATGGGGATATATGTGTTTGAGGCGGTGGGAGGCCTAGGTATTCTATGCGACCCAGATTGGGTCTCCTTGACTGGATTGGAAGCTTCTCATCGCTCTCTATCTACATATTTTTATATTATGGGCACCTCGATTTGAGGTTTCCTGACTAATTTTTATGGTCCTCACACCCCATCATAGAAAGAAGGATTCATTGACTCTATCCAGAAATTGAACCAGAGGGTGGGGACCTCAACATGATCACTTTGTTGGAGGAAAAGAAAGGAGGGAAGATAATATTTGAAGGGGAAAGTGTTCTCTTCTTGGAGGCCATCGAAGAGATAGGGCTGGTAGATATTGTCACGGGAGAAGACATTTATACATAGAATAATAGATGGGGAGGGGAGAGGCATATTACCTCCTGGTTTTATGGGTTTCTTGTTTCTAAATCATTTCTAAGCATTGGAAGTAAACTATCTCCCCTGGTTCTCCCCTCGACTAGATCATATCACTAGTCAATGTGTCTATGGTGGAGTGGTTTGGGCTCTCAATTAAAAAAACCTTTTAGGTTTGAACAGTTCTGGATGAGACACCTGGACTTCAAGGAAAAATTTCATTAGTGGTGGGAAGAGGTTGGAGGCGTGGAATGAAATAAAATGTACATGTTCCATAATAAGCTCAAATTCATCAAATGTAAGATAAAGAAATGGAAAAAAGAGGAATTTGGGAACATCTTCAGAGAAAAGTCCCTCTTGGAAGAACATTGGGTCACCTGCAAAAATAGGGGATGAGGTATTACTTCTCCCTTTCTCTTCTTGAGGAATAAGGGAGTCTCTAGGCCCAGTTTGAAGAGAGGGAGAATCAAGAGGATTTTTTATGGAAACATAAGCCACGGGTCAAGTAGCTTTAGGAGGGGGAAAGGAACACCAATTTCTTTCACAAATTGACCATCCAGTATCGGGCTCTCAATCGGATCCTTAGGTTGAAGAGCTACCGGGGATTAGGTTGAAACAATGGAAGACATAGAGAGGGAACTTATTCACTATTTCTATCATATCTTGGAAGAAACAATCTAGTATAGAAAGGTGGAAATCAATCAGATAACCTGCAACATCCCCCATCTGGTCACAAAAGCTCAGAATGACTTGTTAATACGGTTGATTCTCATGAAGGAGGTGGAAGAGGTAGTGGAACATATGGATGCAGGTATGGTCCCTAGCCCTGATGGATTCATAGTAAACGTTTTCCATGCATTTTGGGATCTAGTCAAGGAGGAGGTTTAGAAATTTGTGGAAGATTCCAGCATATCCTACTAGCTCTCAACACCACCTTTTTGTCCCTCATTCCAAAGACAAGGGAGATGGAATCACCTAATTAGTTCCATCCTATTAATTTATGTAATGTTATCTACAATATTATCACTAAAGTCATTTCCAATCACTTAAAGTCGATCCTCCTTTTCATTATTTCCCCGGAAAAATCTGGTATTGTGGAAGGGTGTCAATTTATGGATGGGATCATTTTAACCCACGAGATTCTTCACTCACTTAAAATGATTTAAACTATTGTAATGATGTTAAAAATAGATATAGAAAAATATTATGATAAATTGAATTGAAAATATCTAATAGATTCTCTTGAGGCCTTTGGATTTCGGGAGGACTCGATTCAGTGGGTTCTAAAACTAGTCTCTACGGCCTTTTTCACCATCCTCATGAATGGAGTCCCCTTAGGGCTTATCCGACCCACAAGGGGAACTTGACAAGGTGATCCTCTCTCCCCTTTTATTTTTAATATTATGGCTAAGGGTTTAGGAAGACTCATCAAAACTAAGCATGTTGAGCAAAGTATCTAAGGAATCAAGGTGCTACCAGGGGAAGAGACCCAAACCCATGAACAATTTGTGGATGATACTATGGTAATGGGATATTCGTTAGTACAGGAGGCCAGGACTATCAAAATTTGTTTACACGAGTTTGGGGTGGCCTCTGGATTAGGAGTTGATGAATGCAAATCTCAAGTTTTTTTCTTCCATACCCATATAATTACGTGGACCAACATTTCTAGAAATCTAGGCTTTTGGGAGATCTCCCTTCCAACCAAATATTTGGGTTCTCCCTTAGTGGACTCCATCGTCCAGAAGGGGCCTTGGTTGGAAATTATGGACAAAGTGCAAAAGCACCTAGCTAGATGGACATTGTGACCTATGAACTTATCAAGTTTTTTAGTCCTGCTAAATTCATTTCTTCATGCCATTCCCATTTATTTATTTTCCAGTATGGCGGCCTTGAAGGCCATTTTAAAAGAAATCCATAATATCTAGCAAATATTCCTTTAGAGTGGAGGAGCAAATCAAAGGAAATGGGTTTGGGTCAAATGGGAAACGATCTATACTCCCAAAACTCATGGAGGGTTAGCATTACGAGATTCGAAGGTGATGAATTTGATCAGTGGGGAAAAATTATGGTGGCGGTGGGTCACATATGAGAAGGAACCCTATGCCAAACTTTGGAACTTCAAATATGTTGAAGGATGGAAGAAGCATGATCTCATTTGTTTCGCTGAAGAAAATTTGGGCTCCCATATTTGGAATTCGGCCTGGAAGGATAGGAGGTTAATACAGGAAAATAGCTTCTTGGAGGTCCGGAATGAGGAATTATCACTTTTTGGGGAGGATGCTTGGAAAAAACTCCCATAGGTGGCTGCTAACCTTGACGCTCTTATTCTTAACCAAAACTGCAAAGACCATCAATTAATAAGAGTTAAATATTTCTGGGAAAGAGGGGTGGACTCTATGGGTTTTAGAAGGTGGATTCCAAGTTCTATGTGGGAAAAATTAGGAAATGGAGATGAGATTGCAATAGTAATGGAGGATCTTCATGATCATTACATTTGCCTAAATGAAAGACGAGATAAAATTGAGTGGGGAATGTCCCCCAAAGGTGCCTTTTCTATCTAGGAATCCTACAACATAGAAAGAAGGTTTGCTAAGTCCCCAGATTGTTAGGATATTTAGACACTTAGGAGTTAGTTAAGATCAACTTGTGTAATATATCCGTTAGGTAAAAGTGTGTTTCTTTAGTATGCATTAGTATGCATTTGTAAATATTCTAATCCAACGGTCACGACATGTTCTAGACATAGAGTGATCCGACGGTTCAACTTCTCTTAGATCATACCTACCATTGATGTGTGGCTTGACACCCGATTGGTCTATGATCTCTATTTAAAGAGCATAGAGGGTCCTTGGCTAGTTGATCGATTATGAGAAGTTCATGTAACTTTCTTTCTTTTGCATAATAAATTGCTCCAAGTAGCTATTTGGCCGGGGTTGTGGACTGTTTCCCTCTCGAGGGTTTTAACCACGTGACAAATATTGGTGTGTTGATCTGTGATATATTTGTGTGAAGTGGTTTCTGAAGGTGTTCGGTCTTTTGGGAGTACCCTGTGTACCCGAACATGGTATCAGAGCTTTTATGAAGAGTCGCTTTCGGTTTTGATCAAGATCTGGAACCGGTGTTGCCGAAACTTTGAAATGGTTTCTGGTCCTGGATTTTATGTGCATTTTTTGGCCCATGGGAGCTGATCCATTGCGTCTAGAGCACTGTTTCCATTGGAAAATAGTTTTTGTTTCACCGAAAACCATTTCCGTTTGCTCCAGAAACACACATTTCGGCAAATCTGAAGGTATAATGTTACAGTGACGGATTTGTTTTTTTTAAATCTCTCATATTTTATCAGTTTATTATTAAATATTTTATGTTTTAGTCTCGGACTATTGCTTTCTCTGACTGCGTATGCTCCTTGTCGTGCACCTTGCGTGATCGCGGCGAATCAAAAACAGTAAGGGAAAGTTTTTTTTCTTGTCTTTTCGGCTAGGTATGCTCTTTGTTGTGCACCTTGTGCAATCACAGCAAATCAGGAACAACGAGAAAACTTGAAAACGTAGACTTTCCGGGTAAGCTAACCAAGATCTAACCCCATTGTGTGGAAAAAGTTTTTTTTTTGTTTTTGTTTTTCATTTTTTTTTGTGATTTGCAGGAAAAGAAAGCAAGCATGGAAAACGAGAGAGAAGAGTAAAAAAAAGCCCTTTCTCTTTCCATACTTTTATGTACCTTTTAAACTCAGCTCACTTGGTCCAAAGTTGCTTTACACCTTGATAAGTCTTGAGTTCAAGTCTTATCAAGCTACTTTTTAGTGCATGCAATTTCTATTTTCAAGTTACTTTATTGTAAAAGTGCATCTCACATAAATAAAATAAAATAAAAGTGAGTCACTTAAGTCTTGTAATTTATTGCCGCACTATTTAAAATTCACATTATTGTAAAAGTGAACATCACTTATTCTACAAAAGTGATTCACTTCAAACCAACTTTATTGTAAAATTGATTGTCAAAGGTTGATCTTGGGAAGAGGGGGCATCTTTTTTTTAGTTAGTCAAGTTAATATCTGCCACGTCACTATTGGGGACATCTTCAACATTTTCTTTGATCAAGCATAACTTCATCATCCGGAATCAGTTTTAAGTGTCGTATTTTTAAAACCGCATATTTTTTTCAAGCTCTTTGCATCCAGCCAGTTAGTTTTTGTTCTTTCAGCCATTATTTTACAGTATCGTTGCCCCTTGTGATATTATACTTACAAGTTCTAACTATTTCTCATGGAAATCTCGTATGGAGGATGTTCTGCGAAGTAGGGTACTTTTTAGGATAACCTCAGGGAAAGAAACAGAACCCACTAATGATGATAAGAAAATTAAATGGGCAAATCGATGTGATGAAGCTCGTGGATTGATTGAGATGTCAATCTCTACTAATTTGCGATTCCACATATCTGGAATTGATGAACCTAATCTCGCTTGGGAAAAGTTGGAATCTGTGTTTGGTAAACACAATGAAATTCTAGGTCATCAACTTGAGAATAAGTTGTTTTTCTTAAATCCAAATGATTTTTCATGCATTCAATACTATTTATCTAAGTATAAAACTCTTAGACTATTATGTGCCGAATGCAAGATTAAGAAAGAAGACAAACAATGTATTTATCATATTCTTTCAAAACTTGGACCTGCATATTTTGTTTTTGTATCTACATTCTACTCCATGAAAGAATCCTTGACTGCAACTAGTTATCAAGAGCCTAGCCTTGAATCCTTTTGTGATTCCTTAATTAGAGAGCAAGATAAGCTTATTCATCTTGGAATAATTAACAATGCAGATACATCTAGGAAAGCCTTATTGTCCCAACAAAAAGAAAAGTCCAAACCTCCCAAGAAACAGAATTTTCACAATAATAAGCCAAACAACAAGGGTCCCAAACCGTCTCAGTCGACTCCTCCTTTAAAAAATGACAAAGGATCCAAGAAAAAAGGAAAGAAGACTAAGTGTCATTGCAATTTTTGTGGGAAAGATAATCATGATGAATCTAAATGTTTTAAGAAGATTGCAGCCTTGGAAGCCGCAATGAAGAAGCACCACATCAGCCTAGATTCGTCTTCAGAATCTAACTCTCATGGACATGCACTTTGTGCTTCTGGTTACTCTTATACTGCATCTTCTTCTTCTACTTCAAATGAATGGCTTATTGATTCCTGAGCATCTTATCATATGGCTAAGGATCAAGCCATATTTTTTACTATGCATGAATGTAACACCAAACAAATATTTGTTGGTGATGATAGATCTCTAAGTGTTGTAGGATCTAGAACAGTTCCAGTAGAAAATGGTCATTTTAGTGATTTACTATGTGTTCCAAAAATTTCCTACAATTTGTTATCAGTCTATCAAATTACTCATTCAGGTGAAGGTAAAACTGTGACTTTTACACCTCACCAAGTTGTAATCAAGGATTTTAAAAATCCTCAAAATATCCTTGCTACTGGAACTATTGATGATATTACCAGGTTGTACAAATTTAACAACTTTGGGTCATCACCTTTTCCTTTAGTTTTTGTTGCTCATAGTGATAACTTGAGCAAACTTTGGCATGAGCGATTTGGTCACTTAAATTATCACTCATTGCAACAACTATGTAAAGAAAATATGGTGACTGGTCTTCCACTGGTATCTTGCAAGGATGGCATTTGTTTCGGTTGTGTACTTGGAAAACATCATCGAGACAGTTTTGACAAACGTGCCTCTTGGAACGCTTTGGTTCCCTTGGAGCTTGTGCATAGTGACTTGTGTGGCCCTCTTCCATCTGCTTCCTTTTCTAGTTTCAAATATTTCTTAACTTTCATTGATGACTACTCCAGATGCACTTGGGTTTACTTCCTAAAACTTAAGATCGAAGTATTTAACATGTTCTTGGCCTACAAGGCCCTTGTTGAAAAACAATCTGGTCATCAAATTATTAAGTTAAGATCTGACAATGGAGGAGAATATGTTAACAACAAGCTCACTACTTTTTTCACTGAACAAGGAATCTAACAACAGCACGTTGTTCCATATACACCACAACAAAATGGTGTAGCTGAATGGAAGAACCGCACTTTAAAAGAAATGGCTAATTGTATGATCCAATCTAAGGGACTAAGTCTTCAATATTGGGCCGAGGCCATAAATTGTGCAAATTACATACTTAATCGCACACCCACTAAAGTTTTACAGGGTATAACACTGGAAGAAGCATGGAGTAAAATTAAACCAGATGTAAGTCACTTTCGTGTGTTTGGTTGTGAAGCATGGGCTCACATTCCGGATGAAAAATGGAAAGCATTGCAGCCTAAAAGTGAAAAGTGCATATTTGTTGGGTATTCTGAAGATGTAAAAGGTTATATACTTCTTCAGCCCCATTCACATGACATAATCATTAGAAGAGATGTTAAATTTGATGAAAATCTCTTGGCCTGCGAGCCTAACTTGGCGGGTGTGCCATCTTTGGCCTGCGAGCCTAACTTGGCGGGTGTGCCATCTTTGGCCTGCGAGCCTGATTCGGCGATTGTGCCTTCTTCTTCTTCTTCTTCCAGATTCCTTGGCAGGTTTCCAAATCCAGTTTTTGATGATGACAGTGAGGATGAAAATCCACCTCCACCTGCTCATGTTCCTCCAGTTGCACCAGCACCAATACTTCCTCGATGGGTCCGTTCAACATGTGAAGCAGCTGGTGATCTTGCCAGTGATCCTAGAGATCAATGTCGAACACGTTCTCAATTTCAGCAAGCCTCTTCTCTTTTGGCTCAAGTTTCTAAGAATCATGATCCAGAAACTTTTGCAGAAGCTTCAGGAAATCCAGATTGGAATGCAGCTATGGATGAAGAATATCGTTCCTTAATGGCGAATGATACTTGGGATCTTGTTCCTCTTCCAAAAGGAAGAAAACTTGTCAGATGTAAATGGTTCTGCAGAACTAAGTATGCATCAGATGGAAGTGTTGAAAGACTTAATGCAAGGTTAGTTGCCAAAGGTTTTTTCCAAGTTGAAGGGATTGACTACAATGAAACCTTTGCCCCTGTAGCAAAAATGAACTCCATCTGCCTTGTACTTTCCCTTGCAGCCTTACATAACTGGGAAGTCCATCAAATGGATGTAAATTATGCCTTCTTACATGGTGATTTACATGAAGAAATTTACATGGAACAACCTCCTGGATATGTTCAGAATAACTCTAGCCTTCTTTGTCTCCTTAAGAAATCCTTATATGGCCTTAAGCAAGCTCCTAGATCTTGGTATGCCAAAATGGATAGCTTTCTACTTGACACTGGTTTTTCTAGATTCCATTCTGATCCCAATGTCTATACCAAGAAAGTAGGAAACCATCTCATCATACTTGTTCTTTATGTTGATGATTTTATGCTTACTGGTAGTGACCCTAAACTTATCACCCACGTGAAATCCAGTCTTAAGCAAAATTTTGAAATGTCAAACTTAGGACATTTGCATTATTTTCTTGGTCTCCAAGTCTTGCAAACCAAATAAGGAATCTTTATCTCCTAGTCTAAGTATGGTTGTGACCTTCTTCGTCGCTTCCACATGGAAGATTGTAAACCATCCCCTTCTCCCTTCCAGTCTAAAGTCAAACTTTCTACCACTTGTACTTCCCCTGAAGTAGATGCCACCTTGTATTGTCAGCTTGTTGGTAGTCTTTTATACTTGACTCATTCCCGCCTTGACCTTTCCTTTCTCATTGGTTGTGTTTCCCGTTATATGCAAACTCCTCATGAAAGTCACTGGAAAGCAACAAAAAGAATACTTCGATATATTCGAGGTACAATTCAGTTTGGGATTCATTACAGTACAGGGGGGGAACCTTTGTTGGTCAGTTTCACTGATTCATATTGTGCCGGTGATCCTGATGATCGGAAGTCTACTGCAGGTTATGTTTTCAGTCTGGGATCTGGACCTATCACTTGGGCTTGTAAGAAACAACAAGCACTTGCACTTTCTTCAGCAGAAGCAGAATATAGAGCCGCAGTTAATGCCAATCAGGAAGCTTTATGGCTTCGACAGATCCTTTCAGAGTTTGGATTCGAGCAGCAGCAACCTACTCCACTTTCGTGCGACAATCAAAGTGCCATGAAGCTTGCCAAAGATCCAATTCTACATCAGCGCAGCAAACACATTGATCTACACATGCACTTCATCAGAAATCTTGTTCATGATAGTGTTATTGAAGTTCTCTATTGCCCTACAGATGATCAAGTTGCAGACATCTTCACCAAGTCTCTTACAGAAGCGAATTTTTCTAAACTTTGGTCTATGTTAGGAGTTCAGGAATGTGTCCTTAAGGGAGGATAGGCTCTAATGCCTCCTTCCTTCTCCTAATAGTGTCACTTTTGTAAATCCTTCAATCCTATCCTAAGTTGTTCTTAAGGGAGGATGTTAGGATATTTAGATACTTAGGAGTTAGTTAAGATCAACTTGTGTAATATATCCGTTAGGTAAAAGAGTGTTTCTTTAGTATGCATTTGTAAATATTCTAATCCGATGGTCACAATATGTTCTAGAAATAGAGTAATCCGACGGTTCAACTTCTATTAGATCATACCTACTATTGATCCATGGCTTAACACCCAATTGATCTATGATCTCTATCTAAAGAGAATAGAGGGTCCTTGGCAGTTGATCGATTATGAGAAGCTCATGTAGCTTTCTTTCTTTTGCATAATAAATTGCTCCAAGTAGCTATTTGGCTGGGGCCATGGACTGTTTCCCTCTCGAGGGTTTAACCACGTGACAAACATCGGTGTGTTGATCTATGATCTATTTGTGTGAAGCGCTTTCTGAAGGTGTTCGGTCTTTTGGGAGTACCCTGTGTACTCGAACATAGATGACCAAACCTGGAAATACTTGTGGAAGACTAAGTTATGGACCAAGATCTCAACTTTTGTTTGGTTATTATTACAAAGAAGAATTCTTATGGGAGAAAACCTCGAGAAAAGAGGACTTTATGGGACTTACCAATGTTTTTTATGCAAGCAGAGTGCGGAAACGCTGGACCATCTTTTTATCTCATATATTGTAGTTAGGCTACCATGGTGCAACATGTGGCATGCATATTGTTCTATTTATTTTTCATGATCTATCCATATTGATGAGGATGCACCATGGATCATTTTTGTGACATGATCCATCCAGAGCCTTTGTTCAACAATAGATACAGAGTATTTCCTTGGCAGTACCGAGATCTCCTTGTCCTTTAAGATGACTTCAGTAGTGACCTAGTTCATTCGAGCATAGCAACAGATATGGTACATAGTTCACAGATTGGCATATCAGGTAGAGGAATGTATATGGTGAGATCAAGTATATGGCTCCTTGGTAGGCTTTTTCTCTCTGATGCATACTAACACCTTGGACTTGTTATGTTATGATGATTGTGGTGACCTATGCTTATATTACATGTTGTGCTAATGCTTAAACTTATGTTGAGAGTGATTAAAGAATCTGATCTTGAATATTGTTGCTTATGACATGCTTTACATAACTTTTAAACTTTAGTTCTATGTTGGTTCCATATACCACTTTTCCCCATCCATCCAACTCATCCATAGTTGATTTTTTTTCCATAACCCATGTTTAATTGAGACATGTGATATTGAAGATCATTTTCCCCATGTTGACCCCTATGCATGATAGACTCCATGTTTTTTTATGTCTTTGGCTCTGAATTAGTATGTGGCTTGGTTAGTGTGGCAAAGTTCACTGGATGGTTTTCCTTTATTCCTCAAAACAAGTACTCGACTAAATAGTGTCTTTAGACACTAAAGCATTGAAACGCATAAATGATATATCTAAATGATGCAAAAGTATAAATGTTATAAATTAGTCAGTGGTCGAAGAATGAGCTCTCATCCATTGTATGGTGTAAGGCTCATTTTCCTCCACAAGGGAAATAGGGTGAGGAAAACCCATCAGGGCTACAGATGCTCGCTGGCAGCAGGGCTATGCTTTAGTCGTTTTCTGAAGCTCATAATAATTTCCAGGGCACTTGCCTTTGTAGGCTAGCTATTATCTTGTGTTAAAGTTAAAGTTTGTTCTAAAATTCAATGGTCAAAGGATGAGCACTCGTTCATTGTATAATGTTCGGCTAATTTACCCCTACAGGGAAATAGGGTAAGGTTGACCCGTCAAGGCTATGCCTTTGTCATTTTATGGAATCCTAGAAGGCTTTCTAGAGCACTTTCCTTTGGAGATTGACTAGTGTTGCAAATTACTAAATATTTTAATGGAAAACTTGTTAGAGACTGAAGTAAACAAGCCAAGTACTTTATCTATTTGTGAGACACCACCATCCCCTATTGTTATTTGTCATGCATATGTCATTATGGTTATGTGTATTTGTCATCATTATGAGAGATCACATGGTCAAAATCAACTAGAGGCCATCACCCTTTTTCCTTAGCCTTGTTTTCCATCCTCACCCAGCACTAGCAAATTGATTAAAATTTGTAAGTATTGCATATAAAAGAGGCTTCTAGAGGATTCAATGATTACTCAAATACACATGTATATCTTATTGATTCTTATTATTATTTATTATTGTTGTTAGCACCGTTTTTGGGCTAAATAATTGGTAAGGGATTTGGTCAGTAAATGGAAGAATAAGGTCTGAAAAATTCCTTATCATATGACCTTGATAAATGTTAATGAGGTTCTGTAGCAAATGGATGGCTTGGATGTACAAAAGAAAAGATCAAATGCCGAAAATCATTTCTACCAAATGAAAATTGGGAGTGGAAGACTGGAAGAGGTAAAAATTTGGTTATAAAAAGTAGTAAATCGGACGTTCACTTTCTGCAGTCCGAGATCCGACGACTTAGAGTGCCTTCGCCAAATATCAATGACCTAGAAAAGGATGGAAGTTAAAAGGAGGAAACAAAAGGGCGGATATGGAAAGAGCCAAAAAATTTTCAAAAAAAATGGTATTTCCGCTTTCCTCTAAAGAGCAGAAAGGAGGAAAGCGAAAAAGATAAGAATTTGGCTGTAAAGGTTAAAATTTCAGCCTTCCGCGATCTGTAGGATCGACAATCTGAAACTTTCCTGCATAGATCAATGGTGTGGAAATAAAAGGCGAAGAGAGAAAAAGAGGAAAGTGAAAAACATAAGAATTTGGTCATGAAAAATTGAAGGTTCGCCTTTCGCTTTTTACAACCTGCATCGTTACCTCAGATCAATGGTTGGGAAGGTCTCTATCTGAGATCAACGGTGTAGAAAAGGGGAACAAGTGAACGAGGTAAGAAGACTTCCTGATATGAGAAACTTGGTAGTCCCCGCAGATTTCAATGGCCTAGATCACCGTTGATCTCAGATCAACGGTGGAGATTGATTTCGTCGCTATAACATACACGCTAAAAGTCAGAAGAGTGCTCGCATGATGAGAAACATACGTAAATGACGTGTCTCCTCCCCATTGGATATCACACTCAAAAATAGGGGATGCAAAGGTCACTTTATGGAGTGTGATGGTGCATATTTCAACATTGTAGATCTGAGAAGGAATCATATCTGCGGTGGAAATTCATTATGTTGATCTAAATTGCACGGAGAAAATAGCTATCCATATATGTGGAATCACTTAAAGGCCTGCATGTCTCAATGGCTAGGATTGAGGATGAGGTAATATCAACTACGGAGGTTGATTTCGCTGATTCAACATGTGAGGACAAACAAACTTTTGAAATCAGCAAAATTGGGTACAAGGTGCAGGTTTCGACGGCTCAGATCAAGGTTTGATCTAGATCCAGGACCGATTAAATTCTGCTAGTTCAAAGTGTTGTTGATTTAATTTTCCAAAAATTTGAGGAATTTTGACGGAGCACCCAATTTCATACATATGTTTCTGTATCCTTGTTTTGGTTAAAAGATCAACAGTCCATAAGCAATTTCATAGGTGAAGATGCACGCATAGAATGAAACTGTTGCAGACCGTCGAAGGTGTTTTGAACCATTGTTTTCATCCAGTAGGCATGGTTTCTAGATGTCAAAATTTGATGTTTTATCCACCATGCCCATCCCAGCATGGTTTCCTATTTTGCTTATGATCATGGTGAATCTGCCAGATCAGGATTTGTTAGGATTGGTTCCTAATCTTGTAACTGATTTTAGGTTTACGAGGTTGGTCTCGGGAGCTTGTTGATTCTATAAATATACCCTCAATAGAGGAAGACGAGGTTGGAACCCGTGAGATTTAGTGTTATGCATTTTTAGATCTATCATTAATAAAATTGCAGAGTTGAATGTTGGCTTGTTGTTGCAAATATTCCTGTGTATTTCGTAGTTACAGTCTGTTATTTCATTTCCCATGTGCATGTATTTCCTGTTAAACTTGTCATTATGTGTTCTTCATATCTTGAATGAGTGTGTAATAGTCTAGAATTCATATCGTTATGCTCTTGTTATTTTTTAAGGTATTCACCAATCTTTCTTACCAAATTTGATGCAGAATTCATCTCTTGGTGCTCTGTATTGATGGATTGTTCTCGTTTCTTCTTTATCACTAGAAAATTTTCTTTTTTATTGTAACTGAGTGCTACCTTGCCTTTGTAGAATTTCACCTACAAACTATTATGTGATTCATGAATATTTGTGACTCCATAGCCCAATGTGTGCCTGCCTTGTTTCAACCACAAACAAAATCTGAATTTTATTTTACTTTTATATCTGGTCCTGTTAAAAATCATTGAGAGATCCCTCTCTAGGAAGGAGGAAGACAACTTCCTTTCTTGAATTGGTTATGTTATTACCTTGAGATTTAACTTCTACAAACTTGTGTACATTCTGAGTGCTAACAAATTGGCGTCGTTGTCAGGGACAAAAGTGCAAATCAACCCTAGGAAAACGACATTGTCTTAGTTCTACAACCTGGTTGAGCAGTCGTTCATAAACACATATAGGTTTTATATGTTCTGTGACTCCACTCAAAGCTTCTGGAAGGTGACTCCATTGGGGAGACTGGCAGCCAAAAGGACCAATACGTAGAGGAGGGTTCAAATATTCCCTGGGTATGAATGAAAAAGTTTTATATATGACTCTTGATGGTGAACAATGGTCAAACATCAAGAAGGTCATGCCTCTTTCACTTGGTGACTCCACTATTCGAATTTGAATGCCATTTAGATATTCAAGCAGATAGTTCTAATAATGTTTGCAGTAAATGGAGAATGAAGATACAAACTGAACAAAATAAACCAAATAGGAAACAGACAAGTATTACTTAGGAATTTACAGTATCATTCACAATAATAAAATCCAGTGTTACAATAGTTTACATATGAGAAGAATTCGAATGCATTAGGTAGCAATTCGAATCTATCCACTAGATCTGACTATATCTAACTGACCATATAACTCATGGTGTCTTAATCAATATCAGAGTCCAATATATCAACTCCCAGATGTCCAACAACTCAATCAATCAGTGATATCTAGTTAACTTAGTGCAATTGAGTGTGGTAGGTGGGCAAAGGCACCTACTCCACATGCATCCATGCATAACTAGCGCTAGCTAACTGATTGTGAACTAACTGAAAGTAACTGAGGGATAACTAAGACTAACTAGTTCCAACTCCAACTAACTGAAGGAGGTTGGTGTTGGGACTCCCAATGGCTCCTAAAATGTAGGGATTGGTCTAGGAGGCGCCCAAACTGATGCATGCACATGCAATAAGTGGCAGTTAACCTCTAGCAGTGTTCCCCACACTCTATTATCTGGTACATGTGGCCCCATTAGGCCAAGTGGACCTAATTAATTAATTAAGGTTCCTAAGTTAGACTAAATAATCTAATAAACAGTATGGTCAAGGGAGGATTAATAATCCTAACACCCCCCCTAAATCCTAACTTAGACAATTGTGGGCCCTGGTAACAACACCGTAGGTAACCCAAATACAATATAAAATATGGTAAAAAATACTTCTTAATACAACTGAGGAAACATGGGAACCCCCCCCCCCCCTCAAAATAAGCAGAAATACAAATTTTGAAAAAACTTGTGAAAATTTTTGCAGCTATTTGCAGCACTTATGCAGTAGCAATATCTTGGTTATTCTGTGTAGGTGAACCCATGAATCCAAACAAAGTGCTTATGTCTGGAGGAATCTTCCTCTTTGGAAGAAGAACAATGTACTCAACTAAATCAAAAATATAAACAGCTGCACTGTGAAAACTGGACCCATGTAGAGCAGCTGAAATCAGCTAAAGAGAGAGAGAAAAAAATTGGGAATTCGAACCATGTGAGGAACACCCAAGAATATTATATATTTCAGCCTTGAATAGTGAACCATGGGTGGTAAAATCATCCCCAAGTGTTAGAAGCAAGTGTCCAGGTAGATGTAGAATATCTTCCTCTTTACTAGTTATGTGAGGGGATGAGCATGTGACCAAAGGTAGAGAAGCCGGGACTGTGGAGAGCGAATTATTGACCTCCATAATCTGATATTGCTTCAAAAATAACCAATAATTCACAAAATCTAATATCATCAAACTCATAATAGAGAACTAACATCGAATCCTCAACAACAAAATTTAAGGAGACTTGCGATGCTTGATTTGTCACACCAAAATTGATGAAACCTGTTACAAGCAATACTGAAAGTTCTTGAATCTTAAAACCTGAACCACATATTATCAGATCAGAAAATAAATCAGATCCAAATAGATTCATATCAGATTCAAAATTGTGCTCCATCGAGATGGTAGATGCACAATTTTCTCCTTCTTCAAAATTCTGATTTTCGGTGCATGCAATCCTGTAGGAATTTACTAGAAGCTCTAGATTAATTAGAGTGAATGGATCACTCCTATAATATAATATTATTTCCATAATATCCATGGTATTAATTATCTACACACCAGCAACATTATTAGAGATAGGGAAATCAAATTCCTCTACCTTTTCTAAAACAGTCAGTGGTAAAATATGCACAAAATTTAAAGAGTTACTGAAGAATTTTTGCAAAGAATAGGAGGAGTGTTTTTCTTCAAAAAAGAGATTCAAATTTCTTATTTTGGATCATCCATGTGAGGAGATGATATATCATAGATCTCATACACTTCTGGAGAAGCAGGAGAAGGAGTCACTTCAAGGAGACTTTCTTCCATTTGAATTGACTAGATGGAAAAATCTGATTCTTATTCATATCCAACAATTTTCTTTTATGTAGGAGATGGCATGAAACCATCATGTTGGATTTTATCTAAACCTCTCTCAACATCTGGGATTTTAGAGTCATCTCCCATATGACTGCTAGGTCCTCTTGATAGAGGGAAAGTAATGAAGGATTTCCTGGAAGCAGCCATGTGGTTGGATGATCCAAAATCTGTCAAATAATCCTTTGATGGAGAGAGGCTTGCATGTAAGCATATCTCATCTTCTTCAGTCTGCTCTTCATCATCAGACATATTTTCTCTTGGGGAAGCAATGTTATGCTATTTGAGGAGAGTTTAAATTTCATCAAGTTCCCTCTTCATACAATGATCTTCAAGATGGTACCCCTTTTCACAATAGGGACATAAATTCTTTTCAAACTTCTTCTTCTACTTAGATATGGATTAGGCTCCTTCAAAAGTTTGTTGATTCTGTTTAGGCTTCGAATCAGATGCTTTTGGCTACTTATTCTTTGATTTCCCCTTTGCTTGCACTTTGGAAGAGTCAGTAACTAGGAGAGATTTCTATTTGGAGGTCTTGATGACTCCCATTCGAATCAACTTGTCTTGCTCCTTGATTAAGGACTCGGAAAAAGAATATAATGAAGGAATTTTCCAATCAGGAAAGCTTTCCCACTTGGAATGAAATATGGAAACAAATACAGAATACTCAGAGCCTAGTTTTCTGAGTATGGAAAATACATTCCGCTCATCCTTCCACTCTATTTCGCACTGTCTGCATTGAAGTACCAAAGACTTGAATTTAGTAAAGAATAACTCAATAGTCTCGAAACTGCTGGGATGTAAAGATACCAGCTCATTCTCTAGAATGTGTCCCCAAATATCATCTTGTTTGTTAAACAAGCTATCAAGCTTCTCCCAGGATTCTTTGGGTGTCTCCAAACCTTCAAGGTAGAATAGGAGGTCTCTGGATATAAGAGTGCATAAGTACCCGAATGCTTCATCACAACAGTTCAGAAACTGGTTCTTTTCAACTGGTTGGTGAGGCTCTGCCTCCCTTCCTTGTATTATCCTAAGGTATCCATGCTTGTGCAAGGACAACTCCATATCAATCCTCCAATCAAGATAATTGGATGTTTTAAGGATCCGAGGTGTAGGAGATTGAGAACTCATAATTGCTCTGGATGAAAGAGGGAAAAACTTCACACAAGCTACGTAGCACCTGTCAATTGTTACTGCAAAACACTAAAACATATAAACTGTTAGAATCATGCTTTTCCTCTCGACATGAACATATTTTTTAGGGTCCGTCAGGCCCTCTCCGCTACTCTAAATAAATCCAGAGCTAGCAAATCATCATAGGAGACTTATGTGGAGACCCAGCTGCATCTGATGTTCAATGGGGAGAAACAAGCATGAAACCTGCCTGAGAAGGCTCTGATACCATATTAGAATTTTAATTCCATTTAGATATTCAAGCAAATAGTTCTAACAATGTTTGCAATAAATGGAGAATGAAGATACATATTGAACAAAACAAACCACATAGGAAACAGACAAGTATTGCTCAGGAATTTAAAGTATCATTCACAATAATAAAATCCGGTGTTACAATAATTTACATAGGAAAAGAATTCGAATGCATTAGGTAGCAATTCGAATCTATCCACTGGATCTAACTGTATATAACTAAATATATAACTCATGGTGTCTCAATCAATATTATAGTCCGATAGATCAAATCCCAGATGTCCAAAAACTCAATCAATCAGTGATAGCTAGTTAACTCAATTTAGTTGAGTGTGGTAGGTGGGAAAAGGTGTGTGACTCCACATGCAGCCATGCATTAGCCATGCATAACTTACGCTAGCTAACTGATTGTGAACTAACTGAAAGTAACTAGGGGATAAATAAGACTAATTAGTTCTAACTCCAACTAACTAAATGAGGTTGGTGTCGGGACTCCCAGTGGCTCCTAAAATGTAGGGATTGGTCTATGAGGTGCCCAAATTAATGCATGCCCATGCAGTAAGTGGAAGTTAACCTCTAGCAGTGTTCCCCACACTCTAGTAACTGGTACATGTGGCCCCATTAGGCCAAGTGGACCCAATGGTACTAGTGGACCCAATTAATTAATTAAGGTTCCTAAGTTAGGCTAAATAATCTAATAGACGGTATGGTCAAGGGAGGATTAATAATCCTAACATCCACCTGCGAAGAATCTAGTCTTCATAATTTTCTATGGAAGCTCCACTGTCAAAAGGGGTTGCAAAGTTTGAGGAGTTGATTCAATTTCTCCATCATCAAGATTATTTCTCTGGCTGTAAGATATGCTCCTATGAATCGTGCTCACATTCCTGGTTTTCCAAATCGAATACCTCATATAGGTTGGCAAGCATATCTTCCAAGATTCAAAGATCAAAAGGGTGATGATGTTGTTATTCATTTGTTTAGATTTCATAAACATATACATAAGCTGGGGGTTGGATGGCATGAGGATTCTTTAATGAAAATTTTCATGATTAGTTTAGAAGGAAATGCAAGTTCATGGTATGAGATATTTCCAGCAGGGAGTTTATCCTCCCTTGAATACTATCATACAATATTTCATGAACATTTCAAAGATCAATATCCTTCTTTGTTGTTACTTCAAGATTCTTGCACGCATGATAAAGAGTTCATTGAAAATTTGAAAGACATATACGGTGATGATCATTATATGGATGAAGAGATTTTAGAAATATTACATGAATACTTATCTCAAAAAGAAAGACAAACCAGTTTCCATGATATGCAAGAATATTCCCAACAGTTGGTAATGTCTTCCTTGACTGAAGTTGACATAAGCCAAAGATCTGTCTCAATCAGCTAATGATCTCTTTTCTTGAAGTTGATGATAGTTTGCAGCATTCTTGTCATTCTCTGTGTGGAAAAGAAGGAAGTTGGGAATGTCAATCAGATTGTTCCTCATATCTTTCAACTCCTCAAATTTTGTTACTAGAAGAGGGTGCCCCTATTCAATCGGTAGTTACCCTTTCCCAGCATCAATTTCTTCTAAGGCAGAATATGCTTTACGAAGGATGTCGTCATCTTGTCATAAAGTTCTGTTAGTGATGGTTTTAAAAAGTATTTTAGTCCAGCTATATCTTATGAGTATAAGGAGGAATACTTGGATGTTATGCCTAAAAAACTAGTTGTAAATTTTGTAAGTTCAGGGCCTGTTAATGAAGAAACTTCCATTGCAATCCAGGGTCAAAACGTTGAAAACAGAGAAGATAGTGAGTGTGTTGAAAGTGATAGTTTTCCTTTGTGTTATTATTCCTTTGAATTGCAGATACATATGCTTAAAATCTCTAAGAAAACACAAAAACTTGAGGATATGACATTTTTAGAAATAGATAATGAAAAGGGAAAACAGTGATGCCATCAATCCCAGCCTATGGAAGAAACAACAGTTTGCCATGAGGGGTTAAATAAAAAATAAGAATAAGGGAAGGGTGAACAACTAGAACCTACTCTGCATTGCAATCCTTCATTTGATGAGAAAGAAGATAATCAGCCAAGCAATGTACATGAAGATAGTCATCCTAATTTTCCTTATGAAGAGTGCAATCAACATGTTGAGGTTTCTGTTAGTGATGTTTTTAAAGAATATTTCAGCATGCCTTTATATTATGAATGTGGGGATGGCCTCTTGGATGATGCACCTCAAGAAGCAGCAGACTGCAATAATAGATTAGATCACCAAAGGATTCAAAATGGGATGTTTCTTTGTGTTTTTTAAATTCAGAAACTATTTTTCCTGATTCTATTGAAGAACACAATGATATTTCCTTTGAAACACTTGTAAGGAATCAGGTTTTAAGGTTTGAGATTTTAGATGAAGAAGTTGATGTCTCATTTGCAAATTCAGGAGCATTCCTTGCATGGTCTTCTTGAAGAGAATTTTGGTAGGGTGCTAGAGGAGTTGCAGTTGGAGCAGCCTCATCATGGCAAATAGATAATAGAAATATTTGAAGGTTGTCATGATCCAGTGGCAGAATACATGGAGAATCTTTGCAATGGTAATGGATGGTTATGTCTCTACAGTAAATATCAATCCCTTTATCAGAACCTTTTTCCATTAAGTTCTTCCTTTCTATTTTTTATCAAGCATGAGGATAAAATTGGTTTATGGGATCATTTTCTTGAGTGGATTCACTGGAAGTCAGAAGTTACTTGATTCGGAATTGATGCGCAGTAAGTAGGGTAGGTAGGTATGAATAAGATTGACGTGGCGAGCATTTATTTTTTCAATTTTTCAATTTTTTTTCAGTATCAGTTTAGTTTTTGTTTTCAGAACATGTTGGGGATTTCAGTAAATCTTGGGAACATCCCAATGGAATTGGCACCTAGTCAATGGGGTTATTTTCTACCTCGCGGGGAGGATAGCATCCCTAGTTGGATCCATTTGTTGGCACCATTTTTGGGCTAAATAATTGGTAAGTGATTTGGTCAATAAATGGAGGAATAAGGTCTAAATATTTCCTTATCATATGACCTTGATAAATGTTAATGAGGTTCTGCAACAATTGGGCGGCTTGGATGTACAGCAAAAAAGATCAAAGGCCAAAAATCATTTCTGCCAAAGAAAAATCGGGAGGGTAAGAGTGGAAGAGGTAAAAAAATTGTTATAAAAAGTAGTAAACCCGAATTCCACTTTCCGTAGTCTGAGATCCGATGGCTCATAGCACCTCCGCCAAAGATCAATGACCCAGAAAAAGCGGGAAGTTAAAAGGAGGAAACAAAAAGGTGTAGGCGGAAAGAGCCAAAATTTGGTCATAAAAGTTGGTATTTCCACTTTCGGCTTCCCACTAAAGAGCGGAAAGTAAAAAAGTGAAAAACATAAGAATTTGTTTGTAAAGGTTAAAATTTCCTCCTTCTGTGATTGGCGAGATCAATGATCCAGAAAGATCCTGCACAGATCAACGATGCAGAAAGAAAAAGGCGAAGAGGAAAAAAGCAGAAAATGGAAAACATAAGAATTTGGTAGTGAAAAGTTGAAGGTCTGCCTTCTACTTTCCGCAGCCTGCCTCTTTACCTCAAATCAACGGTTGCAAAGGTCTCTGTCTGAGATCGACGATGCATAAAAGGGGAACATGTGCAAGAGGTAATAATACTTCTCGATATGTGTAACTTGGTAGGCCCCACGTATTTCAACGGCCCAAATTACCTTTGATCTCAGATCAACAGTGGAGATTGATTTCGTCGGTATAACATAGACACTGAAAGTTGAAAGAGCACCTACACGATGAGAAATGTGCATAACTGAAGTGTCTCCTCCCCATTGTATATCGCACTTAAAAATTGGGGATGCAAAGGTCACTTTATGAAGCACAATGGTGCATATTTCAACGGTATAGATCTAAGAAGGAATCAGATTAGCAGTGGAAATTCATTTCGCTGATCTAACTTGCACAAAGAAAATAGCTTTCCATATCTGCGAAATCATTTAAAGGCCTGCATGTTTCAATGACCAGGATTGAGGATGAGGTAAGATCAACGGAGCGGGTTGATTTCACTGATTCAACATGCGAGGAAAAACAAACTTTTGAAATCAGTGAAATTGGGCACAAGGTGTAGGTTTTGACAGCTCAGATCAAGGTTTGATCTAGATCCATGGCTAAGAAAAATTTCACTAGTTCAAAGTGTGGATGATTTGATTTTCCATAATTTTGCGGAATTTTATGAAGCACACAAGTTCAGACACATGTTTTTGTATCCTTTTTTTGGTTAAAAGATCAACAGTCCAAAAGAAATTCCACACGTAAATATGCACGCATAGAATGAAACTATTGCAGACCATTGAAGGTGATTTGAACCATCGTTTTCATCCACGGGCGTGGTTTCCAGTTGTCAAAATTTCCTATTTGATCCACCATGCCCATCCCAGCATGCTTTCCTATTTTTTTTATGATCATGAGGAATCTGCCAGATCGGAATTTGATAGGACTGGTTCCCAATTTTGTAACTGATTTTAGGTTTTCCAGGTTGGTCTCGGGAGCCTATTGATTCTATAAATATACCCTCAATAGAAAAAGACGAGGTTGGAACCCGTGAGATTTGGTGTTATGCATTTTGAGACCTATCATTAATAAAATTGCATATCTGAATGTTGGCATGTTGCTGCAAAGATTCTTGTTTATTTCTTAGTCACAATTTGTTATTTCCTTTCCCATGTGCATGTCTTTCCTGTTAAACTTGCCATTATGTGTTCTTCATATTTGGAATGAGTGTGTAATAGTCCATAATTCATATTGTTATGCTCCAGATATTTTTTCAGGTATTCACCAATATTTCTTGGAAAAGTTGATGCAGAATTCATCTTTTGGTGCTCTGTATTGATGGACTATTCTCATTTCTTCTTTATCACTAGACAAAATACTTTTTAAATGTAACCGAGTGCTACCTTGCCTTTGTATAATTTCACCTACGAATTGTTTTGTGATTCATGAATATGTGTGACTCCATAGCACAATGTATTCTTTCCTTGTTTCAACCACAAACATAATCTGAATTTTATTTTAGTTTTATATCTGATCGTGTTAAAAATCAGTGAGAGATCCCTCTATAGGAAGGAGGAATCTATATTCCTTTCTTAAAGTGGTTCTACTCTTACCTTGGGATTTACCTTCTGCAACCTTGGGTACATTCTGAGTGCTAACAATTGTCACCATGATTTTGAATGGCATAGTTTAATTTGGCTTTTAATATACATATTGGAGCAGTTCTTACCTTGGATGCATGCAAGTTCAACTTAGTTCAGCATCACACCTTTAGTATGGGTATTTTGACTTGGTCAACCTAATTGACCTAGTCAAACACGATTCCCAAGGAAGTAGCTAAAAATTTTGTAGTTCTTATATTTTCTCCATACATTCCTAGGACCATACTATGGTTTCAGTTTCTAGAGTTTTGCCCCATATTTCATGATCAGTGATTATTATCACTTTATTATTGGTGAGATCATATTTTTTATTACACATTACAGTTATTATCGTTCTCCTAGAGCACCGTTTGTACCATTCTACTATGAGTATGAGTAGTCACTTTTACCATTCTATTATGTCTTCAGACACCTCTATGTAGTCAATTTTCCCTAGTTATCAACATGAAATAATTCATGATGATTTTTATTATTTTTAGAGCATGTACCACATGAAAATGAACTAGGAAATCAATGAAGAAATCGATTTGGTTTGTGTGGTAAAGGAAATGGAAAGGGAATGCTTCCATATTATTTATTATGGATCTTTAGACATATCTACAGTTTCAACCAATTTGATGTTCCAAATTATTTTTTTGGTACTCTCAGGGAGGACGCCCCTCATAGGAGAAATTGGTTAAAATGGCCAAAATAAAAGTGTGTAAATCAAGTTGTATCTTTATAAATATGTATGGGGGGGGTTAATGACCCCCCCATGTCCCATAAGTGTCAAACTTGCAAAAATAATGATTTATCATGTTGTAAAAATGTTATTTATGAGATAATTCACCCAGCTCAAATGTATTTGTTTAAGTTAATCCATGTAAGGTAAAATTAAAATACCTCCACCGTTGATGATGTATTAATCTCAACCGTTGGATGAAAAAATAAGTTAGGGTTTGTGTCTCTCAAAAGATATATAAATAAGAGACCCCCCTTCATTGTATCCCATCGGGAATTTGGCTCTTTGCTGGAAATAATAATAGAAGATAGTTTGGCTTACTTGTGAAATCTCATAGGAGTTTGTGACTCTTGTGTTTATGCATCTCTTTGGGCACTAGATGTTTATCTTTTATTTTCTCGTCATATATTTGGTGTGATATTATTTTTGCAGGAGGGTTCACTTGGTAGAGGACGATCTAGAGGGGTGTCTCTCTTTATCTCTCCCTGAGAGGTCTCAAGGGGGTTTTCTTATTGATTTTTCTTAGCATTCAATTCGTCTCTCCTTTTTATTTCTTTTGCAAACATTGTCTTTCTTGTTTCATTCAAATCAAGTACGATTTTAGTTTTACTTATTGTGTTTGTTTGTCTTTGATGGGAGGGACACAATGGGAAAACCGGTTATTCAATAGGAGATAAAAATAATCATCCAAGTTGATAATGTTGGACAAAGGAAAACATCTCATGGAATCTATGATTTCCTGGTAAATCAAAATTTCTCCCATCTTGTACTTTCAGTAATTCATTTCTCGGTCATAATAAAAACAATAAAAAACCTCATTTTGTAGTTCACGATGAGATATAATATTTAAAACCCACTTTAGAAATAATTTAAAACTCTAGATCTAAATTTTCATGGCCATCAAACTCCATTTTCCCACTCAAGGCACTGGTGTATCCTCTACGAGAGGACGCCATCCTTGGTAGAAGTGGGTTTCTCTCAATCTGTGGACTGGGTATTGCTATAAAAACTTCCATTCATCTCATCTTGTATCTAGCAATTAATTATTGTGTCCAAGTTCACTTAATTTCACCTAACTACCCTTAGATCTGATTTTCATGCTTAAACCCCTAGGGTAATTTAGGGTTTTTTATGTGGACACTCGTGTCCACTTAGTAACTATTTAAATCTATAATTAACCTTATTACTAAGAGATTTAATCAATATACCTAGCTTAATTCACATAAATCACTTGTATTTTAGGTTATCTTGGTTGTAGGGACGACCCCTAGGTGTGGTCTTTCACTTAGTGTGAAGTGCTGGTAGCTTTGTTCGGTGTGACAATTGATTTATTCATAGGTATTAGCTTCCATAGTTCACAAATTTAGTTGCATTTCCCCTTTTCCATCCTGGATAAGATCACCTTACGAGGAAACTAGAAGAATTGTGATAACACATCCCTGGGATAGTTTCTCATTCTCTAACTCACTCTGGGACAAAGGTGTATTTGTCTTTCATTGTTCTAGTAGAAGCAGGGAAGACCGAATCTCACAGTGAAAACTTGGTCGCGGGACCCTTTTACAAATGTCATTTTCAACTGAATTTGATGTATCTTCCCAAGCTTTGTTGTGTGTGAAACTTGGAAAGAGCACAACCAGCTGATTTTTAAGGAGGTCTCGCACACTGTAAACAGAGTATGGGAAGCCACCCTATCAATGATCTTGGAAAATCTTCGGCTAGGGTCCTAGATAGAAGCGGACTTGAAATACCATGGGACAGAGAGACTCATATTAAATAATTGGGGAATTGAGGGGTTGGTGCAATGATGGGGCTAACCCAAGAAACTTCCCCTTGGTGGTTCTGGCCCAAACTGCTGGGATCCTCCTATGCCTAGTTTTTTCAAGCTTAATTTTTATGGTGCCTTTAATAGAAACCCTGGACCAAGTCTGGATTTAGAGGTATTATTAGGGACCATGAGGGGCTGATGAAATCCTTTATCTATGATTTCCTTGGTCGTGACACCAACAATTTTGTTGATCTGGAAGGTCTCATTCAAGGGCTTGGGATTGCTTAGCAGCAGGGTTGGATCCCTTTGGTGGTCAAAGGTTATTCACAAGTGGTAATCGAAATGGTGGAGCGAATTCACAATGGCATGTCATAATCAAAGGTATCATCGAGATAACATTTGGATTACAGTTTGGGTAGAAGAACTGGTAAGAAGGACACGTGGTTTATCTTTCAACCAAGTCAGATGCGAAGAAAACAAGGTGGTGGACATCCTGTCTAATGCAGGTACAAAGGTCCGTCAGATGATCGTTGGTAATGTATGGGAGGATGTTCTTAATGAGATGTGTGGAGTGGCATGTAGGTCATAGGTGTCCATGAACAAGGCTAGTTAAGTGGTTGGTGTCACGTGGGGCCTCGTGCTGGAAAAATGTCGATCTTGTCAGAGTCGTTGGATTGGGTAGCCGTTAAAGTGACACCCTGGTCTGGGAAGACTAGAAGAAAAGGTAAGTTACGAAGATTCCCACGCTGAAAGGAAATGTTGACATTGTCAGAGACACTTAAGTAACGGAGCAATCTATCTACTCAACGATCTGCACTGGGGCCCACCTGAAGCCGTACAGTGGATAGATTACTCTATTACCCTCCGTGAGAGCGATACTTACCGGTATTTGCGACTTACGACTATTTGTACATTCATACATTGGGAAAAATATCTGCATATTAAATTGCTTATAAATTGAATGCATAATGTTCCATATCTCTCCTATTAAGTTGGTCAAGCTAGACCCATGTAAACACTATTATGTCAATAAAAACCTGTTTAATCAGGTTACAAAGTAAAAACAAGCATCCCGCAATATCAAATTTAGGCGCAGAGAGATATGCTGAGTACCAGTACTGGCATGGATCCCATAAATCTTATGTTACAAGATAATATCGCACTGTCAATGCCATTTACAATCTATTTCTAAATTTCGCTCTCATCGTCCACTGCTTGCCCTAGCTGCCAACAGATCAATTAAATTTATTGCTTGCTCGGTAGGTAGTGGTACCACTCATATATAGTGGTGTCACATAAGATGAACATGCTTGACTATCCTACAAATCAAAATTCTCTTTCGTTCAACTGTCCACGCAGTGAAGTGCAAACACAATGCACGACCAGCTTGCTTATCTGTCGTTGTTGCCTCCCATCGACCAGGAGTGATAAGAATCATATTTTTGGTTACTCTATATTCTTTTGTTTATGGTTTTCCCTTTAAGATAAAGAACAATGAATTCAACGAGTTAAATATGGAATAATTTCTTTAAGATCAAGAACAACAAGTTAAACATGGAAGACTTTCTTTAAGATCAAGAACAATTCGGAGTCTTATTCTTCAATTTTCGATTTAAACTTTTATTGGAAATTTTATTTTTCAAATTATTGGAGAAGAAACTCCAATATAAAGATACAATAACGTTTAGATGACATGGATGGTGTGATATTATCTTGTAACATAAGATTTATGGGTGGACTCCCTACTAGTACTGGTACTGAGCGTATCTCTTTGTGCCTAAATATGAGATTATCGGATGCTTGTTTTTACTTTGTAACTCGATCAGACTTTTACTGGCATATAATAGTGTTTACATGGGTCTAGCTTGGTCAACTTAATCGGGGGGTATGGAACATTATGCAGTGACTGTATAAGCAATTTAATATGTATAGAAATTTCCAAGCATATGAAAGTGAAAATACCGGTAAGTCTCAGTTTCACGGAGGGTAACAAAGTAAGCTATCCACTTGACAGTGTCAGGTGGGACCCGGTGTAAATCATCGGGTAGATAGCTTACTACTTAAGTAATTATGTGTCCTGCTTCATCATAGGAATACTGGCAAGTGGAAATGCCATAAACTTTGTTGCAACCTTCGGACACAACCTTGTGTATGTTAGTACAGAGAAAGGCAATATACGAATCCTGAATATGGAGAATTGTGGCATGGTTCATGTAAAGAGTTCCAGTTTCCAAAATGCATCTGTAAAGTATTTTCTAGTAGCAGGAAATAAGGTATACATTGACCACTTGGATAAGAATATTTGGGTATGGCACCAGCCGAGAAGGCTTCCTTAGTCTCTAAAATTATCTACCACAATGCTAGCCATGAGAGACCATGTCAAGAATCGTTTTCGATCAGATATTTTTGTTGAGGTTAGATGGCATCACAATATCCCATGGTTTAATCATTTTGATGTAGTAACTTGCTTGGTTGTAGGGCTAGATGAGGACTATTTGTACTCAGGTTCATGGGATAAGACCACCAAGGTCTAGAGATTAAAATATTTTGTGTGTGTGGAGTCAATCAAAGCCCATGATGATGCAGTGAATTCCATTGTCGTTGGTGGGAATGAGATGCTCTTTACAACTTCCGTTGATGGCACGATAAAATCATGGAAGCGAGAGACTCTAATGGAAAATGGTTGAACCAACAATAAATTGGTCATACAACTAAAGTAATGGAATAATATTCCCGTGTCCATCGTCAATGTTATAGCGCTAAGCTCAAATGAATATGTTTTATACTCTAATATTTCTACATGTGAGATCAAATTATGGATATTAGATGAGAATTATATTGAAATTATATCTTACAAAGGAATCTAAGGGGTCATCAATGTTCAATTAAGGTCATCATTGTCTTGAAACAATTTTGGTTGTTTTTTGTTATTTTGGGGAATTTTCTAAAAATATGTAACTTAATCCTAGTTAAGAGATTGGAGTCTATTTTCTAATCCACATTAATGGATTAGGGTATTGGATGTTGTTGAATACCTATATTTTGTATTGTGAGCATTCAAAATAATAAAAAAAGAGAAACTAGGAGGTAAAGTTCCAAGGTTTGTTGGTTTTCCTAGTTAATGGTTTCCAAGTTAAATCTCTGTGTTTATGTGTGAATGCTATGGTGCAATATCTATTTTACTTAAAAGAATATGTATGCTTTGCTTCTCTGCATAGGTTTAAAACTTACATGCGGTATCAGAGCTCGATTTTTGCATCAAAGGGATGCATTTGTTGTTGAGGATTCGACGCGGTTTATCGAACTTGGGTCTGTGATAAACTTGGGTTCAATGGGATATTTGCAGTGTTAGTTTGTGCATTGAAAGAGAACGGCGAGCGGTTCAAGAATTGAGATAGAGAAATTTAACGGCCAGAAATTTGAGCTATGGAAGCTCAAAATGGAGGATCTTCTTGTAGATTGGGTACAATGGATTAATGTGGATTCGGGTACAAAACCCACTGCAACGTCACAAGATGATTGGGATAAATTAGAAAGAAGGGTGAAGAGTACAATATGATTGTGCTTTCAGACTCTATGTTGTTGAACGTATCTGGTGAAGATAGTGCGGTAAAGCTTTGGGAAAAACAAGGGAGTTTGTATCAATCAAAATCCCTTAAGGACAAGTTGTTTCTGCAAAAGAAATTGTTTCACCTCAGAATGGATGAAAATGACTAGGGATAATTTTAGGGGAGAAATTTAGCCCAATGGGCTATTTTTCCATGTTTTCTCCCAAAAAATATTCATNAAAATATGTCCAATCATTTTATAGGTTGCGTTTTAAGAATTGGTAATATTCGCCAACATTTATACACTTTTAAATAAGTATGGTTCCTTAAAATCATCCCTGAAAATGACACTATAACAAAGCATCTGAATGTCTACAATACTCTGGTAAGTTAGATAACCTATGTTGGCATTAAAATGGTTGAAGAAGATAAATGTATTACATTATTGTGTTCTTTGCCATAATCCTAGGACAACCTAATTGTTGCAATAGGTAGTGCTTTCCAAGTGACTTAAAATTTGATGAAATAGCATCATCCCTACTATGAAAAGATATGAGGCAGAAAACCATGGATAATCATAACATGGATGCCTTATCTATGAGAGATCGCCCCCAAGAGAAACAAAAATAAAATATCTAGGGGGAGATCTAAATCTAAGGGTATATCTAAATACCCTGGAAAAGGAATAAGGAAGTGATGGAAATGCGACAAATATGGGAACTATAAAAAGGATTGCAGATTTAAGAATGTTGAGAAAGAAAAGGGATTTGAGGATAACCCTTCTATAGAGGCGAAGACCTCCTCAGAAGGAGGGGATGTGTACCTATCTTCCACAGGTAATCATTTAGAACATGATATATGGTTGATTGACTCATGTGCATCATGTCATATGACCCCTCAAAGAGAGTGGTTCTTTGAATATGAAAAGTACAATGGAGGAGATGTGTACTTGGGAGATGATTCACCAGCCAATATCATTAGACATGGTAGAGTCAAGATAAAAATGAAGCATGGAAGGATTAGAACTCTACCTGGAGTGCTACACATTGCGAATCTAGCAAGAAACTTGATATTTGTTGGAAATATGGATGTTGTAGGTGTAAAGACTGTGTGTGAAGATGGTGGTTTCAAAATGGTTCAAGGATCAATGGTATTGATGAGGGGAGTTTGGTATGGAACTCTATACAAATTATTAGGAAGAACCATCATTGATGAATGTAGCAGTTCTATTGTTCTTGAGGAAGGACCTAAAGATGACAGAACCCTAATTGCATAAGGAGGAAAGACATTGATATGGCATCAAATATTGGGGCATATCGAAGAAAAGGGACTTTCGAGCATTACAAGGTAAACATATGGTTGAAGGTATGATTGATTGCACTCTAGATTTTGATTTATGTGAACATTTCATATATAGAAAACAAAATCGAGTAAGATTTGCATCTGGTGCTACAAGAGCAAAGGGAATTCTAGAATTAATACATAGTGATGTGTTTGGACATGTTCGTATTCCATTATTAGAAAAATATTGTAACTTCAAAGGATATTCTAAATGTATTTTACAGATGTAACCCAAGGGAGATGTTATTATTCCTCTGACGGGGTGTTACTATTGTATTTTTTCATCATAGAGTCATGAGGTAAATCCTCCACTTGTGTCGTGTCTTTAGTACCCTAATAAATAATATAATATATTGTTTTGAGTATTCTTAGGTGAAGTCAGCCAAGACAGTTTAGTAGGGCCGACTTGTGTAGTGCAAAAGTCAATTGACACATGTGCATAAATAGAGGAGATGTGGTTCTTCTTTGAACACGGACTCACTCACTTGTGTAGCGCATAGGAGAGAGAGAGACAGAACAGAAGGAGGAGAACACCTATTTTTTGGGGGTTGTCTTTTATACATTTTATACAGAGGAATTTTTTGTTGGGTTTTCTTCCCCTTGAGGGTTTCCCGGGATAAATGTTGTGTCTATCTTGCGATTTTGTTTCTATCAATGATTATTTATATGTTGTTGTTGTGATTTTCAATTGAATACTATTAAATCTGGTCTAGCATATGAAAACTTAACATGGTATCAGAGCTAACCTGATTAGAGAAGCTTTCACAAGAGCAAATTCTCCCTCCTCTCTCTCTAGAATAAATTAGGGTTTCTACAAAAGTTAGAGTTTTGAATATTTGCTTTCATAGAAAGTTGCGCCCTCCCAGAACGCATCTATTGAGCCCTAGATCAAATTTTTTGAGTGGCTATATCTCTAGGAAATACAAACCCTAGTTTGGCAGTGAACCAAAAAAACTACAGTGAAACAAAACCAGAAAATCTGCAATGCTACAACCTTGCAAATAGGATTTGAAGAGTGAATATTAGGGATCTCCATAAATCAGTTGCATCAACCAACTCGCCTCCTCCAAGCGCATCTACTGGTAATTTCAATCCCTTGTTTTGATAAATTTCAATTTTGAGTGACTTACTAGACAAGATGGCCCCAAGCACTAAGCTTGAGGACAAATTGGACGGGCTATAAAACTTCCTAGCTTAGAAGTATAGGATTGGCCTCATTCTGAAAGAGAATGGTCTTAAGAAGTACAACAAGAATGAATTTTCATAACCTAAAGAAGTTGAAGCTAAGGAGAAGCATGAACAAGACCTAATCAAGGAAATGAGGATCATTGTTAATTCCATTAAGGATCACTTGATCCCTTAGGTGTCATCTAAGAAGGAACCTAAGCAAATGTATGATGCACTTTCCGAAATGTATGAAGGAAAGAACATCAACAGAAATATGAATTTGAGAGCTCAATTGAAGGGCACCAAGATGAGCAAAGGAGAATCTATTCAAGATTACTTCACAAGGGTCTCCCAGGTCAAAGAGAAGCTAGGTGCTATTGGAGATACCCTTGATGAGGATGAATTGGTTATGACTATTCTCAATGGCCTCACTAGACCTTAGGAATCATTCATCCAAACTCTATGTGAAAGAAATGAAAGTATGAAGTTTGACATTGTATGGGAAGATTGCATACAAGAAGAAGCTAGAGTAGCCAATAGAGAAGCTCTTCTCAGAGAATATGATCAGGCTCTAGCTACTCATACTAAAGAAATAAATCAATCAAACTTCAAGAGAAGTAATCATAAGCCTTCAAAGAAGAAATTCCAAAAGAAGAAGAAGAACGATTACTGAAAGTATCAATGATACAACTGTCATAAGATAGGACATATTGCTAGAGAATGTCCATCATCAAAGAACAACAACAACAAAAGGCATCATGTTCATCTAGTTGAAGATGAGGATGAAGAAATACCTCGAAAGAGAACTAGAGGTGAAGATGTAGAAGAATATGTGTTATTCTCTGAACTATTTGGGTCTGTAACACCCGAAGAAGATACATGGCTTATTGATAGTGGTGCCTCTAAGAACACGACAGGAAAGAGGACACCTTTGTCAAATATTAAAGAGAAGAACTCTCCCCATAAGTTATCATTGGGAGATGACTATCAATATCCCATCAAGGGTATTGGTGAATAAAGCTACAAGCTTGACTCTAGGACCTCCATGAAGATGAAGGAAGTACTGTATGTATTAGGTTTGAAAGAGAACCTACTCTCCCTCTCATCTCTAGATAAGAAAGGATATAGAGTTGCTTTTATAGATGGAAAAGTACTTATGCGGTCCAAAGGAAAGACACTTGAAGATGATGTAGTCATTGGAGAAGAAGAAGTAGGACTGTACAAGGTCAAAGGACATCCACTACTACATTTCGACCCAAAATCTGACGGCCGTCATGTCGGATTTTCGACACTTTTCTGTCGCATGTACGACACTTTGATTTTTTCTTAAGCGTCGGACACGTGGCATCGGTTATCCGACACCTAACTAACTGTTGGTTAAGCGACACTTAACTAACCATCGGTTAAATGTCAACCGTCGGATAAGCGACAGGTATAATCGTCGCTTAAACCATTGCTTTAGAGAGTAAGCGTCGCAAAAACGACAGATAGAGTTGTCGCTTAAGCGACGGATATCATGACAAGGCGTCGCACAAACGACAGATATAGCCATCGATTAAGCGAGGGAGATGAAGAAGAGGCGTCGCATTTGTGACAGATAGATCTGATTTTTAAGCGCCACGTATTACCAATAACCGTCGCATTTACGACAGATAGCATGACAACGCGTCGCAAAAACGACAGATATAGCTGTCGATTAAGCGACGAAGATGAAAAAGAGTCAGCGCATTTGCGACAGCTAGGTCTAATTTTTAAGTGCCACGTATTACCAATAACCGTCACATTTGCGACAGATAGCATGACAACGCGTCGCAAAAACGACAGATATAGCTATCGCTTAAGCGACGGCAGTGAATTTTTTTTTTTTTTTAAATATATTAAATATTTATAAGCCCCCAACCTGCCAGAATATCAACAAGTTGGAAGCATTGTT
>LPNX010712076.1:0-23212 GCA_001517045.1 Pseudotsuga menziesii | reverse complement strand
TACAGATTAGTGTTATGCTCCAATTTCAGTCTCCTTTGTGTGTAAATTTGCATGTTTGATTAGTAATTTTGTGAGTGCAATTGATCTATCATCTGGGTTCAATTTCCACATGGTACCAGAGCATTTGTAGATCAATTTATCTCCTTCCATATTGCTATTGTAGGTTTGACATCTTGACCGGGAGCTATTCTACTGACTCCATTTAATTTATTTGAATGGAAAGTAGAGATGGAGATACTGTTGAGAGCGAAAGGTCTCTACAGGGTGACTATGGAAAATAAAGCAGAGCCCAATGCAGCTGCAGAGAAAATTAAATGGCATAACAGGAGGGATGAGTCTTATGGTCTCTTGTGTCTGAGCATATCCAGAGACCTCCTCTTCCATCTTGATGAATTGACATCACCAAATGAAGTATGGGAGAATCTTGTAGAGATTTTTGGTAAGATATATGAGATGAGAGGACATCAAATCGAGAATGAATTGATCTCCTTGAGTCCCAGTAGCTTTGAATCCCTGCAACTCTACTTTTCCAAGTTTAAAGCCCTTGTTTTGCAGCTAAAACAATGTGGAATTGAAAAGAAGGAGGAGCAACTAGTTTTGGCCATACTCTCGAAGCTTGGCCCTAACTATTCAGTGTTTTTTTCAACCTTCCATGCCACCAAGTTGACAGCTCAATCCTGAAAGATTCCTAAGCTTGCAAAGTTCATAGAATCCCTCACACAAGAACAAGATAAATTGGTGATGATGGGCACCATCAAACCTTCCAAAGACCAATCTTTGGTTGCTAGAGATTCAAGGGTGGATTGAAAAGGCAAGAAGAAAGCTAAGAAGCCACCTGAGCAGAAGAGAGACAAGAACAAGTCTCAGGAGGATCCCCAAGGCTCTAAGAAGAAATTCCAGAAGAAGAAGACCAATGGAGAAATGAGCAAGTGCGCATACTACAGTAAGGGATTTCATCCTGAAATCTCTTGCATGAAGAAGCAAATTGACATGCTGACCCAACTCTTGAAGAATAATAACATATCCCTTCTTCATAGCTGAAAGAAGAGGGAAGGAAGATCAAATTCAGAACACAAAGAGAGAGTTCCTTCATTGTTTGTTGGCACATCAAGCTCACCTAGCTTCATCATAGACTCTGGAGCTTCAAGACATATGGTTTCGACTAAAGAGGCATTCTCCTTTCTTGACACGTTGAAAGGTCCACCAATAGTGCTAGGAAATGACTCTCTCATTGACAGTTTGGGCAAAGGAAGGATTGATCTTGACCATGGTAAGTTCAACGATTTATTGTATGTTCTAGGTCTTGCCTATAACCTCTTGTCAGTGTATCAGATGACCCACACAGGGTCTCCAAAGAAGGTGATATCCTCCCCTAATGATGTTGAGATCATGGAGATCTCAAGTGGTAAAGTCATTGCAAAAGGAGTTGTAGATCACACTTCGAAGGTATACTGGTTTTCACATTTTCTACCCTACCCAAACCCCTCTGCTCTTCTGACTCATGCTAATGAGGCAAGCAAGCTTTGGCATGAAATATTTGGCCATCTTAACTATAAGTATCTTTCTGATCTAAGTGAAGAAGAAATGGTCATATGGTTACCAAAGATTAAGTTTTCCAAGGAAGTTTGTCAAGGTTGTGTCCTAGGAAAACACCCAGAGCATAAATTTGAGAGAGCTAGTCATGAGAGAACCTTTGCACCTCTTGAGTTGATTGACAGTGATGTTGCTGGTCCATTCCCTCATATGTCAATGTGTCAAGCCAAATATGCATTAACTTTCATAGATGACTTTTCCAGGTATTGTTGGGTTTACTTCTTGAAGCATAAGTCTGAAGTTTTTGGCCTCTTCAAAGTCTTTAAGGCTTTGGTTGAAAACCAGTCTGGGAGGAAACTCAAGATCCTCAGATCTGGCAATGGTGGTGAGTATGTCAAGTCTGAGTTCATTCAATATTGTGAAGATGCAGGTATTTATATGCAACATTCAATCCCTTACACACCACAGCAAAATGGTGTTGCTAAGAGAAAGAACATATCACTGAAAGAGATGGCAACCTGTATGTTGGACGCTAAGACTTTGCCACCAAAGGTTTGGGCCAAGGCTATAAAGTGTGCATCCTATATTCAGAATTGGGTGCCTCATAAAAATATTCATGGTATGACTCCTTTTGAAGCATGGAGTGGGCACAAGCTAGATGTTACCCATTTCAGGATTTTTGGCTCAAGGGCTTGGGCTAGAATTCCAACAAAAAAGAGGAAGGCCTTGCAGCCACAAATCCAAGAGTGCCTATTTGTTGGGTACTCTGAAGATTCAAAAGGGTACAAGCTGATCAATTTAAGCACAAACAAATCCTTCATTGAAAGGAGTTTTTAGTTCCAAGAAGATCCTTTAGCAGTAGTTGAAGTTGGAGTCTTCTTCACCACCAAAACCATTGAATGTAAGTGAAGAGACAAATGATTTTGTTGATTCTGATATGTCTGATAATGATGATTTAATTGCAGATCCTAACAGTCCTACAAGACCAAAATTTGGCAGCAAAGACCATTCATGCAGCTAGGAAACTAGCCGGAAATCCTAGTGATCCTAGGAGGACTAGATCTCAGTTTGAGAGTGCCCTGAGTATGAAATAACCTTTGTTTGCAGAGAAATTCTATATTATGGTTGAAACATACCCACAGATATATGAATATGTGGCACATGATCCAAGATGGCAAGCAGCCATGAAAAAAGAATTCAGCTCACTCCAGAAGAACAACACTTGGGAGCTGGTTGATCTTCCCCGAGGGAGGAAGCTAGTTCAATGTAAGTGGGTTTTCAAAACTAAGTTTTCTGCTGATAGTTCACCTTTGAAATATAAGGCAATATTGGTATCCAAGGGCTACTCACAGGTACATGGTATTGACTACAACGAGACCTTTGCACCAGTGGCAAAGATGGACTCCATCAGGCTAGCCTTAGCCATTGCAGCTTCGAAGCAGTTGGAGGTACATCACATGGATGTGAAGTGTGCTTTCCTGAATGGAGATCTTACTAAAGAGATTTACATGCAGCAGCTTCAAGGGTTTGTTACTAATCCATCTTTTGTTTGTAGGCTAAAGAAATCATTGTATGGGCTTGGTATGCCAAGATTGATGGATTTATGCTATCATTGAGTTTTGTTCAATGCAAGTCTAATCCAAATGTTTATTTGAAGCCGATTCATGGTTCTTTGATGATAATTTTCATGTATGTGGATGACCTTCTGATTACAAGAAGCTCAAATAAATAAATTGCGTCCTTGAAGGATGCAATGAACCAAGCATTTTCTATGATTGATTTGGGGTTGTTGAGCCAATTTTTGGGTCTCAAAATTGCTCAATCCCAACATGGAATAAAAGTACATCAGTCCAAGTATGCTTTGGATTTTCTGAACAAGTTCAACATGAAATATTTCAAGCCAAGCAAGACTCCCTTCCTTTCAGGAGTTAAGCTTGAAGAAGCAGTTTCTTCTCCTATGGTAGATAGTATATTGTATAGACAACTAATTGGGTGTTCATTGTACCTTACACACACTCAACTTGATATTTCTTATGCAGTAAGTGTGGCTTCAAGATACATGGATCAGCCTCATGAGATCCATTGGAGAGCAGCCAAAAGGATCCTTAACTTTGTTCAGGGAACAAGAACTCATGGGATCTTCTACAAAGCTAAATCTGATCTTGATTTGATTGGGTTTACTGACAGTGACTGGGAAAGTGACAACACAGATCGAAATTCAACATCAGGATATGTGTTCATGATTGCTGAAGGAAAAATTAGCTGGTCAAGAAATAGATAGAGTGCCATTGCACTCTCATCTACAGAAGCAGAGTACAGAGGAGTTTTAAATGAAACAACTCAATGTTTATGGTTGCAGGGGTTACTTGGTGAGTGTGGCTTCAAATCAGAGTTCCCAACTATTATCTATTGTGATAATCAGAGCACCATTCGAATCTGCAATGATCTAGTTCAGAGATAGAGAACCAAACACATTGAGATCTATATGCACTACATCAGACAACTTATGCATGATGGCACCATTCACCTACTCTTTTGTGCATCTTCAGAAAAAATAGCTGACATCTTCACCAAAGTTTTTTTTGAGAAGACATTTAGCAATCTCAAATCACTACTGGGGATTTTTTATCATGCTGTGAAGCATGATTGATGACAATATTTTCAAATTTTGTTTTACTTTCCATGTTTAAGGGAGAATTTTCCCACTGGGTTTTTGCCTCTTTCCTTGGTGAAATGGACATGCAGTATGTAAAGGGTGACTAAGCCTTGTTTCTAGTACCTATAGTTTTCTGATATTTACTCATAAGTCAAGCTTAAGGTGGGGTGTTAGAATAATCAACCCATAGTTAGCTACCTTAGACATTAATTAATCCATTTTTTGTCTTATTTGCCTAGTTTACAATATTCCACTCTATGCAAGTTGTCTTCCACATGGTATAGAAGTCAAACTTGCTAAAACTGAGTCATGGAACACTTGGGAAATCTCCTGGAATCCATATTTAACATATTTTCTTTATTCTAGATCCTCCCTAGTGCATGTCTGCTTTTTCTGTTTATTGCCTGCTTTACTGAGTTTTATGGCAAAAGGGAAAGTAAGACTAGGTGTAGTTGACTTTTTTTTTCCCTCATCATCCTCCATTCTTTTATCCTAATAAAACAATGTATGAGTTGTCTTTCCATCACCTATTATCTTTCCTACTTGACTTTTCCAATTCGTGAGCTCCTAGGCATATTTGGAAACTGATTTATGCACCTATGGGGGATTTGACTAGATTTAGTAAGCTTGCTTTTGACTATTTCGAATGGAATCCTTATGCATTCAAATATCTCATGTAATTATTTATTGCATCAGAATTTGACTTCACAAGTTTGGCTATTGTACACTTATTCAATACAAATTAGTTTTATGCTCCAATTTCAGTCTCCTTTGTGTGTAAATTTGCATGTTTGATTAGTAATTTTGTGAGTGCAATTCATCTATCACCTAGGTTCAATTTACACATGATCAGCAATATCCAGTAGTGATTTGAGATTGCTGAATGTCTTGTCACAAAAATTTTTGGTGAATATGTCTACTACTTGTTCTGAAGATGCACAGAAGAGTAGGTGAATGGTGCCACCATGCACAAGTTGTCTGATGTAGTGCATATGGATCTCAATGTGTTTGGTTCTTTGTCTCTAAACTGGATCATTGAATATTTTAATGGTGCTCTAATTATCACAATATATAATACTTTAAAACTATGATTCGAATGCACACTCACCAAGTATCCCTTGCAACCATAAACATTGAGTTGTTGCATTTACATCTCCTCCGTACTCTGCCTCTGTAGATGAGAGTGCTATGGCACTCTGTTTCTTGGTTGACCAGCTGATTGGTCCTTCAACAAGCATGAAAACATATCCTGATGTTGAATTTTGATCTTTGTTGTCACCTACCCAATCAATGTCAGTCAACCCAATCAAATAAAGATCAGATTTAGCTTTGTAGAAGATCCCATGAGTTCTTGTTCCCTGAACAAAGTTAAGGATCCTTTTGGCTACTCTCCAATGGATCTCATGAGTCTGATCCATGTATCTTGAAGCCACACTTAATGCATAAGAAATATGAGGTCGAGTGTGTGTAAGGTACAACAAACACCCAATTAGTTGCCTATATAGTGTATTATTTACCATAGGAGAAGAACTTGCTTCTTCAAGCTGAACTCCTGAAAGGAACAGAGTCTTGCTTGGCTTGCAATATTTAATGTTGAACTTGTTCAGAAAATACAAAGCATACTTGGAATGAATTAATTTTATTCCATGTTGGGATTGAGCAATTTTGAGACCCAAAAATTGGCTCAACAACCCCAAATCAGTCATAGAAAATGCATGGTTCATTGCATCCTTCAAGGAGGCAATTTATTTCTTTGAACTTCCTGTAATCAGAAGGCCATCCACATACAAGAAAATAATCATCAAAGAACCATGAATCATCTTCAAAGAAACATTAGTATCAGACTTGCATCGAAAAAAACTCAATGACTGTAGAAAGCCATCAATCTTGGCATACCAAGCCTTGGGGGCTTGCTTAAGCACATACAATGATTTCTTTAGCCTGCACACAAAATATGGATTAGTAAAAAACCCTTGAGGCTGCTGCATGTAAATATATTCAGTAATATATCCATTCAGGAAAGCACACTTCACATCCATGTGATGTACCTCCCACTGCTTCGAAGCTGCAATGGCTAAGGCTAGCCTGATGGAATCCATCTTTGCCACTGGTGCAAAGGTTTCATTGTATTCAATACCATGTACCTATGAGTATCCCTTGGCTACCAATATTTCCTTATATTTCAAAGGTGAACTATCAGCATCAAACTTAGTTTTGAAAACCCACTTACATTGAACTAGCTTCCTCCCTAGGGGAAGATCAACCAGTTCCCAAGTGTTGTTCTTCTGGAGTGAGCTGAATTCTTATTTCATGGCTGTTTTCCATATTGTATCATGTGATACATATTCATATGTCTGTGGTTCTGATTCAACCATCAAATATCATTTCTCTGAAAACAAAGGGTCTTTCATACACAGGGCACTCTGAAACTGAGATCTAGTCCTCCTAGGATCACTAGGATTTCCAGCTAGTTCCCCAGCTGTATGAATGGTATTTGCTGCCAATTTTTTTGTCTTGTAGGAATTTCAGGATATGCAATTAAATCATCATTATCATACATATCATAATCATCAAACTCATTTGTCTTTTCACTTACATTCAATGGTTCTGGTGGTGAAAAAGACTCTCCAACTTCAACTACTGCTAAAGGCTCTTCTTGGAACTAAACACTCCTTTCAATGAAGGATTTGTTTGTTCTCAAATTTATCAGCTTGTACCCTCTTGAATCTTTAGAGTAACCCAAAAATAGGCACTCTTGGATTTGGGGATGCAAAGCCTTCCTCTTTTCTGTTGGAATTCTATCCCAAGCCCTTGAGCCAAAAGTCCTGAAATGGGTCACATATGGCTTGTGCCCATTCCAACCTTCAAAAGGAGTCATACCATCCAGATGTTTATGAGGCACACTATTTTGAATATAGGATGCACAGTTTATATCCTCGGCCCAAAACTTTGGTGGCAAAGTCTTAGCCTCCATCATACAGGTTTCCATCTCCTTCAGTGATCTGTTATTTCTCTTAGCAACACCATTTTGTTGTGGTGTGTAAGGGATTGAATGTTACCTATGAATACCTACATCTTCACAATATTGAATGAACTTAGAATTGACATACTCACTACCATTGTCAGGTATGAGGATCTTGAATCTCCTCCTAGACTAGTTTTCAACCAAATCCTTAAAGACTTTGAAGAGGCCAAAAAATTCAGACTTATGCTTTAGGAAGTAAACCCAACAATACCTGGAAAAGTCATCTATGAAGGTCAATGCATATATGACTTGACTCATTGACATATGAGGAAAGGGACCAGAAACATCACTGTGGATCAACTCAAGAGGTGCAAAGGTTCTCTCATGACTAGCTCTCTCAAATTTATGCTTTGGGTGTTTTCCTTGGATACAACCTTAACAAAATCCCTTGGAAAATTTAATCTTTGGTAACCCTATGACCATTTATTTTTCACTTATATCAGAAATATACTTATAGTTAAGATGGCCAAATATTTCATGCTAAATCTTGCTTGCCTCATTAGCATGAATCCGAAGAGCAGAGGGGTTTGAGTAGGGAAGAAAATGTGAAAACATGTATACCTTCGAAGTGTGATCTACAACTCCTTTTGCAATGAATTTACCATTTGATATCTCTATGATCTCAACATCATCAGGGGAGAATATGTACTTATTTGGAGACCTTGTGTGGGTCATTTGATACACTGACAAGAGGTTAGAGGCAAGACCTGGAACATACAATACATTACTAAACTTACCATGGTCAAGATCAATCCTTCCTTTGCCCAAACTGTCAGTGAGAGAGTCATCTCCAGCCACTATTGGTGGACCTTTCGACATGTCAAGAGAGGAGAATGCCTCCTTGGTAGAAACCATATGTCTTGAAGATCCAGAGTCTATGATGAAGCTAGGTGATCTTGATGTGACAGCAACCAATGCATGTACTCTCTCTCTGTCCTCTGAATTTGATCCTCCTTCCCTCTTGTTTGAGCAATTAGGAAGGAAGATGTTATTCTTCTCCAGGATTTGGGTCAACATGTAAATTTGCTTCTTCATGTAGGAGCTTTCATGATGATAGCCCTTACTGCAGTATGCACACTTGTTCATTTATCCTTTGTTATTCTTTTTCTTGGAGTTCTTCTTGGATCCTTGGGGATCCTCTTGAGACTTGTTCTTATCTCTCTTTTGCTCAGGTGGCTTCTTATCTTTATTCTTGCATTTTGAATCCACCCTCGAATCTCCAGCAACCAAATATTGGTCTTTGGAAGGTTTGATGGTGCCCATCAACACCAATTTATCTTGTTCTTGTGTGAGGGATTCCATGAACTCTGCAAGCTTAGGAATCTTCTAGGATTGAGCTGTCAACTTGGTGACATGGAAGGTCGAAACAAACACTAAATAGTCAGATACAAGCTTCGAGAGTATGGCCAAAACTAGTTGGTCCTCCTTCTTTTCAATTCCACGCTATTTTAGCTGCAAAACAAGGGCTTTAAACTTAGAAAAATAGAATTGCAGGGATTCGAAGCTATTGGGACTCAAAGAGATCAATTCATTCTCGATTTGATGTCCTCTCATCTCATTTGTATTACCAAAAATCTCTACAATATTCTCCCACACTTCATTAGGTGATGTCAATCCATCAAGATGGAAAAGGAGGTCTCTGGATGTACTCAGACACAAAAGACCATAGGCCTCATCTCTCCTATTGTGCCATTTAATATTCTCTATAGATACATTGGGCTATACCTTAGTTTCCATAGTCACCCTATAGAGACCCCTCACTCTCAATAGTATCTCCATCTCTTCTTTCCATTCAAAGAAATTAAATGGAGTCGAGATGACCTTCTGAGATTGATCCATAGCTCTGAACTGTGCCCTTAAACCAGCAGAATGCTCCTAGTCAAGATGTCAAACTTGCAATAGCAATATGGAAGGAGAGAAATTGATCTACAAAGGCTCTGATACCATGTGGAAATTGAACCCAGGTGATAGAACAATTGCACTCACAAAATTGCTAATCAAACCTGCAAATTTACACACAAAGGAGACTGAAATTGGAGCATAAAACTAATCTATATTGAATAAGTGTACAATATCCAACCTTATGAAGTCATAGGCTGCTATAATATATAATTACATGAGAGATTAAAATGCATAAGGATTCCATTCGAAATAGTCAAAAGCAGGCTTACTAAATCTAGTCAAATCCCCCATAAGTGCATAAAGAAGTTTCCAAATCTACCTAGGAGCTCATGAATTGGCAAAGTCAAGAAGGAAAGATAATAGGTGATGGAAAGAAAACTCATACATGCTTTTATTAGGAGAAAATAATGGAGGATGATGAGGGAAAAAAACAAGTCAACTGCACCTAGTTTTACTTTCCCTTTTGCCATAAATCTTAATAAAGCAGGCAACAAAGCAGAAAAAGAAGATATGCGCTAGGGAGGATCTAGAATAAATAAGAACTACTAAATATGGTTTCCAGGAGGTTCCCCAAGTGCTCCATGACTCAATTTTAGCAAGTTTGACTTCTACGACATGTGGAAGACAACTTGCATAGAGTGGAATATTGGAAACTAGGCAAATAAGACAAAAATGGATTAATTAATGTCTAAGGTAGCTAACTATGGGTTGATTATTATTACAACATCGGCAACAGAATGATCTTCCCACATGGTTATCGTATGAGAAAACAAAATCGGAACCCAGCAGGACTAATCCCTTCGGAATCGATGGAGAGACCGTGAAACTCTCAGATCAACTTAGAACTAGGCCTCTGCAACATTGGGAAGGACTAATACTAAAACATTCGGTTAATTCTGGTCAACCAACCAAAAAATGATATTTTTTATAATATCAAATATCATAAAATCATTAGATGAAGGAACATCCAGTTGATCGGATACGCATGACACTGAGAAACCAGAACTTCAGCAAACCAAATCCGATAGGATAAAGAAACTCATTCCAATGCAGCGGTGAATATTTCCAAAATATTTCGATAAACCGATCGACAAAATAGATGACTCTACCTCCTCAACATTGGAAGGCTAGTCAACTACGCTTCTGATATCGGAAGGCTAGTTGACTGATCATCTGATGCAGACATGCAAAAAAAATAAGTTTTTTCAAAAAAACGCTAAGCACAGATCAAAACTTGGCAAAACTAAAACATTCTTAGGCTAGTTTGAAACTCAAAAAAAAAAGGGGGGACCCTAAAAATAAAATTTTATAGGGGAATAGTTGCAGCTGCAACAAGAAGATAATCTAGATCTACAAAAGTATCTTTCTAGGAGAGAGAGAGAGAGAGAGAGAGAGAGAGAGAGAGAGATTTTTATAGTTCATCAAGCAAGAATGATATCATCCATTGATTTAAGACAATGGAGACTTAAGATGGTAATTATAGGACCTATTGAACCTAGTGGAAAGAGGGCACCCTCCAATTACAAGGTCTCTCAAGTAACCTTTAATCATTAGAGGAAATTTCAACTCAAAATGGGCCTTTTAACTTTAACTCAAATTCCATGTGATCATGTGTTAGCCAATGCAATTGCTTTAAATTTGAAATATCGTATAGGTCTTAAACACATTTTTAATATAAATTTGGAGATAGGTATCATAAAAAAAACTACTTTTTTGTTTGTATTTTCGACATATATCCTTGTGTTTTTACTCAAATTTTGATCGGGAGAGCTCATTAGATGCGGAATTAAATTATGAATCCAATGAGTACCCACTTGGCATACTTTTTATGGACCCCTCTACCCCCCAAAAAATAAATACCTGAAAAAAACATGATGATGACATCATCATCACATTTTTCCATCATCACATTTTTTCAGGTATTTCTTGTTTTTGGGGTAGTGGGGTCCATCAAAAGTATGCCAAGTGGGTACTCGTTGGATGTGGAATTTAATTCCGCATCCAACGATCTCTCTTGATCAAAATTTGAGTAGATACACGAGGAGATATGTCGAAAATACAAACAAAAAAGTAGTTTTTTTCTTTTCTTCCTCCAAAATTAATAAATATTATTTTAATATTTTAACTATTATTTTATTGATTTTTTTAGGAGGCCCATTTTGAGTTGAAATTTCCTCTAATGCTAGATGTATTTCACCCTTAATATATCATGGAATTGCATAGGAAAACTGGAGAGGGTGTCTATCGAAATGTTATGAAGTACACTATGAGCATAAAAATGAGTATTCATACACTAAGGCCAAGAAGCTGAAGATTGCTTATTTAAAGTAGAAAATATCTAAATTTTCAAAGGATACAAATTATATAGTTCCTAATTAGAATATGTTGAAAGAGAATGATAAGGAAATTCTGGCATTGAAGAAAAATATCAACATAACTATCACTTAGCATGTGAAAATGGAATTGGAAGTTGGACAATGAGAGCTAGACAAGATATTTGTTGAAAATCAAATTCATAAGGAGAAGATAGTGGAAATTGAAAGGTAGATTAATAAATTTAAAAAGTAGGATCAAGATCTCATGCTAGCTAAATATACAGTCTTACAAGCCTCATCTTCCATAGATCCTACCGATCAATTTCCTTAAACTATGGAAAAGATGAGAATTAAAGATTATCAATTGAATAAAGTTAAAGTTGAGTTGCTGAAAAAGGGTGATAAATTTAAAGTATTGAATGAGGAAGTGTCCAAGAAGGGTGTTATTATTTCAGAGCTACATCAACTTAAGGGTGCCAATATTATGTTTTCCAGTACACTTTTGAATCTAACTTACGCTGGCAAATAATTCACCAGATTAATGTATGCATCTATATTACTTAATTCTTCAAATTTGATGTTGTGCAATTCTAAAATGACTACGATATTTCTCCTAGTAAACATATCTACAACTGGCGATCGTGATATGTTGACTTAGACCTGTGGATTAGCAAAAAAACTGAAAGGGGTTCTAACATAATTATTAGTTCTTTATACTCTGGAGAATCCTTTTTGTTGAGGGTTAAAATCTATGGATTTTCTCAATATAGTCAAACGGTCTATCTTTTATTTATTTCCTCCTATGTTTTCTGGCTTTTTCATTCAGAGTTCCGTTTAGTGCTTCCTTGGCAACTTTTCTTAAATTATATTTTCTTTTATGATTTCTTGTTCATTTTCGCAGACTTTCTAGAATCATAAATTGATTAACTGTGTGAAAATGGTTTTATTATGGGTGCTCTACATATTGCCACACGAGTAGAAATATTTGATCTTGCAGTGTGAGGAAATAATCTTCATTTTGAAAAAGTTGGTTGATTTTAAGCTTCAGTCTCCATGTACAAGTGAAATCATTTTAGTAACTGTCTTTTATCATGTTCATTTATATAGATGGGTTTCCACTAGAATGCTAGTCATAATTTTAGTTACATTGTCTTTTAACTCGACATTTTAGTATTTTTTTGGTTACTTTGCGATATATCATTGAATATCAAATTCATATTGTAACCACTGATTTCGTCTTTTTGGCTAAGGTACTGAATATTTATGTAGTGCACCAATAAACTGTGGTTGCAAGTAAGACTGGGTAAAAATGGCATTGAAGAGGTTCTGGGTTTGAGCTCCATCTCTACTTTCGACCAACAGTGTTTGGAAGCAATGAAACCAGAACTGAATTCCTCTACTGAGAAAGGAGTGAATTTTTCTATTAAAAACCGAGTCAGGACCCTCCTTATTGGTATTTCAGTGTTCTGAATTTACATTGAAGGAAGCTAATAGAGTGCCATTTTTTCATATTGGCTAAGCAGGAAACCTGTTGGGGAAATTTGAGTTTAAATACACTTGAGACAAATCTCGTGAAGTGTCTATTGAACATCATGATAGACTCTAACGTAGGTCTGTTTAAAGAAATGCAATTTTCTGTGGTCTCAATAAAGTGGGGAAAAACCATGACTTCGGCTCTTCTTTTTGAAATGAGAAATAAGAGTTGATTTCTTTGTTACTGCCTCTTATGTCTGCTCTTCATTTGATTGTTCATAAATCTTTGCAATCCTATCAGGGAAGTAGAATGGGAATGTTTTGAATCATATGTGATTTTGACAGTCATTTCACTCTTAAATAAAGAAACCCTGGTACTCTAGTCAAGACAGTCAAATTATGTAAAAAATTTGTTGATGCTTAATTTAGATAAACAATATGAAATATCACAAGTCAATATGGACTAAAATATTTCCTACAGTATTTAGTTAGGCTAAGGATTTTGTAGATCACCTTAAAATTGTTGTAGATTGCAAGTCTAGTCCAAACCACCGTTATGATGAACTTTCATCAAACACTTTGTACTTGTACAATTGTGGATTATAGATATGTGAATCTGACTTAGTGTCAACAACACTTTAGTTATTTACTACTGTATGGTATGTTCTTTATTGAGATCTGATTTTGGATACCTCTGATATTGGGTTTGGTTGAGGACTTATAATAAACAGTTCAGATGTTTCTGTTGTAGCTAGTTTCCCCAAATACCACACTTCATTAGAAACATTTTTCTATACCTTAAGATTATTATTGATGTTTGGTCAAGTGGAAGTGTGTCGTATTCATCATAAACAAGATTGTCACCAAACAGTAACTAATTACACATAAAATAGACTTGAGAGAGAATATTCAGATTTGCATATTTTATTCAAAGAAAAAGTTACATGCCTAGAAATGATGGACAGAGAATGCAAGAGATATGTTGCTACAATGCATGACTTCTCTCCATAGGAGGATTATAACCTTTCCTATTCAAACTCAGTGCACAAAAAAGAAGTGTAGATCTGATATAAGTTACTTTCAGATCTGGAAACTTTATGAATATGATAGACACTTACAGAGAATGTGGACCGCAAATAAGCGAAGGAATGAGTAATTTATATGATTGGAAATTGGAATGTGATAATGAAAATGACCTCCAAAATACAGACCATTGTGTTGAACTTTGTTTCAACACAATTCTTTGATGTCACTATATTGAGAGGTTACTCTAATACTAATGTTAGAAATATTTAATACTCATGGGGTGGATATGTGATGGAAGAGTCAATGATATGCATTCATAGATTGCAATCACGTGGTGTGTACATATTTATAGATAGGTTTGAGATTGTCTTATTATATCATAATCACCTTATTACAATATTGATCTAACATATCCTTAACTTTTTCTTAATAGTACACTTTATCATACATTGAATTTTTAATGTAGCACTAATGACCCTCTAGACCCTTGTCGTATATAATATACATCACATTAATCTTATTTTCTAGGTTACAATGCTAGGTGAAAACACCTGGGTCCTTCTCCTCATTTTGAGGATAGTGCCCAGGGTAAACCCTAGATTCTTAGGGGTGACACCTAGGTCCTTCTCCTCATTTTGAGAATAGTGCCTAGTGTAAACACTAGATTCTTAGGGGCATAAGGCCAGGTCAACAACAGGGGTCGAAGTTGATACAAAAATATTCTCATTATGAGTTCAATATGTCAGTTACAGGAGTAGAACCTGGGTGGAAAGGATAACGCACAATCCTACAACCATATCGGCTAGACCCAATTAATAGAAACGACGTAAATCTGTGTAACATGATTTACTCAATTGATTTTTTTGTTTTTTGTTGCAAAATAAAAATGTGCCCATATAAAAATGTGTTGTAGGGCTGAAATTTTTGAACAATTTCTTGCAGAAAAATCCATCTCTTCCTGCACTTGAATGGCTTATTCATTCTCATGATGAAGAAGTCTTAACATATTCTTGTTGGGATCTGTCTTATCTCTCTAATGGGAAAAATGATAAAATTCAATTTGTTATTGAGGCCGATGTCCGTCGAAGACTTGTTGAGCTTCTCATGTAAGTTCAAATATCTATATTTTTTAGCTTCTATCTTTTTGTTAACCTTGTAGATAGGCTTTTGTTTTAGCTATTGTATTTGAAAGATCCAATGTTGCATTTCTTTGTTTCTGTAGCTATCCATCCCCATCTCTACTTATCCCTGCTCTTCGTATTGTGGGAAATATTGTACAGCTAGTGATGTTGTACAAACTCAAGTATGTCATATCTCTATTGATATTTGGTTTGAAACTTGAATTACTGAAGTTTAATTTACACAAGTCGCCTTATATGCATTCATACACACTAAATTTAATGTCTAAGCAATTTCTAGAGGATATAGTGAATCTTTTTTATGGTTTCATTTGGTAACTGTTTTTAAGTATTTTTTTGTTGATGTGTTTCCTTAGTACATTTTAAACAATCAAGCACTTCCCTGCCTCTTGGAATTGTTGACTCATAATCATAAGAAAAGTATCAAGAAGGAAGCATGTTGGACCATTTCAAACATAACTACTAGAAACAAAGATCAAATATAGGTTATGTAGCCATTGTTCTATGTATATTAAGAGTGCTACTTTGTTGAATTTATTGTTCTATATGAAATGATGTATAAGTTGTATCCTGATTTTGGGTTGGTTTACAGGATGTGATCAATGCAAACATCATTCCTCCTCTTGTACAGTTGCTGCAATATGTTGAGTTTGATAGTAAAAAATAAACATCTTGGGCTATATCTAATGCTACCTTCAGGGGTACACATGAACAAATAAAGTATGTATTATATGAATTATATAGCCATCACAATGAGATTGAATATTGCTAAGACTAGTTGTCTAGTAATTATCAAGAGGGTTAACTTATGAGTGCAAATATATTTATACAAGATGACATGTTTTTGCTAATCCACTGTAGTTAGTGTGAATCAGATGCATGAGAACTTGAAACATTTATTATAGTATTGTTACATGCTGATCCTTGCTTTTGTTTGCAGATATCTTGAAAATCAAGGATGCCTTAAACCTCTTTGTGACCTTCTAGTCTGTCCAGACCCAAGAATTGTAACCATTTGTCTTGAAGGGATAGAGAATATTTTGAAAGTTGGGGAAGCAAAAAAAAACCTAGGGAACACTGGTGGTGTGAATTTATATGCTTAGTTTATTGATGATGCTGAAGGACTGGGAAGATTGAGAACCTGCAAAGTCGTGACAACAATTAGATTTATGAGAAGGAAGTAAAGATTCATGAAACTTATTGGCTAGAAGATGACGAAGATGACCATACATTACCTGCAACTGGAGATGCTACACAACCAAGATTCAATTTTGGGACAAATCAACCTACAGTTCCTTCTGGTGGATTCACTTTTGGATGAAAAGGTATAATTATGTTCTACCATTACTATTGGTTCAACTGTTTTTTTTATTTCAATAATCATTTTCTCTAACATACACACAACTATCAAATTTCAGGAATTCTAGCTATTGCAACTTGCGGAGCAATGCCATGGGTGTTTCAAAGTAAATATTCCAAGGACTTAATTGCGTACGATGTAGTCAGTTGTATACAAGAACATTTATGGTTTTTGGATTCTATTGGTGGTAGGATGTTTCTGTTGGTATGTCATTATGACACTACTAACATAATCGTGTAGATATAAGCTCCTCATTTTGAATGGGTTGGCCTTAGTTGGCATGGTGGTACAGTTTCCATGCTATACTAGGAAGGTGGTCTTTTTCCATAAGTCATAAAATTGCATGGTTAGATAAATGGACTCATATTATGAGCCTTCTGACCTTTAAATCTCTATGCTAGAGATTATTGATATGCTATCGAGTTGAATGCCAAACTTTTGGGTATTTCGGTGAAGCAGTTTAATGGGTCATTATGGTTCATAGTCATACTAAATTCCTGGTTATACTTGCATGTGTTCATTGCATCAAAGAGTCTATCCCAAGTCAATCGTGTTGCCAATAAAATGGCCTTACTAACATATTGTTGCAGGATAATCTTGGAACTTTGAGAAGTGCATGTAATCATGTGTTCTCATATTCTTCTCTAGTGTTTTTCCCAGGTTTTATCTTTATCTCTCTCTCCCTCCTTTATTTCTTGGTGCCAATCTTTGGATGATCTAGATTCTTCTTTGGATTTTCACGTTTAAGTGAGTCCCATCCCTTCTTTTTCTCCCTTTCTCTCTCGTGCCAAGCTGTGGATGAGAATAGAGAAAATCGTCTTTTTTGAAAGTCTTCACAAGATTTTCTCCTAAAATGCTACACTCCCGAGTGTCTCAGACCCCTCCTGTTTCTAGTGGTCACTCTATTTTGGTAGTTAAAACTTTTATTGAATCATTTTATGCACTTGCAATATTTGTCTCCGGACCAGGAGACTCTTTTGCTATGTAAATTTCCTGAACATATTGTTAATGAATTTGGAGGTCTTCTATCAAAGTTTTTGTTTGGATAAAACAAGCTCTAGTTTGTTGATCTTGGCTATGTTAATTATGTATCTGAATGATTTTTCTTTGCGCTAGATATTTGAATGTGTTTCACAATAGTCTATAGATGTTTTGATAACAGATTATCGGTTAATGTTGGCGCAACTTTTTCTCCTTGACAGCCAACTCTCGATTTTAGCTGTAGACACTTTTATTGGAAAATTGTACTGATGAGTTGTTTCATAATTGAATATGGTTAGAAGTTCTTTTTCTATTTCCATAATAATAGTATAACTTGATTGATATTGAAGGCTAAGTCGAAAACAAAATATGTTATAAATATAGATGTTTTTATATAGTCGGGATTTTTTTTCTAAAATAGTGAAGTTATTGCTGAAAATCTTAGTGAAAATGTTTTGACATTATTTTTCCATCCTTCAATGTGCATTTAAATCTTTTTGTTTTTTAGGTCTTGTTTTCTCCATCTTGAAACTAAGGTGTGTCTTTTTGCTAATGAATCTAGTTCTCTGTTTGCATTCTGAAGAATTTGTTGGGAAGATGTCTGTAATTATATTCATGCCAAGAACCATCCCTTCATAAGGGATTCCAAGAGTGTGATTTCTCAAGCATACTATGATTTTATCCCTGCTTTAGTAGCGTTGAGGAAGAATTCTTTATTTAATTTTCTCCTCTGCCCATTGTATAGTCTCTTCCATGTTTCCACATTTTAAATATTATTAGCATAGTAAAATTATATTTCAAAAAAAAAAATTCAAAAGAAGAAATAGTTTAATATAGTTGAAGTGATTACTATGTACTAAAAACATTTAATTCTAACCACGAAAAAATTTTCATGATATAAATCTTTGTTGCAGGTAACTTTAGTTCCTTGGTAAACATATTGGGATCCCTCACATAATAAACATACACTCATTCAAAGGATTAGAAAATATTTCTGTATATCATTACCTCAAAACAGTTAAATTCCAAAATTTCTCGCATGCACTTTTTTCAATATTGATCATTCCAAACAAACAAGTTTTAACCATGCTTTGTCGAAGGACTTGCTATACTAGTGATGAACATTTTTGTCGCTAGTATAGAAAGTCCATCGGATTTTTTTTAAAATTTTTTTTCCTGTCGTCTCTATAGAGATGTGCACTTCATCGCAACAACGTTAATTTTTTTAAATTGCTTGCCATCGCTAGAGAGAAGAACCCTTCATCGCTACAACATTGGAAATCCGTCGCTACAACGACGAAGTACCTCTCTCAAATTTGTTTTTTTTGTTTTTTATAAATTCCTGCCATCACTAGAGTAACAAACACATCATTGCTAGAGAAACGAAGATCCTTTTCTAAAGAGATGAATGAATTATTGCAAGAACTTTTCCTAGTTTTTAAAAATTGTGCCTTTCGTCACTAGAGCGACGTCCTATTGATACTTTTCCAATACTTTTTCATCGCAATAGACACGAATCAGCATCACAATAGCGACGAAACTCCATCACAATAGTAGCCATCCATTCGTCGCAATTGCGACACGTGTGTTTTTTTGCTATAGCGACAAAATGTGGAAAATGTTGTTATAGTGACGAAATTTTTACCACGAAAAGAAGGGGCCATTTTCGTCGCTATAGAAATGCATAAGTGTTGCAATAGCAACAAAATTCCGTGGGAAAAATTTCCACATGTAGTAGTGTAACATTTTTTTTGTATACACACAGATGTAGAGTTTGATCCACTATTTTGTATTATGGCCATGGCATGCCAATTTTTAAAAAATTATATATACATCTAATATAAAGCAAGATTCAAATTTATATATATGGCTGACTTGAGTTTGGAACATGATATTTATTATATGCCTTTCGGATATGTTTACCTATGGATTTCATTAATTATGTGTTTAATTAAAATGATAATGTGTGGTTCACTTATGTGATAGTATGATAATATAGGCCTTATCATGACATATCTTACTAACTATTTAAAGATCTCCAATACTTCAAGGAATAATTTATGACTCATCCAACTAAGATCAAGAAACCATTAACTAAGCCATGGGAGATAATCACTAGACACCACATCATAAGTTGTTCAGGACATCCTACAAAGTTAATCAAAACTTCATACAAGACCAAGAAAAATGAATTGTATCTATGAAAATCAGAAAGATATATAACTTGATAAATCCATCCTTAATGAAATACCAATATCATGGTTCAATAAACAACCCATGTAGGGATATCATCAACTTTTTAACATCATAACCATACCATACACTACCAAAATTACATACAATAACATCATAACATCATAGCCATACCACTAAAATCATACAATGTGATACCATACTAATATATCATACCATACCATACCATACTAACATCATACCATACGCTAACATCATAACCATACCATGTACTACCCTAACCATACATTACCTAAATTATTGCTGGTTGAAAATAATACGTCATAAATCATCTGTCTAAACCTCATTATTACCCTCTCATATGACATCATAAACCATCCTATACTACCCTAGAACCTTACCCTACCATCTTTACCTCAACCTGCAAATTCTGAGTTTAAATCATTTATTACTGCTGGTTTTTAAAGAAAATCTGAATTTTGTTAAAATGCTTATTGCTTATTATTAAGGTGGATTGATTGTACATAAAGGGTAAATCATAATTCCATCAAATATCATACATTGGTGCTTGAAACTTGCTGCAAAACACGTACAAATATGAACTCTATACTGATGATTTCAATTTACAATGCGATTAAATTGTTCACATAAGTATCTTAATTTTTCCCTATTCATTTTGTTTCATGTATGTGCATAGCCTAGGTATATGGCCTTTTGGTTTCTACCCAAATTATACTAACTAATCTAATGATCTAAACCTAAAGAGGTCATAATGATACTATAGCATGCAATTTGTAGTTGAGTAAACCCTAGTTGGTTTTCAATTTGTAAGTGTAGCATAGGGCTATATGGCCTTTCGGTTTCTACTTTAATGAAAATAACATAGCCTCTCATCTCTATGCTTGTGTATTTCTTATATAATTCATGAAACCTTAGTTGGTTTTTCTTTTTATTCATGTACATGTGTTTCTACTTATAAGTCATGCATGCATGTGAACTTCCACTTGTGATCCATGTTCAACCCTATTCATTTTGTTTCATCTATGTGCATAGCCTACGTATATGGAATTTTGGTTTCTACTTAAATGATACTAACCAATATAATGATCTAAACCTAAAAATGTCATAAAACCCTAGTTCCATGTCATAACTTGTAAACCCTAGTTATAGCATGCAATTTGTAGTTCATGAAACCCTACTTAGTTTTCAATTTGTAAGTGTCTCCTAGGGATATCTGACCTTTTGGTTTATACTTTAATGAAAATAACATATCTCTCATCTATATACTCATGTATTTCCTATATAATTCATGAAACCTTAGTTGGTTTTACTTGTTATTCATGTACATGTGTTTCTACTTATAAGTCATGCATGCATGTGAGCTTTGACTTGTAATCCATGTTCAACCTTATTCATTTTGTTTCATGTATGTGAATATAAAATGTATATGGCCTTTTGGTTTCTACTTAAATGATACTAACCAATCTAATGATGTAAACCCAAATAGGTCATAAAACCCTAGTTCCATCTGATAACTTCTCAACCCTAGTTATAGCATGCGTTTTGTAGTTCATGAAACCCTAGTTACTTTTCAATTTGTAAGTGTAGCCAAGGGCTATATGGACTTTTGTTTCTACTTTAATGAAAATAACATATACTCTCATCTCAATACTCATGGATTTCTTATAATTCATTAAACCTTAGTTGGTTTTGCTTGTTATTCATGTACATTTGTTCTACTTCTAAGTCATGCTAGCATGTGAACTTCCACTTCCATCGCATAACTTGTCAAACCTAATTAAAGGGTAAAAGCATGGCAATGTGTCTCACTTTTTCCCCTTTTGTGGCAATGAACTTTTATAAAGATAGCAAACTACATATCTACAAATCCATTAAGAATTAGATAATGGTGTAATGAAAAAAAAGTTTCCAATGTGAATAATCTTTTATATGGTATTTTTTTCAAATTAAATTTTTTTTATCTTATTTATTTCATTTTCTTTAAAGGCCATTTATTATTCTTCCACCATCTCATAAGTACTCATAAAACCGTGACCCCCCATATCTATCTTTACTTATTTTTTTAATTCCAATTTTTTTGAACAAGTTTTTTAGAGACACATTTAAGATTGTTGCACAATTTTTTAAAATTTATTTTATGATATAATTTAATTATTATTAAATTATTAATATAAATACCTATTTTTAGGTGTAAGTAAAAGCGCGATCCAGAAAAGTATCATTTTAAAACTTCAAAATCAATATTCTTTATATGAATACAAAAATAATATACAAGTGATTGTTAAAATTATTTTTTTAAATTTTTAAATACATTATTTTTTTAATTTTTTAATAATTTTTTGAATACATTTATAATAAGAGATTACATTTTCCTTGCCGCAAAGTGAGACACATTACCATGATTTTACCCTAAAGCATGCAATTTGTAGTTCATGAAACCCTAGCTATATCATAACCATACCCTACAATACCTAAATTCCATAGACTAACATCATAACATCATAACCACATCATATCCACATCATAACATCATACCATACCATACCATACCATACTAATATACCATACCATATCATACTATTATACCATACCATACCACACCATACCATACTATACTAACAGCATACCATACACTAACATCATAACATCATAACATCATAACCATACCATACACCATCATAGACACCTCTAGAACCTTACCCTACCATATTTGTACCTCAAATTACAAATTCCGAGTTTTAATAATTTATTTACTGTTTCTTTTTAAACAAAATCTGAAGTTTGTTAAAATTCTTATTGCTTATTATGAAAGTCCATCAAATACCATACATTGGTTCTTGAAACTTGCTACACAACACATAAAAACCTCAACTCTATACTAATGATTTCGACTCACAATGGGATTAAATTGTTCACATAAGTATCTTAATTTTTCCCTATTCATTTTGTTTCATGTATGTGCATAGCCTAGGTATATGGACTTTTCATTTCTACTTAAATGATACTAACCAAACTAATTTGATCTTCAAACCTAAAGAGGTCATAAAACCCTAGTTCCATCTCATAACTTCTCAACCCTAGTTATAGCATGCAATTTGTAGTTCATGAAACCCTAGTTGGTTTTCAATTTGTACATGTACATGTGTTTCTAGCTCCATAACATAACTCGTAAATAGGTCATAAAACCCTAGTTCCATCTCTTAACTTGTAAATAGGTCATAAAACCAATCTAATGATATAAACCTAAAGCGGTCATATAAACCTTAGTTGGTTTTACTTGTTATTCATGTACATGTGTTTCCACTTCTAAGTCACACATGCATGTGAACTTCCACTTGTGGTCCATGCTCAAACCTATTCATTTTGTTTCATGTATGTGCATAGCCTAGGTATATGGCCTTTTGGTTTCTACTTAAATGATACTGGCCAATCTAATTTGATCTTCAAACCTAAAGAGGTCATAAAATGCTAGTTCCATATTATAACTTCTCAACTCTAGTTATAGCATGCAATTTGTAGTTCATGAAACCCTAGCTGGTTTTCAATTTGTACATGTACATGTGTTTCTAGTTCCATATTATAACTTGT
>LPNX010712052.1:539178-579619 GCA_001517045.1 Pseudotsuga menziesii | reverse complement strand
GTGATGATGAATGATGATGAATGTTGATGATGATGATGAAGGTGATGATGATGATGATGATGATGAATTATGATGATGTTCATGATGTTGATGGTGATGATTATGAGGATGATGGTGATGATGATGATGATGATGTTCATGATGTTGATGGTGATGATGATGATGATGATGATGATGATGGCAATGATGGCAATGGTGATGATGATGATGATGACGATGGTGATGATGATGTTCATGATGTTGATGGTGATGATTATGAGGATGATGGTGATGATGATGATGATGATGAAGATGATGGTGATGATGATGAGGATGATGATGATGATGATGATGATGATGGTGATGATGAAGCTGATGATGACGATGAGGATGAGGATGATGATAATGATGATGAGGATAATGATGATGGCGATGGTGATGATGATGATGAGGAAGGTGATGATGATGATGATGATGAATTATTTCACTACAAGAGGGATTTATTATTTGTGTATCATATAAAGCACCTGTGGGAGCATCAGATGTCGCCATTGAAGGAGCTAAGGTTGCCACTATTGGCATGATACTAGAGACATGATGCATTGGAAAATTGTAGCATGTCATTAGGGCTATGGAAGAGGTTGCAGTAGGCCACTAATGGAAATCCCTAGGCATCGTTATGTACCAGATCCCTCTCTCCATCACCAATCAGTGTACAATTAGTAACTAGTTTAATACTAATACTTCTAGTAGTAATAGTATACACACACATTCTATATCATTTGTGTGATACCAATTGATGTATTTTAGATTAATGAACCTACAAACCTTATGTTATATGTGGAGTGTACACCAACTTGAAGAATATAAGAATTATGATCCCAAGCATTATGTCAAAATTATGTTGGCGCTATTTTTTGGTTTCACATATCGCGCACGCGATTTATATGAACATAACGCGCTCGGGTTTTGTGTTTATATAACGCACACACGTTTTGTAGTGTTAAATCGCGGGCGCGTATTGTCAAATTCAAATTTTTATTCCCTCCAAATGATGAGGCCGAGCCTCCACCCATGCTTTTGTGGAATTCCTATTCCTATGTGTCTGCTTTGTACTTTGCTTCGGATTAACATGCATGTGCCTTGGAGTATGATAAACCATGGCAAATTCAACATTATATCCATATTTCAATATGCTCGTGTTTAACGGTTCCTCTGATTGTGCTGCACACCTCCATTTTTTATGAGATTTTAGAAACAGATATGCTTTTTTTTGCAGATTCTAAATATGTAAGTTTTAACAAGAATACATAATTTTTTCTATTTTTTTCTTATTTCTCTTCTGTCATCACTCCTCAACTCAAAAAACACACTGTTAGTGTTTCTCCTATAACTTTTTCAATTCTTGATCACTTCAAACAAACATTGTATGGTGCACAAGTAGACACTAACCTCTACGTTCTATCAAAACCCCATTTCATGATTTTTGCATTAAGACCTTCAAAGGCTGCACCCACAAAACACGTACCATTTTCGAGGTTTTCTCACTTAGACAATTATAAAAATATTATAAAATTACTAATTTAATTTTCGAAAAATAATGCCGCACTAGTGCTATGGGTTCTCTACATGGATGTCAATTTTTGTAGCTTGATTCGATAATTTAGGCCCTCAAAGACTGCACCCACAAAAACATATACCTTATAATTTCCGTGAAAAATAAAAAGTGTATGTTAGGAAAAATGAAATTTGACATAGATATGCAAATTTTCAATACATAAAAGTTATATATTCTGAAAGGTGATTCAATTTACTACATTTCATGTTTTTTACTCAATGCAAGATATTTTTCATAAGTATCTCAAAAAATCCAAGTAAGTTGAGGGATGCCTGATTTTTCAGGTTTCTATTGCATCTAACGTGCACAAAAAGGTCCCTCATCTTCTTGCACAGGCCCTAACAAGTAATAAGTAAGTCTTAAGGGGGGGTGTTAGAGCATAATAATTATAGTAAATTTGGGGTCTAAAATGGGCCTCCGAAGGAAAATAATAAAATAATAGTTATTAATTTTGGAGGAAGAATGAAAAAAACTACTTTTTGTGTTTGTATTTTCGACATATCTCCCTATGTTTTTATTCAAATTCTGAGAAAGAGAGCTCGTTGGATGCAAAATTTAATTCCACATCCAACAAGTACCCACACTGCATACTTTTGACAGACCTTGCTACCCCAAAAAAAGAAATACCTGAAAAAATGTGATGATGACATCATCATCATATTTTTTCACGTATTTCTTGTTTTTAGGGTAGCAGGGTCTGTCGAAAGTATGCAATGTGGGTACTCGTTGAATGCAGAATTAAATTCCACATCCAACGAGCTCTTCCTCTTGAAATTTGAGTAAAAACACAGGGAGATTTGTCGAAAATACGAACAAAAAAAGTAATTTTATTTTATGACAAATATGTCAATTCAACCATTATGGTTGACTCATTTTACTGAAATTCTATTGGTTCTTGAATTCCAACTCACAAAATTTATTGTTGGCGCGTTTTCTTATAAGGCCCATTTTAGACCCCAAATTTCCTCTAATGCCACTTTAGTACCATAGTCTTATACCTTAGGCACATTTCATTTGCATTCATGTAGCGATTCCATGGTTTAGACTTAGGGAAACTGGTCATGTATTAACAGTTGAGGTGCTTTTGGTTAATCATTCTACACAGTTGAGGTGCTTCTGGTTAATCATTCTACATAGTTGAGGCGCTCTAAGTTAATCATTCTGGAAAACCGGGTGCCCACATTGATTACATTAAACCAACATGCACTCCCCATCCCCAATTTCATGGACTTGGTTTGACTTGAGGCCTTAGTGCTTGGTTTATGTGGTTTTTGGCCTTCCTTGGGCAATTATTGCCCTCCTATAGCCACTCCCACTCAACCATGTGGTCACTCATGCCTGTCATACCTCCATTTATGTTGCAACATGCATTTCTCATGTTCACACATGCATTCTTGACCGTTGTGGATGATTAGGAGGCTGATTGGTCCACCTAGAGGGGGTTTGAGGGTCAAATCTAGAGCTGACACTTGTATGCATCCAGATGGCCTCGAAGGCCTCATGATTTTCCCTATTGTACTATATACTTGTTCCAAACATAGTTACATGGTAGACAATCACAATAATATATGTTATTGGCCTCATGTGTGTATGCATTTTTCATTCTTTTCATCTATTTTGTGCATGTTTTGTAAACAATGTCGAATTGTGAGAGTTTCTTTGGCTCCTAGATCCAGCTGTGAATCAATTCTCACAACTTTCACAATATTTTTAGTGATCCTCGGATGTAAGGAAGGTAGGATGTCTTCCTAGATGCTCGAATATTCTGATTTCTAGTCCCCTTGCTTCCTTTATCTATATCTCTTTGAATATCCTTACACTTATAGCCTATGTTCTACAAGGATAGGAGTTATTTATCCATATCGATTTTCTCATCATTCTATATTTTTAATGCTCTTGTGGCTAAAATGTTAAGGACCCTAATATTTTGAGAATGGTGGTGATGGGAGTCTACGTGAAGATATCTTTCCATATGAATTTTCTTCCTAAATACTCTGTGTCCGAATTATCCATCTTCTCTCATGGTCACCAAAACATCTAGCAACATAAATCTCCCATTCTCTTTTAGTTTCATGGCGAGCTTAATGTATTTCGAATTACTATTAATACGATAAAAAAAATGTATTCATCTAAACGATTCTGATTGGCCATATGACATTAATGTCATCAACGTAAATTTTCTACCTTGATGGTTTTAACATATAATATTATAGGGATTGTTTTTCAAACTTCTCCCTGAAGATGTTCGTAGCTACGTATGAGCGAGGGGAGCCCATGGCTACCAAGTGATTTACTCGTAGAATTCACCTTGGAAAGTAAAGAGGGTTGAGCAGAGCCATACTTCTTTCAATTTCATTGTTCTTGGATCTGTGACTTGTTTGGTAACCTGAATATCCTCATTTAAAGGTATTTTCATGAAAAGAGAGGCTGCATCAAAGCTTATTACAAAGCCTCGAGGTTCTACTTTCCCATCTTTTATGAGCTTCACAAAGTCACTAGAATAATTGATGAAAGTGTCTATGTTACCTAAAGGGGACTTAACTGTCTTTCCACATATTTTGCAAGATCATATGTTGGGGAGTCCATAGTGTTGACAATATGCTTGAGAGGAAATCCTTACTTATGGATTTTAGGAAGACCATATATTCTAGGGAATCTCACAATTAGGGTTTAGTTTCTTTTTCAATCGTTCATCGAAGTTGGAATTTGTGTTGGCCTTATTTACTTCCTTAATTAGATTGGATATAGGGTTATGACTCAACTTTCTGTATATCCCGCTCCTGTTTAGATGCTTAATCTAATCATTTCCGAGTTGTAGTCAACGCTGCCCAAAATGATTGTGAATCTTATCCTTTGTGATAATCATGTGCTCGTTTATCTTTACGTTTTGGAAGGATTCAATTTTTTTTTGTTAAGTTACATTTTGTTTTTTGTTCAGTTACATTTAGGTGGTTTCACTTTTCTAAGAACGAGATCACAATCTTCTCTCATCACTTCCATATCAAACTCATACATTCCGTGGATTCTATCCTCTATGTTATAAAAAATGGTCTGAGTGGGAATAGTTTTTGTCACCATGGAAAATCCAAGCACTTTTTCAAGAATACCTAGCTCGCTCTCATTCAACGTATGGCTCGTAATCATTATTGCTTTGTTCAGGTTGAAGCCAATCACACATAACGTTTTTCATATTTACGAGTCTAATAAATTTGTTATGTTGTTTCATCTACAAGCGTAGGTGTGGCATCTACTACATTCCATAGGTCATTGTGAATGGATCATGCACGTTTTTGGTGGAGTTCTAGAGCCTCACGGGCCAAGTGATCCATGGAAGCGCATGTCCTTCTCGCTTCACCCCGAAGAAGAGCTAGAACAAGCCTATCCAACGACCTATAATTCCATTCGCTGTGTATTATGTAGTTAACTATAGGGAATGTGGGAGTAATATTATTGTCTCTACATTTCTTAAGAAAAAAATCAGGTCGAGGACGCTTCTTTCAATTTTAACCCCTAGCTTCAATTTGAACCCTTAAATTCTTCAATAGTCATATTTGTTCCTTGATCTTTCTTCCGAACAAGGAACTGATTTCTATTCAAAGATTTATGTGGGGATAATCATCATATTTTATCCCTAGAATATGCGCAATAGCCATTATTTTGTCAACAATTCAAATCCACACAAGGATTCATCATTAGGATTATCTGTCACATTAAAGAAATAGAAACCATATCTATTAATACGAATACGATGATGTAGAGTGAGAGTGATTTTAACAACGAACTTTAGTTGTCATATAGTACGTAGGGTTAATAAAGAAATTAGGGTTAAGAGAATTATTTGAATGGAGTATAAGTTTATATTAATTGTATTAAGATTTTAATAATATATTAATATAGTATGAAATTAATTATGTAAGGATTATTGAGAAAACCTGAATTTATAAAATTTTGTATTGATAAAAGTGTAAAATCTATAAATGAAAAATTGATTATTACTTTTTTATTAAAAATAAAATCGCTAGTCCAATTTAACGTCTAAAGAATTTATAATATATGTTTTAAGATTAATATATAATAGCTTTTTTTAATTTGCAACATGGGTTATTAGTTACAATTGTTAATTCATGCTCTCACTAGTTATAGTAGCTATCAAGAAGGTACCAATGATTATGTGAGTTTAGTAAAAGAAGGTCATTTAGTTATATGTGTAAGTAGGTTATAAGTAAGTCAGAATGTTAATAATTATGAGGGATATTAATGTGAAATGGATTATATAATTTCACTAGAGTGTTGTCTCGAAATAAGAGATTTCTAAAAATATGTGATTGGTTATTAGGTTATTTACTTAGGGCCTTCCTAAATCAGATTAGGGGTAACCTAACATAAGGGATTAAGATAGAAATCATACCTAATATCCTACTCTTTTTGGTTGATGAGGAAGGGGACCCAACGCGTACTCACCTCCACACCCCCACCCTTATTCAAGTTGTACGGGTATTTGATTATCTCTAACGCTTCTTGGATTTGTCATTCGAGATAGTAATTGTCTTTAGCGAGGATCTTGGTGTCTTCCAAGAACAAATGATTCTTGGCTTTTAAAGAGTGTTATGCTATAGATTAGGTACATATTCGTTCATTCTTCATGTTTGATCCATTCCCTTTAAACCTTGTATGGAATGAGTTGTGGATATTCCAAAGATGAAGTCGAGTCTATTATATTATCAAACGATATATTACAAAAGGGTGACAACATGGGACAATCCTCTATGTGACATCCATCTCACCAGTTTACTTATATGGGTCATAGAATAAGGTAGAAAATTGTAACTGCATAACACTTTGGAAGTCGGCCTAACTCATTCAACTAGATCAGGCATACTAGTCAGTGGTCGGTCGGGAGAACCTAGTCGACATAGTTGAATAGGAACTTGGAACATCTCCCCCATCCAAAAAAATTCTTCATTCCAAAGGGATTAAGGAAATGTAAATTTTTACAAAGAAATATACCAAAATTACAAAATATGAAATCTTCAAAGTTGTTGATAATATGAACCTTCATTTAACAGAGTGAAATCAACACATGTTTCAATAATTGTTGGGGAAAAAGGGAGATATGATATTAGAATTCATCCCAGTCGTGTGTGACAGTTCTGATATTTGTAAAAACATTGGTGAGACATGATAATCATATCAACTTTACTTGCCTCGATTCATTCAATATGTTTTGTATTTTTGTTCTAAAATTATGATGTTGGATTTTGTTGCTCTCATGAATTTTTAAATGCAGTTAGTCAAGCAACTAACTTCCTCTTATGCTCCCTTGGCATCTTTCAACCAGTGGTGTTGGTGTTCTTTCTTTAGGAGTTCATCATGGCGTCGATGTTCCATGACAAGTTGCTCTTTGGGAGTTTATATTGTTTCTAGGTCAGTGGCATTTTTCCTTCTATATATCTCCAATAAGTACACAGATCTTACCATAATATGAGTACTAATTATTAAGAACAATTGATGCTTTTGCTGCATGTAATTCATGTTCTTATTAGTGTTTTATTGTCTCTGTTTCTATTATCCATTTAAGTGTGTTTGTTCTTGGTGAAAACAACATCAAGTGAAATAACCAAACAAGGTAGCCTAATATGGGCAAGTGTATTTTCATTGGTTTAAGAAAGACCCTTGAGAGAGGTAACCATGTGACAAATAACATAGACCACCCTCCTCAACAACAATTGATTCAATTGAATATGAAGAGACAAATTTACCACGCAACATTATAGATATCATCTTAAGTAAAAAAATATCTTTAAATTTATATCATTGTGATATATTTTAGAATAATAACTAGAGTCTAAAACAACAAATCTAAAAGTATTTGAGAATGAGAAGTGTTTTGATGCTGGAAAGAAATGATCATTATAAGTTTATTGCATTGACATTACTTATGAAGATGGCTATTTCAATTTTTATATAATAAATCTTATTACTTGTGATATGGCTATTATATCTTATTAAAAATATATTATAATAGGGTTAACATTAAACATTTTTACATGAGAGAGTCCAATATACAATCAAAGTTATTGATCTGACTAATTGTATTTGATACTAGTTGGAAATTGATATTCTTGAAAGATTTTTTTGGGATTAAAATGCAGAAAAATACATCTACATTTCTCTTTCCTTATGTTTAGTAGAGCATTTAATTTTTAGCATATTATAAGATGGGTAGAGTTTTCAATTTTTAGCCTAATATAAAATGGATAATGCTTAATAACAACTATATATAAGAGGTGTAACTATTTTAAAAATAGAATAACACAATATATAATTATAAAGACATATAGTTATGACGATATCAATCATATTCAATAACTTATTAAAAAAACTATAAACATGATATGATTTGTATCGAATGTGATTGATAATTAAGTAAAAAAACAACTTATAAAGTGGAAAATAAGATTATAAAAGTTTCCTTTTTACACTTTTTGAAATGTCACTTAAACAACTCAAAAGTAATATTTATAAAATTATTATTTATAAAAAAGATATGAATTAAAATTAAACTTAATATAAATATAATGTTCCTAAAAAGATTTTTATAATATAAATTGTTTTATTTTATATAATTATGGAAGATAAGTTTCCGTATTTTAATGATTTACATATCAATTTTTATAAAAGTTATTCAAGCATTTCAGCGCATGCAAAGTAGGATTTAATTTCAGCAAATAGCATTTATATAAACATGCAAATCATTTTAGTAGCATTTATTTTCTAGACTATATCAGCCCTCGCTTTCTGTCACTTTAAAATGGTCGTCGAGGGGGCGAAAGAATTAGAAAGCTTGGAGCAGATGATTGGTGGTTACAAGGAATGCCAGATAAACCACGCTCAATTCGACAAGGATCGTCATATTCAATGTTAACTGCACCACGGTGATGTTCGACCAGGATTTTAATGGAGGACTTATTCAGTGTTACGCTTATGCAGGCTCAGCTTATTCTCTTGCTTCTCTTGTTGGATGATTACATGGTCCTCAAATCTATTTTATTTATACCACCTTTTTCCTTGCACTCTCCATTTAAATTTACTCAGTGTCACTTTTTCTGGTCGGCAGCGGGAAGTTTTGAATAATGTTAACTAAACGCAAATGCTACCTGCTCACCTTACAACCTTTAAACAACTACCACTCATGGATTCACAAGGTCGAATGAAACATTCAAATTCATTGAATCTTTGGATTGTGTTATTAAAATCTTTTGCACTGTCGGAGACCTGCTTGCCATTATTCCATTTTTTTTTTACGAGCAGTTTTCTTTTCTTAGTGTTATTGAGCATCATGTTCCAGTAGAGTTCTATTTAAACAGGCTTTCAGCTTCTATGGCAATTCCAACCGGGTGCAAGGATTTAGTGTTTTGAAAATAACTCCCAGATTCAAGAATTAAGAAGATTCAAGATTCAAGAAGTTCTTAGCTTAGAAACTTTGATATTTTTAATGTTTTAGAAATGGCCAACCAGATTATATGGTTTATCACTCTAATTGTCAGTCTTAAGTTGCTTGTCAGTTTGCCACTACTCTATCAGCATTCACTGCCTACTGCTTTGAATAGCTGGATGACCATTACTACAAGGGGTAAGGCGTTTTTGGACTCTCACAAATATATGCGAATTCAAGTTCTGCGAAATATTTAGATCAAGGTAGTTTAATAATGTTGAAGTTTGAGGGCATTTAAGAATGTGTTAAGTTGGTTTTAGTTTTGTTAGACTCCATAAAACATATATAAATGTCATTAACTTTTAATTTAAATTTAAAAAATATATAAATGTCACTAATCATTAATTTAAATTTGTTATTTATTTAATTTAAAAAATATAGTTTTGATTATTATTAAGTTATTTATATTTACATTAATTTAACTAATGGAAAAATGAGAATTATGCTTTTTACCTGAGATCAATTTTTATATATACATGTTGAGTTCCTAATTATGTACAAGTTGAATTGTTCTTTAAATTTTATTTATTTTTAGAATTTTAGATTCAATTTTTCTTTTTTTGAGAATTTTAGATTCAAATCCATATAAATAAAATATATACCTATATAGATTTTAATAATTATGTAAATGATTAAAATATATGATGATGATTAAAATATATAATGATGTTTCTTGAAACTCCCGCTACCATTTAGGCAAAAAATATCGCTTAAAATATAGAAATTAATTTGTTTTTTTATTTCCTGACCAGTGGACAAACAATTCGCTACCCAATGTATGCACACCACAGTTCTATCGTACTAACCTAAATTAACAATCCTTTACATTATGCTTAGCCCACCAGATCCCGTCAGTACATCAAATTATTTATTTTTCTGTCGGTATTTTACGTTTCTAAAGATTTTGAGGTATTATTCCGAAATTGCTTGCAGGAATGAGAGGACAGAAAATGGTAGGCGTAAAACAGCACCCCAAAAGTATTCCTGAAGTTGTTGTGACTTACCCAACTGGTTACCAAACTCTGCGTAAGGTATGTTTTTTCACACACTCCTATTTTGCTCCATACAGCGGCTTATTGCAAGTTGTGCAATATTCTGAAGTTCATAATTTGTTCCATCGAGTTAATTGCCAATTTGGGAACTTTGCAACGTAGATTGATGATGATGACGGTTGCAGTTCTCAACGTCGTGCTGGTCGCCAAGTCGAAGTAGATGTAACTGACGGCAAAATCGGAGGATCAAGAATGTCATTTACACAGAGAAAGGTGAAGCTCGATTTCCTGTCCGACAGAGAGATTCCCGGAGGACCAGATGGTAATCACCACTAAAGCAACGGAATTTACGCTATCATCGCCCTGTATTCGCGCAGTGACCCCAACAACTTTGAAAGCAGATAGCTGCATGCATGCGTATTAGACTTTTAAAGCAGAAATTTATTAAATAATTTGTTCCATTCCATTAATTAACAATTATATAATATTCGGATGTTATTAATTTGTTCCCGATTTCTAAACCTTGCAACTTAGATTGATGATGAGGGTAGCAGTTCTCAACGTCGTACTGATCTCCAAGGTGAAGTAATGTAATTGACAGCCAAAATAATGAGGAAGCGCGATCATTGGTCATCACCACGAAAGCAAAAATAATATAAACTATGATCCCACTTTTTTCGTAGTCAACCAAAGGACTTTGAAAGCACATAGATACAAGCCAAAATGTCGGTACTAGAATTAAAATTATATAATTATATCTATTCTAGGTTAAATTGTCAGTTGAAATGTGATGTGGTCAAGCTGTAAAGTAGTAGGAGCTTTTTTATCATTGGTTTAAGTTGGAATCAAAATCTGGAAATCTTTACAATATCTTTACAATAATATGTTACAGAAATTATAAAATATAAATCACTATAATAAAAAAAATCGAAATGAGTTCGATGATCTCTCAAATAAAAAGATATTTCAATTTCCAAGTTAAAATCCTTTGTTATTATCTATTTATAACTATAGTGATCAGTTTATAATATTTTACTTTCGACTGCTTTTTCTAGAATCCAAAATAAATGACATGGATGCCTATAAATAAAAACTGCCATGGATGCCTATAAATAAATGACATGGATGCCTATAAATAAAAACTGCCCCTTTATATTTCGCTCCTAATCGACTTTCCAAGAGTGCAATTACATACCACATTAAATTCTTAAAACAGGTGGGATGAAAGCACTGGCTCATTATAGAAATTCCACAGATTGCAATATTTCTAGGGTGTTGTTTTTCATGCCAATTTTTTTAAATAGCGGAATCGAAAAAGTTAGTTTTGCAATGCAATTGGAGGATGTTGGGCGTTAAAAAAAGGTTCCACACCTCTTCTATTGTGCTGGGAGGGAGAGAGGCGCATGTTCCATCTAAACCTTATTTAAGGTTTCTTCAAATACCAAAGGTGTTGAACTTTATGACAACTGCTTCTTGTGTATTACATTTTTTTTTTTAACACCCTGTAACACATGCACTAAACACGTTTAGGAGGACTGTCTATGACCTTGCTACGTCAACTTCAACTGTCGGTGCATTTAAGTCTATGGTTTGGAAAGTTTTCGGTGCTATGTCAATGAAGCTTTTGTTGTTTCCTAGTTCATTGTTGCTTTTTTCTTAAGCTCTCGCTGGATCTTCCCATCTCGGTTTCCTCCTATACAAACCCTAGCCGTTATTTCAGTATAGTTTGGTGGTTTTGTTTACCTTGGGAAATATAGAGGTCCAGAGTTATCCTTTCTTCCTTGCTGCTCGCTTTTTTCTTAAGCTCTCGCTGGATCTTCCCATCTCGGTTTCCTCCTATACAAACCCTAGCCGTTATTTCATTATAGCTTGGTGGTTTTGTTTACCATGGGAAATATAGAGGTCGAGAGTTATCCTTTCTTCCTTGCTGCTCGTAATAGAACTCAGACATGACTTGGAAGGTGTAAGATTTCACTAGTAAGAGCAAAGGTAATTCAGATGCCTTATTTTTCTTATTCCATTACTCTTTCATTTATACTTACAGGTTTGATAAACGTTAACCTCACCTCTCTTTGTAATGGAGGGGTCGTGATACAACGGGCTTTTGGTTCAACCTTTGAGTTATTATGGGGCTACTTTTGGGTAAGGAATGTTTTCTTGGGTACAGAATGTTTTTCCAGTTACTAGCAACAACCATATTAATAAATTAATACGTTTGTAATAAGCTGAGAGGTATATATTTGACACATTAAGATTTATAAACTATCACAACTACTTAATTTGTGGTTGATGAACTTCCATAAACTACAACTTAAATACTACTAAATTATACTTTATTTATGATTCAAGTACCAGCCCACCTTAAATTATATGTTATCTTTATCAACCATATATATATATAATCTCTCATACATTTAAATTCCAATAACTTTATTTATGGTGCACTTTCTTTTTAGTTGATCATCCAATTAAACATTAATTATTATAATACAAATGAACTTAAGATATATATATTTGACACATTAAGATTTTTAAACTATCACAACTACTTAATTTGTGGTTGATGAACTTTCATAAACTACAAGTTAAATACTACCAAATTATACTTTATTTATGATTCAAGTACAAGTCCACCTTAAATTATATGTTATCTTTATCTACCATCATATATATATATATATAATCTCTCATACATTTAAATTCCAATAAGTTTATTTATGGTGCACTTTCTTCTTAGTTGATCATCCAATTAAACATTATTACAATACAAATGGTTTTAATGTATGGTTAATGTATCCCTGCAAAATAAGGATTTGTATATTCAACCCATGTATACATAAATGTAATTTTGACTTAGACTTAAAAGCACATTTACACTAACCTAACATAGTGTATTATTGTTTTCAATATAAATGTAGGTATTGTTATAAGATCATCAACATTTAATATTAAATGATGCATCACGAACTCATAATTATTCTCATATGCATTTAGATATTATTAAATATTTTGGACTTGCTTGAGCTGATCAACAAGATTAGCCCAAGTGTAACAAGTGTACAGCATGGATTCATTGTATGGTCCTCCTATCTTGTTATAATTCATTTCATTGTGGTGGTATCTTGTTATGCTTAAATGCATCTTTATTAAGATTTAAATAACTTTCAGTTAAAGGGTTGTTAAAGAAACTGATAACAATTTATAAAATTATATATTTTAGCCTTAGTTTAATTCACAAAACTAAGTGATTAGTTGTACCTATCTGCATTCTTTGATCAGGACCACTTTACTTGTGGCTATACTACTTAGTAACATGTAGATTTACATTATTTATAGATTGTCTAGTCACCAATGAAGCATATTGACTCCACTTTAAATATTTATAATTTTATTTTCACATCTGCTCAGTTTTAATTTGTAATTTGATTATTAACAGTTGTCTCTTTTGAGGCTCTGGCAAATCTCAATGGAAATATGTTACCCAACAATATGAGAATGTTGTCGACCTATTGGTGATGTGATAAATATTCGTAATATGCGCCTAACAAGTATGTCAAGTAGGGTTTGATGTGGAAACCAAGCCTCAACAATGTAGATTGTTCGTGTAGGATTAAAATATTTACCAAGGTGTTTTTCTATTTAAAATTATAATTTCATTGAACTTCCAATTATCCTGCAATGGTAATAATGCTGATAAGACATAAATCGATATGACAAGTCATAAAATTATGTCAGAAATATGATTGTTTCTCATAACCCGTGTGCTCTCGCATTCGCTCGGATGGTATTATATATGGAGACATGGGCAGAGATGAAAGGAAAAATTGATTTGACCAAACAAACCGTTTGGTTTCCAAATTATTCGAATTATGTTGAAGTCACCTAGCACCATACAAATACACAGCAAAAGCCACTGATCTATACGATGCCATAAATCATGTAAAATTCCAGCATTCCATTAAAGTGGTCTATGCATTAAAGCTATCGCTGGAGAGAAATTATTCCACTGATCAAATTATGTAAAGATTATAGAAGTAGAATATTTGGATCATAACTGAGATATGGATGAGCAGGACTTTTGGCAAAGTATTTATCTGCATGCTGCAATTCCTCTGGTGGAACCAATGCACAGGTTTGTTTTTTCAATCTGAACAATTCATTTGGTAGCATTAATCAAACATCATGGATTGTTTTATAAAATATAAGATGCACTGTATATTCTCTGATTGAATTGTTTACTTTCATTTATCATTAGACTGACCATGATGTAATATATTCAAAACTATTTTTTTACAATTTTTCTTTGAAATCCAGACTAATTTCTCGCATGGTTTGTAAAAGACAACGTAATATATTTAAACAACCAAATTTGGGTTGCAAGGCTTTAAAAAAAATTATTCGATCAAATAGGAAATAGAATTTTGCAATGCTCACAACAACAACTTTTCTCGGAAATGAAAATTTTCAGTCAGGACTAATTTCCTTACAATCATTTAATACCCAAACTCGCTTATTAATAATCACACAATTAAAATGTTGGTACAAGAAGTGAAATCAATGCTGCAACAACCATTATAATCTTTCCACTCTTAGAACTTAGCTTCTCAAAGTAATTCAATATCCAAATTACCTGCTTATTAACAACCACACAATCGAGGTATTGGTCCTTAATGGTGCAACATGAATAATTTTAATGAGAAAATCCCTCTTCTAGTGACTTGGAGAGGCCTTCGAAAAGAATACAAAAATAGAAATTCACTTGAAAATATGTGCTGCCAGGAGATCGCTCCCATGTGTTTTAGAAGCTAAACATCATCTTGCATTCAGATAACAAATAGATTATTTCCATCAAAACTCAAAAAATATTGTGTTGTTCTACTGCAACAACCCGATTCTTTCCATAGGAAATGTTTATTAACACAAAACAAGATCTTGAATGTAGGAGAATGTATCCAAAATCTTGACGCCTTTCCCAGCATGAAGAAATGGCATTCTTGCGCCAACAAAAGAATCCTGGGCTAAAACCAATCCACATACATACTTTATAATAGCCACCGATCCATGGTTTTCTCAGCTTAACATTGATTTGATTAGCTTAACATCACTTAACAAATAGTTGAACTTTCCCTTCAAATGATTGATCCATGCACTCAGAGTGACTGATCCATGCCCTACTCAGCTTTACACCACTTAAAAAACAGTTTAACTCACCCTTCAAGCGACTGATCTTTGAGCTAAGAATGATTTGTCCATGCTTTACTTAGCTTGACACCACTTAAAAGTAGTTGAACTCACCCTTCAAGCTATTGATCCATGTGCTACTTGGGGAACACTGATTAATTATGTTGTTAGGCATTTAGATATAATGTCAGAATTTGGACTCGATTGAGCTTATCAACAAGATTAACACAAGTGTAACAAATGCATAGTAGGGATTCATTTCATGGTTATCATATCTTGTTATGCTTAAATGCATCTTGATTAATATTTAAATAAGATTTAGTTAAAGAGTGGTTAAACTAACTCGTAACAATTTGTTTTTGTTTTTCATATCAATTTATCAAAATGGTTGAGAGATATTGATGGAAAGGAACACAGGTTGGAAATTTTGATATTATTTTAGTTAAATGGGTTCAACTCTAAGTTATATATTCCTAGCTACATGTTATCACCTCCATTCTTCTTGTTATCCATTTATCAATTATCACTTATATTTTATTTTCTTTTTTGATCTCACATTTTTCCAAGCCCTTGGTTATCCATTTATCAACTATGACTTATCTGTGCATGGCTACCAGTTATCCATTCACCCGCTACTAATTATTTTATTTATTTATTTATAATTGTTTATTTGAAACGATCGCCATAGAATCAATCTTGTCAATCTCTATAGTACACTTGTCTCATCCTTCTATGAAAATGAAAAAGCATAGGTGGTAGTCCACCCCAAATCCCAAATAAAAATGCCTATCACCTTAATTATTAATACATAGTTTTAGATTGCATGATGCTACACTACCAAATGGAAAGCTTGTTAGAGATGGACTTAAGAGTACAACTACACACATTAATGTAATAGTTTTTTATTACCACTTTTTAATTACCACATTCATGTAAATTTAATTTAATAGTTTTATCACTATTTGAGTTAACCTAATAGTTATCTTATAGTTAATATAATAGTTATCCAATATAACAATGATTAGAGTTGAAGTTAAGCTAATAGTTGTAAAATCATTGGAGTTAAGTTAAAAGTTGTATCTAATAGTTAACTTGATAGTTATCCAATATAATCATGATTAGAGTTGAAGTTAAAAGCTAATAGTTTTATAATGATTAGAGTCAAGCTAATAATTTTATCTTATCGTTAATTTAAAAACTAATATATTAGGAAGTGCAGTTGAAGTAAAAGTCATCACTGGAGTTGAAGTAAAGCTAATAGTTGTATCATCATAGGAATTAAGCTCATAATTGTATCCAATAATCAAATAATTGTATGTAATAATTGAATAGTTGAAGTTGAAGTTTGTTTTTTCCAACTATCATGAATTGTACTTATAAGATTTTAACTAAGTTTTTTTTATTCTTTTGAAATTGTTAATTATGAATTTTGACAACATCGATATAATCAACCGTAACAGTACACTTGTCTCATTCTTGTCCAAAGATTAAAAAGCATAGATGGTAGTCCACCTACACATATCCGTTTAACTATCAACGTAATTAGCTAGATGCCCAACTACTAGATGCTTGAGTTTATTAGGAGTTTGGAGGAGTTTATTAGGAGTTCAAATGATTTTATAAGGAGTTTGACTCTTACATGAATGCACATTAGCTCGACTCCTAGATTCCAAATGCAATTGACTAAGCCTTAAGTGATTAGAGTTGAAGTTAAGCTAATAGTTGTAGAATCATTGGAGTTAAGATCGTAGCTGTATCTAATAATAGAATAGTTGAAGATTAATTTTAAATTTTACAACTATCACTAAATGTGTTTATCAAAAGTTAATCAAGCTATTTTTTATATTTTTGAAATTATTAATTATTAATTTTGGACGATGCCCATAGAATCAATATGGACAATACACTTGTCTCATTCTCGTTTAATTTTAGACGACGCCCATATAATCAATCTCGATAGTACACTTGTCTCATTCTCCTTAGATGAAAAAGCATAGATTGTAGTTCACCCAAAATTCTAAGATATATAAGCCTATCGACCTAATGATAGTTTTCATTATCATTAAATGTTTTATATTTACATTATTTAACTAGTGGAAAAGAGGAGAATTATCCTTTTCACGTAAGATAAATTCTTATAAATGATATGTTGAGTTCTTAATTATGTACAAATTGATGTTCAATATCATAATCTTAAGGGTTAGTTGGCTAGTTAGTTAGTCAGTTAGGTGAACCATGGTATTATATGACCTATGGTGTTCACCCATAGTAGTGTCATTTGTATTTCCTATTTATGCTCAGTCTAATAATGGGAAGGAAATCAATCTTCCCATAATGTTTCTATTTGGTTCATTGTTTTCTTTACCATGGTATCATAGCTTACAATCTTGTCCTAAAGTAAAGCTTTTCAGAAAGTGGAAAGCAAGCAATGGCGAAACCAGAACACAACAGTAGATAGCATATCAACAGCTTCCTACGGTTTCTTTCAGATCTTGTTTGCAAGTTGTTCCAACTCCGCTGGAGGTGAGTACATAGCTCCATACCTTTCGAGATAGGGTGTTTCCAGATCTGCGTTGGAACGGGAGCTTCTGTATCCCGCGGAGGGCCACCATCCCTGGTCTGACCTTGTGCAGCCTCGGATCGAGTCACCATTTTAAAAGTTTGTGTTGCACCCGGTGCAAGTAAACGATGACCTTGTGGAGTAGCACCTACATCATTTGAACCTTTCGGAATATTCCTTCCAATGACATTGAGCATATTCATCCGATGCAACTCTTTAACTTCTTCCAAGAAAAGCACAATGTCCCTAGTTTCCATATCAACAGCATGCCCACTCCGACCGTAGGTATATAAAGATCGAATAGTTCGGAGAAAACGATTCCCACTGGCTTCTAGTACCAGCGCTAGCTCCGCAATCTACCCAAGCTGTTTAATCTAGCCGGCGTTGAAGGTTAGACCAATACAGATCACATGGAATACTATGCAAAGAACGGTGAGCTCAAGGAAATCTATTTCCTCGCTGAGAAAAATTAAGAAGAGGCCCGTATCAAGAAAGAAGGTGAGGAAGCGCCACCGCAATTATCCCTTTCGAGAAGTGCGCTACCAAAAACGTCCTCCGCATATTTCCCACATTAAATGAGAGGTACCAAAGCCATTTTTGAATAAGCAAAGCACGGTACCACGCACTGCTCAAGTTTGGAAAGCACGGTGAATCTCCGACACTTACACCAATTCTTGGCACCGCACCCCCTCATCGCCCTTTGCCATTGCACGAGCAGTTCTCGATCTATTCGAAAATTAAAAATGGGGGAAGATAGCTTAATCATATCATGTTTAGTACCAGCTCATTGAAGCCAATACCGGGGCCAACTATGAATTTTGGTCAATTAAAATGAAGATGTTTCTCCATCTCAACAAATGTTGGGATATGGTTGAAACTGAGTTCAGAGAACCACAAACAAATGCTCAAGCTGCAATGAATAATGACCGGAAGAGTGCTATCGAATCTCGTTCAAACCGATATCTCACAACCACATGGTTGATCCAAAGTTGCATCGAGGAGTCCATTTTCCCACAGATCTCAAGAGCTACCAATACATATGAAGCTTGGAATATGCTTTCATCGGCCTACAAAGGAACCGATTGCGTAACAATGCTAAGATTGCAAACACTTTCCTTCAATTTGAAAGATTAAAAATGAAGGAAACCGAAAGTGTTGATCAATTCATGACCAGGGTTGTGGGCATTGTGACCCAATTCCAAACCTATGGTGAACCTCTAGAACAAAAGATAGTTGTTCAAACTATTCTTCGGTGTCTTACCAAGAAGTTTGATATGGTAGTAACTGCCATAGAAGAGGAAAAAGATCTGTCTCAGTTCACCCTAGAAAATTTGACTGGATCTCTTCTATGTCATGAAACTCAACTCAATAAAAAAGAAGAGTTGTTGACCAATTATTTCAGCACCCAAGCTTCCCTTAACAGAGGTTGAGGTAGAGGAGGACGAGGTAGAGGAAGAAGAGGCCGAGGGTCTCCAACTATAGAGAACAGAACCCGTCACAGTCATGAACACTCAGATAATTCATACCACTCTCACAACTCTCAAAGTCAGAGGGGGGGGAGGAAAGAGATGGACCAATAAGTCCAATGTTTAGTGTAACTACTGCAAGAAGTATGGACTCTATGAATGAGAATGTAGTGTTGGCCTAGGAAAGGAGCATACGGAAGAAGCACGTGTGCACAACTAGAAATGATGCACCACACGTGCAAGGAAAACAAAGGAAGATCGCGACAGAAACAAAGGAAGATCTCAAAGGACGTGAAGGAACCACGTAGGAAGAGTGGATAGGTGTGCGGCGAAGGAAGGGCAAGCGCAGAAGCGCACAAATGATAAAAGTCAGAAAGTGATAGGGCGGTTGTGGGTGCGGAAGTCAGCTTAAGTCGGTAGATGCCACATGAGTGGAAGCACGCTGTAAGTAAGGACGTTAGTGCCTTGTGTCAAGTCATGATCACCATAGCTGTAGCCTGAGGGGCAGCTGATCGTGATAGTTACCAGACTTCCTGTAAGAAGTCGACCCTGCATGGTCATGTAAAATAATAGAAATAGGAGGGATTCAATAGTTAGAAGGTTTCTTTTTGTTAGTCGTAATTATGAAGTAGGTTTGATGGTCGATATATGTATACAGTTGCAGAAATTAGATCTAAAGAGGAGAGCGGTCAAGAATCTGCAGGAGGTAGTCAGAGTTAGTGCAATAGGAGAGCTTTGCTAGAGTGGTGCAGATGCTAGGAAGGTCGATCTAGGAGGTGTGTGTATCTGTAAGTGATAGCAGTAGATTATGAGAAATAAGACAAAGAGCATGAGAACCATAAGTCTAAGCTTAAATGTACATATCTTAAGATTAGTCTGCATCCCGCAGACTGCAAGGTGCTATATCATTTTTCATGCCAGATGAAGAGCACCTTGTTGGTTTTTCCCAGATGGGTTTCCACATTATCTCCTGTGTTGAAGGACTGATTGATGTGGTGAATGTGTATGTGAATAATTGTTATTTGCTTTATGAATAATGTTGAATGTTGCTTAAATCTTTGATGTTACTCTGTAATCAATAGTTGAATGATCAGAAGACATTATCAAAATGAACATATGTATATGAGCCTGTATGTTTCTGTCTTGAGTCATGACTAGAGTCATAGGTCCAATTGATATGAGTCAGATGCGTCGCACAAGCTGCACCAGTTACGAGGTGGAAAGGAAGGTCAAGTCACGCGTGATGATATGTATTTGTGCTCGGTCGCATAGAACCGAATCCTTTGTCCAGCCATCCTGTTGCCTTTGTTGAGCTCCTTGGTTGCAAGCCAAGGGACTATAATCCTTCGACAATTGTGGAAACATGGTTCTGGTGGTTACCCATCTAAGAGATATATCGGGTGAGACTGCGCCTGCTTCACATGTGTTGCTGACAGGGCTTGCTCTGTTGAGACGGTATCTTGAGTAGTTGTTGGATTAGCGGACTACGTAGAACCTTGGTCGCGTGAGTGAGGAAAGTGGCCAACAAATGGTTCCATTGCCAGGACCTATTGATTAAATTGAGTGAGATGTTGTGGTAACCAATGAAGAAGGAGATAGAATACTGGATGGATTCTAAAAGGCTATTATTAGCGTGAGAAGACACCGCAGAAAGATGGGTGAGCATAGGAAAATGGATAGGGAGACTGTTGTAGCGATTGAGTCGTGCAGTCTGTGAAGGGGATATTCTTTGTAATAGTTAGGAGTAATATGGAAGGTAGTAAGAAGAGATGTTCCCTGGAAGTTCTAAGGATGAGTTAGACACTGGATTCTCGAGAAGTGGAAGGAGGTTCTAGTGAGGAAAGAGGAGAAAGTTAGCAGGAGGTAGGAGGGCTTATAGCCTGCCCAGGGAGGGTGAATATGGATGCTAGCCATACCTAGACAAAGGTTCCTGCGACGAAGAGGAGTATAGCCTCGTTTCTGAGAGAGCAGAATTAGGATAGTCTGCAGAGTCGTTGAGAATAGGACATGACTACAACATTCCAGAAAGATCCCCTCGAGTGAGACCTAAAAGTTCCTCACCTGAACCACTTGTGAACACTAGCATCCCTAGTGTCGGAACTGGTGTGCAAGGAAGCCCATCAGGGATCCCAGCAAATCCAGTAAATCTAGGGAATCCAGTGAACAATCCTAGCACCACGCTAATGGCGGGGATAGATGTTAGACTACCCACCTTTAATGGGAATGGAACGGAAGACCCAGAACATCATTGGTTCCTTTGTGAAGCTATCTTGATGGTACACTAAGTACATAATGCTGATATAAAGAAGGCACAGATGATCATGACCTTAAGAGGTCGCGCCCTGGATTGGTTCATGCAATTTTGTGTCGCACCAGCTGGAACACCCGAGAACACTCTTGAGGAGATTCAACGAGTAATAATCTCAAAGTTTCATAAAGCTCCAATTGGAGTCCCAATGTATTACTAAGATCAAGGAGATTAAGCAGGCTCCAACAGAAATGGTATGGGACTTTGCCTAGTAATTCAAAACGCTGATGGCCAAAGTCAGCTTCCAGATGTGAGATGTGTAGCATAAAGAGTGGTTTATTGTTGCACTACCGCCACATATAAGAGGACCAATCATGCAGCAAAAGATCGCAACAGAGACGGAGGTGTTGGAGTTATCAATAAAGATAGAGGCTTCACCTATTGGAGACAGTGCCGCAGGAATGATCCAGGTTCAGTCTCAATTGGATAATATGACTGTTCAACTCAAAGATATGTAAAGGGGAAAAGAAGCACATGAAGATCACTGGTGTACACGATGCCAGGCCAATGGACATACCAAAGAAGAATGCCCGACCTATATGAACTACATCTCGTCCAGTGGGTCAAACACATTGAATAACCAAGGGTTACTCTGGTGCAACATCTACAAAATAAGAGGACATTGGGGCGTAGATTGCCTGTTCATGCAAAAGACAGTATGTACACCAACTAGTTTGTATTGTAAATTTTGTAAATCTGTAGGCCATGATGTAAAGGATTGTAGGGCCTGCCAACTCATGAGGGAGAAAATGGTAGATGCATATTTGATGAAGAATGAGGAGCAAGTAAAGATTGAACAGGCTACGCCTCAGTTCTAGGATACACGTCAATTTCAGGTTGCGCCTCAATTCCCACCTGCACAGCAGTTTCAGATGGCACCAAAGTTTCAGAATATGGCCCCGTACAAATTGTACCAACAACAGTACTAACAACCGCAATACCTGTTACAACCATGTCAAAGGGGAGGTGGAAATTACAGAGGTCAAGGAGGAGGATTATTTTGCCAAGGCAGAGGGCCAGTCGTATGTTACAATTGTGAAGTATCAGGACATTATGCTAGGGACTTCCCGAAACCTGCAATAACTTGCTCTTAATGCAGACAGGATCACAATGTGGAGAAATTCCCACAGCTCATCGCTCGATGGAAAGCCGAACGGTTGGAGTAGCTAACCCAAAACCAAACCCTCAACCAAATCCTGCACCAAATTCTCCCAACCAAAATTCTAATATCAACATACAGATGATAGTCACCGAACCACGAGAACCAAATGTAGCAATGGTAACAAGGGGTGGTGCTGCGATAGGTGCAAAACAAGCTACTCAGACAGAACCTGCGACACATGCACAATCATAGGTGCGACCTGTCGCGATGAAGAAAGCACCACTTGATGTTCAAGAATAGAAGCACATATTCATGGATGTGTGCCCAGAGTTCATCGACACAGAAAATCCATATACCTCAGGCCAAGTGAAAGATATGCTTGAGAGATTCCAAAATATATTTGAAAAACGAACTGCGGACAAGAATGCAGATAGGGTTAGTAAACTCAAACGTTTCTTGTCAAGTTGTTTAGTGATAATCAAGGATAAAGAAGCACTTGCAGAACTGGAAGCACTCATCAAAACACTTTCGGAGGGAGACCCTCCACCAAAGAAGGTTAACAGTATCAAGACCAAGATCAAGACAAGACACAAACTCAGGATGACTGCGCAAATTGGTGATTATGATATGGACTATATCATCCTTGACCTGGGATCCGATGTTAACATTTTAACATGCCAGAGGCAGGAAATAATGGAAAATCCACCCTTAGAATGGCCCCCAATTCAATTAAGGCTTGCAAATTAAGCAAAGTTCCTCCCTATGGGTTGGCCGAGTCAAGTTCAAGTGGATATCGAAGGATTGCGCACTTTTGAGGACATCGAAGTCATAGATATAGTAGATGATACCACCCCATATCCTGCACTGCTTGGGATTGATTGGGAAATGGAAAACAAAACGATCATAAATTTCAAAAGAAGGATCCTATCATTTGAAGATGATGAAATGTGGGTCGTTGCACCCCCTAGACCCACCTGGGTACCTGAATACGGAGGAAGCCTGGAAGAATACATGAGTGAACTATAATATCCCTGGTTCTGACCACGATTGCATTAAAAGATACATGATGTATATGTTGTAATTAATTGTGGTGTGGAGCTAAAGGCAAAAGCCCCACCATCGATTTGGTTGTGTTATGTTTCTGCAATTGGGATCGTTGCCGATGGTATGTCGTGCTATCCAGCACATGATAGTTTTGCATCCTGTAAATATGCACATTAATTAAAATAAACCTACAGCCAGCTACGAAGGTGCAACGTTAAATGAAAAGGGCATGATTTCCTAAGGTTAAGGGGGGGCGGGGATTGTTAAACCATGAGCTTATGGGGAAAAGACATGTGTTAACCATTAAAATCCCTGATGTTAGTGGGGCAGTTAATGCTGGGTAGTGGTGGGTGGTAGGTTTGCCCCACACACTCTCCACCAACTGGTTGAGTCACCCACATGGACTAAGAGTGGTTTCCTCACGCATCGTTTGGGATGCCCGATCGGTTCTGTCCACTCTCTCCATCGTTGGCTATTCATTTCCTCAAGAAGAGGGGATTTAAAAGGATCCACGATTTTGTGTGTGGGGATTTGTTCCCCTCTTCCTCACCGACTGTTGGCCTGAGGATTCATTATTCCTCTTGTTCATGTAGAAAGTCTGTGTTTTGACTCCACCATTGTCGGACTATGAAATGCTACTGTGGTTTTTCACTGTGGGATGTTTTCCGTGGTCTCCTTGGTGATATGTCTTCCTCCTATCTATGTTGATGATTGGTTTCCTACCCGCAGTCCTGTTGTAGTTGTCCAGATATTTCATTATTGATCATGGACTGTGGTTTCCTTTGTGATATGCTTCCCTCCTATTCACGTAGAGAGTCTGTGTTTACTCTACCATTGCCGACTGTGAAAATGTGTCGTGGCTTCATTGTTGAGGAAGGACCATTGTTTTCCAACATTGTTGGCTATGTCTGGATTGTGTAATGTCCTGTTACTTCATTGGAACCGGGGCTGTTGTTCTTCCCCTGATCGGAGGTTGCTGTGAGTACCTACGTTTTTTTGGCTGTGGTCTAATCCACATTTTGTCGGATGTGTCTTCCTTTTCATTTTGGGTTTCTATTGCTGTGGAATCGTTTTGGCCATGATAGGGCCAAGAACAATTCAGGGATTTGTCTTCCCCTGTCCGAGCTGTGAAGTGCTTGTTTTGCTGCTTGCATGCAGTGGTTAGTCTTCATACTGTGTGGAGTGGGATTGAAGGCTACATATGCTTGAGAAACCTGGTTTTGGGGAGCCACACAGATAGAGTTAGATGGCTATCTTTGTTCTCCACAACCCTGCAAGAGCACTGAAAAGGGAAGTTAGGGCTTGAGGGACTGTGAAGCAAAGAAGGGACTAATTCCTGGTGTCAGGTGTGTGTGTGTGTATTAGAGGTTAGGCTAGCTCTGGTGTAGGCGTCCTTATCTCTTCCATGAGCTCACTAGCTTAGCATTTAGCTTCTCCCATCTCCTTGATAGCCTGATAAGCCCTACTGTGTGGGATTGGCTGATTTATGTACCTTGGCTATGTGTAATCCTGCTTAGTCCCTTATTCCCTGGGGAATCATGCCTAACTTGAGGGTGGCAGTGTTGCTGAGAGATTGATGAGCATGCTGGCCTATGGTTGGGTGGAACGTTGCAGCGACGTAGCTAGTTGCAGGACAAGTTCTTTATGAGATGAGTAGCCTTGTCTATCTTACTTCTGCATTTATGTTTATTGTTAATGAATTATGATGAACATGTATATGAATGAATGTTGTTTTGCTTCTACTGACTATATATATGAGTATGCATCTTATTACTTTGGATGTTTAAGCTTTTATTTCAGCATTGTATGCATGTTCATGTTCACGAGGGTATTTGCCCGGTCCGTTTGATGGTTTGGTAGCATCCTCTTCACCGGTTGGAGGGTCAGGGATGTGACAGTATGGTATCAGAGCAAAGGTTGTAGCATGGGTCTGAATGGGCCTTGAAAGGTTAGCTAGCAGAGGCAGGTTTCCTTCTGCCCAGCAGAAAATAGAATAAAATGTGTGCATGACAAGAGGATTTTGGAAAATTTCTCTAAGTATTGGGACCATCGGATCATCGGAGGATGTAGTCCAAAGTCTCGCCAATGCATCAGATCACCTAAGCAGAAGGTCATCCGATAGGGACCACTGAATAAAAAATCTCAGAAATTTTTCTAAGTATCCAGACTATCGGTCATCGAAAAAGTTTAGAGGATTGATCCTCCGATGCAGCGGAAGTATTAGTTGGAATACCCTCCGATACGGGCCATCGGCGGACGATGAAAGGAGAGGAAACTTCCATCGGAAGTCATCAGCAGAAGACTGCCGAAACAACGGCGCAAAGTAGTTGATGGAGTCGCCGCAGTGTCGGCGGAAAATAGTAGATGGAATATCCGACAAAGCGTCGCAGGAGAAAAGACAAAGGAAAGAAAAATTTGTAAAAATTCGTCTAAGTGTTGAACCCATCGATGATCGATGGACATTAGACGATGGAATTTCCGATGAACATCGAAAAGGTCTAGTTTTTCATGCACCCACCGTTGCAGCCGACTAGTGGACTATCCTTCCGACGGATAGAGTCCCCGACTGTTGATGCCGCAGTAGAGAGATAGTGAAGGTGTTGATATGTTGGCAAGGAATAAAAGACATTTGAGCCGATGAAGGGGCAGAAGGAAGGTTAAAGAAGAAATTTCAGAAAAAATTTCTAAGTATGGGAATTGTCGACCGTCGGAGAAACTTAGTGGATGAGGGAGCCGTAGTTTTGGAGGAGATCAGCTGAAGATCGCCGAAATGCTAGCTCAATATAGTTGAGGAAACATCCAATATTGAGCTTCAACGTTGGCAAAGTTTAGTCATTCGGACCGTCGATGCTGTCGGTGGAAATTAGCTGTTGGGTTCGCCGACATGGAAGGAAGAAGAAAATTTTTGGAATTTTGTTGAAGTGTTGAAAACCATCGGCCATTGGCGAAATTTAGACGATGAGCTCACCGATGGACGTCATCAGAGATTTATAGAGGATCAAACCATCGATCAGAATATTATAGATGATGACGCCGCCGATCGAAAAAGACTAACAGTTGATGAACCCGTTGTTACAGCCGCCTAAGAGACTATTAACCCAATGGGTAGAGCATCCGGATGCAGATGCTGCAGTGATTAGGGGTTTCGACCGCCGATAAAGGTTTGGCATCGCCGATGAAGATCAGAAGCTTAGACCACTACAAGTTCGACATGCCGGAAGGAAATAGGTGAACAAACTGCCGATGGGCAGTGGAGGAAATTAGACGTTTTAACAATTTCAAGGGTGTAAGTAGGACCCATGAAGATAAGAGTTTAAATTATGACAATTTCATGGAATGGTAAAAGCAAGAGGTCTCATACCATGTGGGTATTTGAACTTTATACTGCATTCATATAGAAATGTGTCATGCCTGTATTATGTTGTGATGAGCTTAGTAGCCCAAGGAAAGTAAGCACATATGATCTTGATTATACTCATGCATCCTATCTGAAGTAGTCATGGTTAGGCCATGCATGGTATGTTTGAATGCATAGTATTCCTGAATTAATGCAAGGTAGCATTGAGTGGGTATGCATTAAAAGATTTTATAAATCTTGTAGTTATGCATTGAATGGATGCATATGAAAAGTATGAGTAAATGTTGTAGATATGCATACATAAGTATGGGTGCAAATGTTGCGATGCAATGCATGAATGCATAGAGATAGTGCACGAGTTATTATAAATAAATAATGGCTGAAATGATGAATTGATGACAATTCTGGAACCATTTCAAGAGCTGTTATGAATGCAGGATAGTAAGTGCATGAAGAGGGTAGTCATGATCGATTGGCTGCCGAAAATGCTCTATGGAAGGGCAAGGTGGTACAATGATACGCTTGTGAAGTAAGAAGTATCTAAACAATTCATTTAAAATTGCAGAAATGATGTGACTATACCCTGTAATTTAAAGTATGATAATGATTGCATGAAGCAAATGAGTTTTGGTAATATTGATGTGATTAACAGCTGGAAGTATTTGAATTTTATAAATTCTAAAAATGCTTCAGTGAAGGTTGCAGCAATGAAAAGGTTATATGCATCTAGACTTACCAAGTGTTTGGCTGATTGAAGTTCAGGTTTCAGGTAGGTTGTTTGGAGCATGTCAATGAGAGTAAGGCCATGACAAATGCCGTAATCTACCATGTGAAAGAGCCAAACCTTATGAGAAGAGTCTCATGGCTGTGAAAATATTTTGTATGCTGAATGAATTTTCAATTTAAGATTGTAAATTTCAGATTTAAGAAACTGCTGACAACTACTAATCACGATTGGCTTGCATAGAATTGTGTCAGGAGGACGCATTGTAAGTGGCTTTTCATGATATGCTAGTAAGCATAGGATCATAATGGGCATAGTCACTATTTCTTACAAGAGACCCACAAATGAGGATCATCTCATTGCCAAGCAAATCAATTTCTATAGTAGATAGAGTTGCAAATTCCTATTGAATTTAATCACTAATGTCACTACTTGGTATGGAACAATCAATTTGGATTGTATTATCAGATAATGATTGACTATTTTTCTACTTGATGAATGTGCCAAGGGTACACATTGCATGAAGACCGAGTGTGATGGCCAGAAGGAGCCAAGCTTTCTGGAGAAATTTCTACCCTATCTTGGAAATGGGTTTCGGGTCAAACTCCATTGGACATTTTGGAAATGTCTCATCTGCACTACATGTTTGGTAAGCAACATGAGTGAGATGGTATAGATTATGTCGGTAAGACATGTGTGGATATGAAATGTAAAAAGGAGTTGGGATGGCAAACCAAGGGACTGTCAACTCAGAGAAGGGAGCTCCCATTCCTCCTTAACGAAGGAATACTGCCTCGGCAAATGGATAAGTGTTCTCTGACCCTAGCTAAGAATATGCATGTCAAATTGTTAAATTCAATATGCAGAGCATGTTTCAATTTTATTTCCATTATGGAAGATTGCTTGAGTATGAATAGGGCCTACATGGTTCACATAGGAAAGGGGTGCACACTTTCCCGATGTCAGATCATGAAATGGTTTTCAATATTGATTACACCCGAGGGGGTGGACGCACTCCTGGTGTCTCAATACTTGATAGTGAATGATATGAAATGCGATTCTAGTTTTAGAACAATAATGCTGAGGAGTTTCTTATATTGTGTGTGCTGTCAGGCTAAACAAATGCAGTCTGGTGTTGTACACTAAATGGACTATGGCTTGGGCTCATCCTACCTCCTACTGAAGAGCACAGAGAAGGAGACATTCCTGAGGGACTGGAGAGCAGAGAAGGGGGTGGTTTCTTATGTTGTATGGGGTAGTGGAATTAGAGCTCACTGCTGGAAATGAAACTTGGAAGATGGTAATGATAAAGTTTCATTCCCAATCGGCATAAAGATGTCCTAGAAGGAGATATTGGGATAGTATATGCCTGGGGATCCATAGTAGATCATGGACTTGGAAATGGTCGTTTGTTGTTGATATAAGTGCATGTGCTATTTTTGATGGCCTAATAAACCCAATTGCATTGGCTTGGCTGATTGGTTGTTCATATAAGTGCATTGTTGATATAAGTGTATTGTTGATATAAGTGCAGGTGATTTGTTGATGGTTTGACAAACCCAACTGAAGGTTGGCTTGACTGTGTAATTATTTGATGTTGTGGAAATTGTGGAAACGTTACAGTGTTGGCTTAACTACCTGTAGTCTGATAAACCCAACTGTTAGCTGGCTTGGCTGAGTAGCCTGATAAACCCAACAGTGTATTGGCTTGATTGGCTACAGCCTGATAAACCCAATTGTATATTGGCTTGGCTGGACAGTCTGATAAACCCAGCTATAGGTTGGCTTGACTATGCCTGATATATATAAAAGGATGTTGTGAAGCAGCCTCCATGCTGACCTAACATCCAAGTCCATAGGCGATCCCAAGTCTTGTAAGGCGAAGTAGGATCCTGTGGACCAGAGAGGAAACGCACAATACAGATAAGTTTTTGATTGTTTTGCAATTTCTTGCTTATGAATGTACATGTGTATGTGATTTGGTTATGGTGTTTTAAGCTATTGTTTTAGAGATAAAAACCATTGAGAATAAACTAAACATGTGAATCTATTCAATGTTTGAATATAGGTATCGCTGGGAGCGAGGACTATTTAAGACTCCTAGGGGTGCATGTGGACATGTGACTGTTCTAAAGAGCTTAGAATGAGCAGTAATGAAAAAGGTGCTAGTGAGACTATGAAGTTCCTAGTAGCCGAGACAAACCATGTGGGGAGGCTCCATGGTTGAGAGGTCTGAAATAGACCAGAGCCACTAAGTGTCATGACCAAGAGGGATTGGTCCAGCATTCACGGTGAAGCGAAAGAGGCTGAGATCATAAAAACCACAGTGGTGGTGTGGGTTCCAGGATGGAACAAGACAAAGAGGGTAAAAAATCTTGCTGCTCTCTCTTGCCTTTTAATTATATATATATATATATATACTTATGCATTGTGAAAAAAAAATATTGTTGAATGCATGTATGGTTTAAAATAGAATGTGTCATTTGCTTAAAATAATTATGAATGCTGGAATAATTAATTCCCTGCCCAAGAATGGACATGAAGGAGCTCATGTGCCTTTTGGGAAGGCATGAAAAATATGAAAGTCTCCTTGATGAGACTTGGACTCTCATGCCAATTGGGAAATTAATTGACTGATTTTTATATTATGCTTGGTCTGACAAAATTTCAATGATGCATTTCATAGGTGAGAAAAGTGAAATCCAGTGATGCACATTGATTGTGGCAGCCGACCAAAAGCTATTGGATTTGGTTGGAAGTCTCCTTCAAACAATTTCCAAGACCCAAGAAAATCTTGGAGAGATACTCAAGATACAGAAAAGTTCCTAGACTTGGGGATGAGCAGAAAGATGAGAACCAACAAGAGAAGTTCGTGGAAGCCGAGGGGCTTGGTCCTGAAAGTTCAAGTAAAAAAAATTGAACGTGGGACAGATCTGCAAAATTTTGAAATTTTGATGTGGAAATGGTATATGCATTCCTATGTATTGGAACACTGAGGATGGTGTTATTTCAAGGGGGAGGGGATTGTAATATCCCTGGTTCAGACCCTGGTTGCATTAGAAGATACATGATGTATATGTTGTAATTAATCGTAGTGTGGAGCTAAAGGCAAATTCCCCACCATCGATTTGGTTGTGTTATGTTTCAGCAATTGGGATCGTTGCCGATGGTATGTCGTGTGATATCCGACACATGACAGTTTTGCATCATGTAAATATGCACATTAATTAAAATAAACCTACAACCAGCTATGACGGTGCAACATTAAATGAAAAGGGCATAATTTCCTAAGGTTAAGGGGGGGGGGGAATGTTAAACCATGATCCTATGGGGACAAGAAATGTGTCAACCATTAAAATCCTTTATGTTAGTTGGGAAGTTAATGCTAGGTAGTGGTGGGTGGTAGGTTTTCCCCATGCACTCTCCACCAGCTAGTTCAGTCACCCACACAGACCAGGAGAGGTTTCCTCACGCACCGTTTGGGATGCCTGATCGGTTCTGTCCACTCTCTCCATCATTGGTTGTTCATTTCCTCATGTAGAGGGGAGTTAAAAGGATCCACGATTCTGTGTGTGGGGGGTTCATTCTCCTCTTCCTCACCGACTGTTGGCCTGAGGATCAGTTCTTCCTCTTGTTCACGCAAAAAGTCTGTGTTTTGACTCCACCATTGTCGGACTATGAAATGTTGTCGTGGTTTTTCACTATGGGATGTTTTCCATGGTTTCATTGGTGATATGTCTTCCTCCTGTCTATGTTGAGGATCGGTTTCCTGCCTGCGTTCTGTTGTAGTTGTCCATATATTTCATTATTGATCATGGACTATGGTTTCCTTTGTGAGATGTTTCCCTCCTGTTCACGCAGAGAGTCTGTATTTACTCCACCATTTTTTACTATGAAAATGTGGCGTGGATTCATTGTTGAGGAAGGACCATTGTTTTCCAATGATGCTGGCTGTGTCTAGATTGTGTAATGTCCTATTACTTCATTGCAATCGAGGCCGTTGTTCTTCCCCTGGTCGAGGGTTGCTATGAGTACCTACATTGTGTTGGCTGTGGTCTCATTCACATTTTGTCAGATGTGTCTTCCTTTGCATTTTGGGTTTCTATTGCTGTGGAATTGTTTTGGCCACTATAGGGCCAAGAACGATTCAGGGATTTGTCTTCCCCTATCTGAGCTGTGAAGTGCTTGTTTTGCTGCATGCATGCAATGGTTAGTATTTGGACTGTGTGGAGTGGAATTGAAGGCTGCGTATGCTTGACAAACCTGGGTTTGGGGAGCCGCACATACATAGTTAGATGGCTAGATTTCTTCTCCACAACCCAGGAAGAGCACTGACAAGGGAAGTCAAGGCCTAAGGGACTGTGAAGCAGAGAAGGGGCTGATTCCTGGTGTCAGGTGTGTGTGTGTGTGTGTGTGTGTATTATAGGTCAGGCCAGCTCTGGTGTAGGCGTCCTTAACTCTTCCATGAGCTCACTAGCTTATCATTTAGCTTCTCCCAGGTCCTTGATAGCCTAATAAGCCCTACTATGTGGGCTTGGATGATTTGTGTACCTTGGCTATGTGTAAGCCTGCTTAGTCCCTTATTCCTTGGGGAATCATGCCCAGCTCGGGGGTGGCAGTGTTGCTGAGAGATTGATGAGCACGCTGGCCTATGGTTGGGTGGAACGTTGCAGCAACATAGCTGGTTGCGGGACAAATTCTTTATGAGATGAGTATCCTTGTGTATCTTACTTCTGCATTTATGTTTACTGTTAATGAATTATGATGAACATGTATATGAATGAATGTTGTTTTTCTTCTGTTGAATATATGTATGAGTATGCATCTTAGTACTTTGGATGTTTAAGTTTTTATTTCAGCATCGTATGCCTATTCATGTTCATGGGGCTATTTTCCCAGTCCGTTTGATGGTTTGGTAGCGTCCTCTTCGCCGATCGGATGGTCAGGGACATTACATGAACATGCACTTAAGCTTAAATAAATTCTTTTTACATTTTTGCACCCTAGAAATGTTATTTTTAATCTGAGGTCCCCCAACTTAAATTGAAAGTGGACTTTTATTTTAAGAATAATTACATTTCCAAATGTTTCATGATAGTGGGTGGCACAACTTGGATTCATCCCGGTTTGGGGATTCTATGTTCTCAATCCATATAGTTAAAGTTATTTATGGCGATATCATATGTTAATGATTTTATGTAAGATAAACATATCGATGCAAGTCCAATTTGCAATGACCTGCTTGAAGGACCAAGGTACGTTGAACCTGTGTTCAACGAACGGCATGGTGATAACCTTGATACAATCTACAATGTAACCGCCCTTAGGGAAGATTATATTAATCCTATTGCAGTTTGTATCCTAAGATAGAAATGTGAGAGTTCGTGTACATCAGCCTCAAGAGAGACACTTGAGAACTAGCAGAACCAATTACATGAATTCTCTTTGAGGAAATGTGCCAGGATAACTAAGTCTGTCAGACGAGTAGGAACTCAGTCACAACTGCTGCCCACATATGAAGAACTACCTAACTTGGAAACGTTCTTGACTGAATTTGAAGAACTCGTAAAAGAGTTGTAGCGATTTTATGCAATAGAATTTGCATTGAAAGCTACGCCCATGCGATGGCGGGGTACACATAAAATCTCCATAACTGAATGGTCGCAGTGAAGAAGGCTGCTAGAAGTAAGGTTTGGAGAGGAAATCACAACTATAACACAAATATATACAGGGTTATAACACCTTGTTGAACACTTAGAACAGTGTTCAACAACATTCTCGAGCTACCCTCGCTAGGAATGGGTTCACCATTTCATCCATACTCTTGAGATGGCACCAGGAGGCTGGTACGCATCTATGGAGCTATGCCAAGAAACAAGGGAATGGGAAGAAGTTGCGAAGAAATTCACTTACACATTCCAATTCAAGAACGAGCAACCGACAATTGATATTGCACTGAAGACTATTAAGGAGAAGATATTCATTGATATCCTGCTAGCAGTCGTGTATTCTCAAACTTGCGCTGCACATTCCCACCAATGCTGTGAGACAGTTCAACAATGGATGACATGCTACAATCTCTCTGGAGACCCAAAGAATGATCCGACCAACATCAATATTCCAGAATTGGAGGGCTCGCACGCAGTAGAAGGAAGTGACATTTCTAGTGAGCAGTTCATTAAGCTGTTAAAGACAAAAAATTGTTAATATTGGATCAGAGGACAATCCAAAATTTGCTAACATTGAAAAATATTGGGATGAAGAGACAGTGGATAAAATCACTGATCTATTACATGAATTTCAGGACCTATTACCGACAAACTTTAGGGAGATGAAGGGGATAGTAGGGGATTGGGGTGAAATGAAAATTCCACTCAAACCCGACGCAAGACCAGTAAAGCAGCGTCCATACAGATTAAATCCGCACAATAAGGAGAAAGTAAAAGTAGAATTGGATAGCATGTCGGAAGCTGGAATTATTGAACCAGTTGAAGAGTCGGAATGGATAAGCCCTAGGTGAAGTCAGAATTTGTGTTGACCTTAGTAAACTAAATGATGCCTTTTTGCATGATCCATTCCCAATGCCATTCATAGATGAAGTCTTGGAAAGTGTCGGCGGACAAGAAATGTACTCATTCACAGATGGATTCTTAGGCTACCATCAAGTCAAAATTGCACCAGAGGATCATCACAAGACAACCTTCGTAATAGAATGGGGATGCTACCAATACACAGTAAGGCCTTTTGGCCTTAAAAACGCCCCTAATATTTTTTCTACAATAGTAGTTTCTTCTTTTAAATATTTCATTCACAAGTTTCTTGAAGTATAATTTGATGACTGAACAGTCTTTGCCCTGGTAAGAGACCATAGTGATAATTTGTGCATGATGCTGGAAAGGTGTCACCAATTCAAATTGTGTTTAACTTGAGAAAATGTATATTCTGTGCACCATTTGGTGTACTATTGGGCCATGTAGTATGCCATGATGGGATCCTGATCGATCCCGTGAAGGTAGAAAATATCCTGGATTTTCCTCCACCCACATTGGTCATGCAACTCAGGTCCACATTGGGACATACTCGGTATTACCGGAAATTCATAAGAGCATATGCAAAGATAACTTCCCCAATGGAGAAGCTACTGAAAAAGGATTCCAAATTCGAGTGGAATGAAAACTGCTAGGAGAGCGTAGATAAGATAAAGGGTAAAATGGCTACTGCACCAATATTAATATTTCCAGATTGGAAAAAGGAATTCCATGTGCATGTTGATGCATCGTCGATTGCGCTTGGTTTAGTTTTAACCCAACCAGGAGATGGCACAATTGACCACCCGATTGCATTTGTAAGTAGGAAACTATCAATGACAGAGAAAAATTATACCACAACAGAAAGAGAAGGACTTCCAATGGTCTACACGCTACAAAAATTCAGAAATTATCTATTGGGTGGACACTTCAAAATGTTCACTAATCATTCTGCGCTAAAGTACCTGGTCAATAAGCCAATGTTGGGGGGGAATATTTGTTGGTGGATCCTCCTATTTCAAGAATTTGACTTTGAAGTCATTGTGAAGCAATGGCAACTAAATGTTAGGCCTGATCACTTATCGCACAATGAAAGTGGGGAGGAACCCACCAGCCTAGAGGATAATTTACTGGATGCGCAACTGTTTTCTATTGATGTTGTTGATAAAGAATTTGATGCTATCATATACTTACTAAACACAAGCTATGCTCCTGAAGGCTATTCAACATGGCGAAAGAAACAACTAGTTTTCAAGGCCTCAGACTACACACTGATTGCGGGACAAATCTATAAGTTGGGACCAGATGAAATACTGCGTAGATGTGTTTTTTATCATGAAAGATAGTGGGTAATGGCTGAAGAACATATAGGTGTTTTGGGAGGACACTATGCAAGAATGAAATGGTGCAGAAGATTCTACAAGCGAGACTCTAGTGGCCAACGGTACATATGGATACAAGGAAATACTGTGGTAATTGCGATAAGTGTCAAAGAATAGGGGAACCATCACGACGTGATGAAATGCCACTTGCACCACAAATTACAATGGAGGAATTTGATAAATGGGCAGTGGATTTTTTCAGCCCTATCAGTCCACCAAGAAAACAGACTCGTGTGCGCTATATCATCACATCTACATATTACCTGACAAGATGGGAAGAGGCGACATCTGTAAAATATTACACCGCCGCAATTGCAGAAAAATTCCTATTTGAGAATGTCATCACAAGATTCAGTTGTCCCAAGATCCTAATCAGCGACCAAGGTACACATTTTGTAAATAAGATAATTGTTGAACTAACTACAGAATTCCAAATCTAGCACAAAAAGACAACACCCTACCATCCTCAAGCAAATGGAACTATTCAGGCATTCAACAAAATACTCAAGAATGCGTTAACCAAAGTATGCAATGTGCACAGAGATGGCTGAAACCAAAAGTCTCAGCAATATTATGGGCCTATAGAACAACATGCAAAGGACTAACTAGATACACTCCTTTCTGATTAGTTTATTGACAAGAAGCAGTCATGCCCATGGAATGCATTGTCCTGAGCCTATGAATTGCTACAATAATAGAGATGACAAATTCTGTTGCTGTAGAAGAAATACTTGTGCAGTTGGTTCAAATGGAAGAAGAACGCTTCATTTCAGGGTTCCACTAAAGTCTGAAAAAGAAATGGTAGATATCCTGGCACGAACATCACATCACAACAAAGTAGTTTAGGGTTGGTGGACTTGTTCTAATGTATGATAGCAAGTTTCTCAAGCATTCGGGTAAGCTCAAAACACATTGGTTAGGTCCATATGTGGTTGCGCACATTATGGAAGCAGGTGCAAAAAAAATCCGCAATTGAGCTAAGAGACAGCTGGCAAAAAGGGACAGATAGCTAGCAAGCACTGACAGCTGGTAAATGCATGAGAATTTTGAAAAAGATTGAGTGCGAGTAACATTTAAATAGCATTAAAGTAGCATGTCTGAGGAGAAGGGTAGCAGGCTTATCGGTCTAATATTCCATATTGCCCTTAACTCCCCTGACAAGTGCATAATGGAACATAAGTGTGCAAAGGATGAGCCCATGTGCTCCGTCAGAAGCTCCTTCACTCTATCCAGAGAGCTTGAGGGCTTGTTGCCTATAAATAGTAGTTACCTTTTACCGTGTAACCTTTCCATTACTTAACCGAGCCAAGGAACTAGAGATCCAAGCCCACTGAACAAGATGAACCATCTTTTAGAGCCGAAGCCCATACTCATTAAATATTCAGTAATAGTGAGGACTCTGTTAAGGACATCTCCGAACCTTCTTGGCCATCCAATAAGATGAAGAAGACATAGGCAAATCCAAAGGTAGCACTGAGATAGAAGGCCGTGAAAGAACCACTAGAGAGGCTGCCGCATCCATCAACAGTAGGGAGTCAGCTCATGCAGCTAACTGCATCCCGACCACCAGTACAACCAGCCAGAGCCCAAGTTTTTGTCGCCACAGAACCATTGAGTGTGGACCTTCCTAGTTCCTCCGGCCTCATGGGAAAAATACCCAAATCCCATAGAGATGACCCAGTTCCACCACCATCACTTGGGGCAGAGATCACTGAGGAAGAGAAGAAATTACTGCCGCCATATGTATCACCAAGAAGGCTAGGTTCCATAGAAATCATGGTGGACATTCTAGAATTATTAGAAGAAGCCACTATTCTAGAGGGCATCACAAAAGCGCATGATTCCATCATTCCCACACTTTAGGTATTAAAGTTTGAATACTATGACACTCAGAAGTAAGACATGTCCAGATATCAATTCATGGCTATAAAATTCGGTCAAACGCCGAATGCAGACGTTGTCTCTGCAATGGAGTATGCACGCGGATTAGAGAAGTCAAGTATATTAAACCTTCTCCTTATGCCCCATTTTGGCAGCTCTGGGCCAGTCGAAATGTATGTCAAGAAGCTTTTGTTATGCTTCCATGGTGGCTACCTCTAGTTGAACAAACCATATGAGGTGACGGTGGACCTAATTTTGGATATTATAGGTCTACCGCGGAAAGGACTCAAACCGAACCCATACTTACATAACAAGGGGGAAAATATATAAAAAAAGGACATGAAGACTAAGTACCATCTTCTCCGCAGTGGAAAGTGTTATAATAATCCGTCGGGATTATTGTAAATAGATAGGAATATGAATAGATAGGAAGGTGAAAAGGCTGGTTTTCAACCGCCACATCTAATGTATAAATAATAGCTTTTGGCAATGTAATAAACATCAATCGGGAGTTATACCTAACAAGTGGTATCAGAGCCTGGCTATCCGCCTGCCATAACTCCTGCCTGCCAGACCTTCGTTCTGCCATATCTATTTCAGGCTGCCTGGCTGCCTGCCCATACCCAATCTGCCCTCTGCTCTTCCCTCCTGCCAGAGCATTCATTGAATGCGTTGGAGATAGCGTGGGCTGCTGCTGCATGACCTAACCCTAATGTCTGGAATATACATTTTTGAAGCCTAATCCCGTGAGCGCGTTGAAGAGCTGAGTGCTGTAAATTGTTTTGGAGCGCGTTGAAGAGCTGAGTGCTATCGAATCTCCATTGAGAGTATCAGCTGGGATATTGTTTGACCTAGTTTTATGTTTGAGTATCAGATGTGATATCATAAACCCTAAATTTAACCTGGTGTTTTTCTCTCTTGGAAAAATATATCGAGTTACTGCTTGGTGTTTTTCAAATTTCTGCCACAAACAAGCTTCTGAATATCGATGTGACCTCTCTCTCTTGATGCTCAAAGTTTGATTGAAGAGTGATAAATATTGTGACTGGTTTCTAAATGATCACCACCACTGATATCGCGTGATTCCCCTCTCTGCATTGAGACTGCGACCATTGGATCTGCGTTTTAACTCTCTTTAAGCTCGTGGAGGTCCTACGCTTCGGTGAAGGAGATCGCTGTTGATCGTGACCATCGTTGAAGAGTTTATTTTCTGCGAATTGAAGCCGCACTACTACTTTATTGCTGGAAGTTTGTTGGAGACCGAAGATGGAATGGTGAAGACTCATGCTGTCTCATTTGCAAACTGTCTTGATGTTGAATGCATTTCAAGCTACTGGTGTGACTGCGTTGAGCTGCTGAAGACTGCCCTCATTCACCTTGGAGACTGCTGCGTTGAGAGACTGCGAGCTGAACCCTAATTTTTTGCAGACCGGTATAAAGCTGGTGATTTGACGGTGAAAACTGATTATTTTCAGTGTTTTTGGTAAAGATTCCTCCTAGAATTGTTGCTACGACCTGGAGACTGCCTGGTGGGGTGAGAGAGGCGACTCTCTGATGTGTTGTATGCTGAAAACTGGTGCCTGCGTTGAAGGACGCTGGTGCCTGGATTGGTTTCTGGAAAATACATTGTGAAGACCACAGTGGGAGACCGCGTGGTACATTACGCATGTTGGAGACTGCGCACTATTGGAGATACCTGCATGGGACCCCCAAGTAAATAGTGATAGCCCAGAGAAACTACATCGTTGCCTCTGCTCTCAGCTACCAATATTTCTAAATGTGGGGAACAGACTCTATTGCTTCGGTAAAGTTTCTCACTCATATAATGTTCGGGTTTTTGAGCTGAATACGAATGTATGGCACAGTAGCACCAAACTCAAATATAAGTTTAGAGGCCCTCAAATAGAATCGATGCTTTCATCTGCCGCATGCGTGGAGGTAAACATGTTTTCTTTATTGGTTGAAATGGACAGTTAATGCAAAATATAGTATGACTGATATAGAGTGATATATCATACTGATATATGCATTGAAGGATGATATATATATTGTGTTCAAGACTGATATATATATTGCATTGAAGACTGCTCCAATACCTATCAGTGGTAGTAGTATACCTATCTTTTATGCTGAAGATTGCATGCATGCTGCGTTGGAGAAAGCTGCGTGGAGAGTAACTGATATATATTTTTTTGTATGCTGTATATCAGACTGACTAATAGATTGAAGAATATATGTATGCTAACTGATATATATATGCTGAATAGTATATATGCTTTGAGTATCTATACTGCTTGGAGTCTGGAATTTTTTATGATTGCTGGTGTATACATGCTGTTAGTGTATACATCCTGCTGAACCTGTGGAGCTTCCTACAAAATCAAGAGAGCCTGTGTAAATTCTGAATAGTGAGACTGATATATTGAATTTTGAATACTGAGACTGATATTGCATAGTAACTGATATATTTTGTATAATATATTTTGTATCTACTGATTTCTTCTCCCTGAAATTGCTACGAATTGAAGCTGCGATACTGTCATTGTATCACTTTAAAATCTGAAGTTGAGATTGTAAATCACCTTGGCAGAGACTGTAGACCTGCAAGGTTCTTATTTTTTTTTCTATTTCTATCTCTCATATCAGTTTATTATTGTAAATTACACTAAAGGTTGTAAAGATGCACTCTTTGGCATCTAGTATTGGTACTGCCCTTGCCGGCAAAGACCAATCCAAAGACCCTTCCAAGGGAGATTGCAACAAGAGAGGCAGAAGAAGAAGAAACTTCAGAGGCAGAGGGGGCAGAAGCAAAAGATCAACTTTG
>LPNX010712052.1:459994-535928 GCA_001517045.1 Pseudotsuga menziesii | reverse complement strand
ATAGGAAGGTGAAAAGGCTGGTTTTCAACCGCCACATCTAATGTATAAATAATAGCTTTTGGCAATGTAATAAACATCAATCGGGAGTTATACCTAACAGAAAGGGTATCCTCATTAACTCCATTGAGGATAGTGTTGTAAGAGCTACAGCAAAATTCTTGTGTAGCAAGGTCCTGCGCAAGATGGGGCCTACTGAGTGCACGAACGCAATAGTAGAGCTTGCAAAAAAGTGTGCGCAAGGTGTGTACATTAACTAGTCTCAGCTCCTCTTGAACGAACTTATGGACGATGCACAGGAAGCGCAAGAACAACCCACGGTGAAATTACACTTCTCGTGGCTTTTAATTTTAATCTCATTTGCAGTATGGGCTCCTCCACCATGGATATCCCAGTAGAGCTCCTTGGCAGGCCTTACCAAAACCTCTGGGACCACAAGGACAATAACCGCAAGAACTATGCCAGAATTAGATTCTTCCTAAAAGGAGAAAGGCTCTAGCAGATTGTGCACAGGTAGTACCAGCTGAATCATGGGATTATTATGAAGTATCCATTCATTCAATTCCATGCTGCACCCCACAACATCATCCTGCATATGTGTGGGGACCCCAAGAAACAGGAACTCTCGACCTTCTTCATCCTCCGAGATACGGATATCGAGTGAGAAATCAAAGATTGGCCTAAGGAATGGTTTAGACATCATAAGGAGGTGCCTGCAGGACAACAAGTGTTGTAGGGGGATCCACAAGAGAACCCACACTAGGACCATGCCAAAACTAGTACCTAGGAGCATCAGGATGGCTCCCAAGAAGACAAAGCTGAAGAAGAGTGAGACCCACCCAATGCCGACCTCAAAGACCTTTCTGCTAATGAGGAGATGAGCGCCGACCGAGCCAGAAAAGGAAGGGCAAGCAACCCATGTAGGAGGAGGAATATGAAGACACATTGAGTTTCCCACATTGCAAGAAGCAGAAGGTTAATCAACCCCGATTCATGGGCATAGCAAACGAGGACCCGACCCTTCTTTGTAATGCAGTTGCCGAAGTAACTGAGAAAACTTTGGGAAAGAACGTGACCAGGAAAACCAATTGGATGACAACCATCACTACAAAGGTTAACCAATTGGCAGAGACTGTCACAAAAGTACGAGACACCATACAGGATGAAACCTATGGTGTAAACTAGGAAGATACCCTCGTGATGCTAGTAATGCTCCCACCCCTAAGAATAGAAATGCCAGCAAAGGAATTTTATACAAAAGAGGAAGACAATGAGGAAGGTATCCATAACTTGAATACATTAATTTTAATTTTTTTTAAGTTAACCTTGCCGCAGATATACTCTATTAAGCATGCCGCTTCCATAGAACTTAGAATCCGATAAAATGTAGTTGCATATCAAGTAGCTAAGGCAACCAGGAAAGCAAGGGAACGAAAACGAGTTATCAATCGCCAGCGGGAAGACTTGGCAGGTGAAGCACAGAGGAAAGCTTCCCATGAACAAGCGATAAAGGAGGCAACTACACATCTCTCAGAAAAGGAGACAGAGACTGAAGCAGAACTGGTGCATCAATTAAGATGGTTATCCAAACTAGATGCAGACCTCAAGAAACAAGTCCAGGAGATGAAAACCAGCCATCAGTCGATCATGCCCCCTAAAGCGCTACAACAAAGGGAGAAAATATTGCAAGAAAGAAGAAGAAGCTGCGCAAGAAAAGAAAAAGACAGAGGAAGAAAATATTGCAAAAGATGTAGCGTTGGTCGTGACTTTCATATTTCCCTTGCTTAGTGGCTCAAGATGAGCCATAGGTGAGTGTTGGGGGCCTGTTGGCCTGGGAAAGGATCATAGGGAAGAAGCGCATGTGCGCAACTAGAAAAGATGCACCACACGCGAGAGGAAAACAAAGGAAGATCGTGGAAGAAACAAATGAAGATCGCAAAGGACGCGAAGGAACCGTACAGGAAGAATAGAGAGGTGCATGGCAAAGCAAGGGAAAGAGAAGAAGTGTGCAAATGATAAACGAATAGAAAGCGACAGGGTGGTCATGGGTGCAAAATTCGGCTTAAGTCGAAGGATGCCACACAAGTGGAAGCACATTGTAAGTAAGGCCGTTAGGGCCTTGTGTCAAGTCATGATCACCACAACTGTATCCTAAGGTTTGGTTGATGGTGACAGCTAATAGACTTCCTGTAAGTAATGGACCCTATGTGGTCATGTAAAATAATATAAATAGGAGGGATTCAATAGTTAGAAGGTTTCTTTTTTTTAGTCATAATTATGAAGTAGGTTTGATGGTTGAGATCTGTATACAGTTGTAGAAATTAGATCTGAAGAGGAGAGCAGTCAGGAATTTGCAGGAGGCAATTAGAGTTAGTGCAATAGGAGAGCTCTGCTAGAGTGGTGTAGATGCTAGGAAGGTCGATCTAGGAGGTGTGTGGATCTATATGTGATAGCATTAGATTAGGAGAAATAAGATAGAGAGCATGAGAACAATAAGTCTTAACTTAAAGACATATCTCAAGATCAGTCTGCATCCCATAGACTGCAAGGTGCTATATCCTTTCTCATGCCAGATGAAGAGCACCTTGGTGGTTTTTCCCAAATGGGTTTCCACGTTATCTCCTATGTTGAAGGATTGATTGATGTGGTGAATGTGTATGTGAATGGTTGTTATTTTCTTTCTGAATAATGTTGAGTGTTTCTTGAATCTATGATGTTACTCTGTAATCAATAGATGAATGACCGAAATACATTATCGAAATGAACATATGTATATCAGCCTCTATGTTTCTATCTTGATTCATGACTAGAGTCGTAGGTCCAATTGATATGAGTCTGCTGTGCTGCACAAGTTGTGCTAGTTGCAAGGTGGTAAGGAAGGTTAAGTCGCATGCGATGACATGTATTTGTGCTCGGTCGTGTAGAACTGACTCCTCTTTCCAGCCATGCTGTTGCCTTCGTTGAGCTCCTTGGATGCAAGCTAAGGGACTATAATCCCTCGAAAATCATGGAAACATGGTTCCAGTGGTTACCCATCTACGAGATATCTCAGGTGAGGCTACGCCTTCTTCACAGGTGTTGCCGATAGGGCTTTCTCTTTCCATCCAGTATCTCGGGTAGTTGTTGGATCGGCGGGCTATGCAGAACCCGGGTCACGTGAGTGAGGAAAGTGGCTAACATGTAGAAAGAAGCAAGTTGACCACAATAGTAACCAAAACAACACCAGAGCCAATGTATATAAAGAAGAAGAGGGATAGTCAAAGGTGATGTTTTTGTCTTATCAAACAACTGAAGAAAACTGTAGCACATATCTATGGCTACTAGATAACGGTCGTAGTAATCACATGACAAGTAAAGAGTCACTATTCTCTAGTTTGGATTCTTTTTTTGTCACGAATATCAAGCTAGGAGATGAATTTATGGTTCCATCCAAAGAAAAAGGTACTATCCATATTCTTAGAAAGAAAAATGAAAAGAAATTTATTCATGAGATGTTATATGTACCACATTTGAATGCAAATATGATCAGTATAGGTCAATTACTTTAGAACTAGTATGATATCCAATTTTATGATACATACAGCGCTATCGATGATAATTGCCCCAGTAAGAGACTCATAACCAAAGTTGAAATGACCAAGAATAGAATATTTCCTCTTAGTCTTAAGATTTCCAACCTTCCACAATCTGTAGCCCATATGGTTTTCAATCTAGATGAATCCTAGTTATGGAACTGTAGATTCGGTCATCTTCCCTTCAAGAGTCTCAATCTCCTGCACAAACAGTCAATGGTCAAATGGTTACTAGTTATTCATGAAACATCTAGCACCTGTGAGGATTGTATCACTAATAAACATCAAAGGGACAAATTCCCCACTTCCACATACCAAGCCAAAGAACATCTTGAGTTAGTTCATACATACCTTTGTGGACCCATGCAAACCCAATCCATAGGAGGTATTTTTTATTTTCTGACCTTTATTGATGATTTCGACAAAAAAACATGGATTTCTTTCCTCGAGAACAAATCAGATACCTTCTCCAGGTTCAAAGAGTTCAAGGCTCTCACTGAGAAGGAGATTGGAAAGTTCATTAAAATACCTAGGTTAGATGCTAGAGGTGAATATGATTCACATGAGTTTTCAGACTTTTGCAAACAACATGGAATCTAGAGACAGTTTGCCACCAGATACACTTCACAAAAGAGTGGAGTTTCTGAACAAAAGAACTAGACCTTCATAGACATGCACTATAGCATATTTTCACACAAGAATTTGTCAAATGAGTATTGGGTTGAAGTTGTTGCATGCTCAGTCTACTTGATCAATAGATCACCCACAGTCACTATCCAGGACAAGATTCCTGAAGAAGCATGGAGTGGCACTAAAACTAGTTTCACACATCTCAAAAATTTTGTAGTGTTACATTTTCACACATACTTGATGAGCTCAAAAAAAAATTGGATAAGAAAAGTGAGCACTGCATTTTCACTCGTTACAGTAAACATTACAAGGTGTACAAACTATATAATCTTGTCACAAAAATGGTTGTGGTGAGAAGAGACATAAATTTCATTGAAAACAAATGCTGGAGTGATCCTTCAAACATGCAAATGATGAAGAACGTTCATATCAGCCATATCTCCCTATTAGAATTCAAATATTGGAAGTACATCGGCAAGAATAAACATCGACATAGAGTCCACTACAAAACCAGAAAACTAGAAGCTCGAGAGAGTTATATGAACAGACTCTAGTTCTTGATGAGAAAATTTAGTATGATCTATTCTCCTATCATCCCACATATTTTAATGAAGCAGTGAAGGATGCAAAGTGGGTAAAATCCATGAATGAAGATATTGATGCAATAGAAAAAAAAACATACTTGGGATCTTGTTGACATCCCTGCAAACAAAGCAATATTAGATTCAAATGGGTATATAATTCCAAATTGAATGAAAAATAAGAATTTGAAAAGCACAAGGCAAGGTTGGTTGCCAAAGGATATGCACATAAGTATGGTGTAGATTATGATGAAACCTTTTCTCTTGTAGCAAGGATGGATACCATCAGAGTTGTACTTTCCACTGCAGCACAAAATCAATGGCCTGTGTATCAAATGGATGTGAAATCGACCATTCTTAATGGAATTCTTGAAGAAGAAGTTTATGTAGACCAGACACTTGGTTATACTGTTAAATTTCATGAAGTGTTTAAGCCAAAAAATGCCTTGTATGGTCTAAAATAAGCTCCACGAGCATGGTACAATAGGATTGACTCCTACCTCATCAACAATAGTTTTAGCATAATCAACAATGATTCCACTTTTCATGTCAAAACAGAGCAAGGTAAAATGTTGATGTATGTCTTTATTTTGATGACATAATTTATAATGGTAATTTGATGCTTGAATATTTCAGGACAATCATGAAAAATGAATTTGAAATGATCGATGAAGTACTTCCTTGGTTTGGAAGTTACTCAAATTGGTCAAGGTATTTATTTTCCACCACAAGTGTGCTACTGATGTTTTGTAAAGATTCAAAATGGATAAATGTAAACCAGTAGAAACCCCCATTTCTCTTGGCATCGAGTTAACCAAGAATGATAAAGGACCAATGGTAAATGCTACACTTTATAAAAAAATGGTAGGAAGTTTAATTTATTTGACTACAACTAGACCTGATTTGATGTATGTTGTCATTCACATTTCAAGATTTATGGAGTCTCCCAAAGACTCTCACTTGGAAATTGGAAAAATAATTATGTGATATGTTGCAGGAACACTTGGATATGGCCTGTGGTACATTCAGACACCATACATTACTGTCATAGGGTACACTCACATTGATTTTCCAGGTAGCATTGATGATAGGTAAAGCACATTTGGTTATGATTTCCACTTGGGTACAAATATAATCTCTTGGGCATCTCAGAAACAACCCATTGTTAGCATGTCTTCTCTAGAAGAAGAATATGTAGCAACCACCACAACAAATTGCTATGCAGTTTGGCTAACAAGACTGTTGAAGGATATGGGACACAATGAAAAGTATCACACTTCTATTTTCTATTATAATAGCCATGCAATATAGTTTTCCAAACATAATGTATTCCATAGAAAAATTAAACACATTGACACTCGCTATCATTTCATTCGCGAGTTAGTCAATCATGGACAAATTTCCTTACTATTTTCTGGCTCTAAGGAGCAGTTGGCTGACATGTTCACCAAACCATTGGGAAAATGTTGTATATCAAAGATAACACTTAGGCATAGACCATGATGAAGTTGTACTACCAGTTTAAATGAATGGGTTGTGTTGAATATTTTAATATCAACAGTTAGTCGGTTAGATAGTTAGTCAGTTAGGTGACCCATAATATTAGCTGACCTATGGTATTCACCCATAGTATTGTCATTTGTATGTCCTATTTATGCTCAATATAATTGTTATCTCCTCAAATAAATTGGTCAAATTTATTTTATTAACTGATATAAATTCATTAAGATGAAGTATTATTAAATTTTTTAAGAGTCTTTTAGAGGAGATTTACTGCAAAAATGGTGTTTTTACTGTGCCGAGTCATCATTTTCAAATGATGATTCTAAACGACTAGAGAGTTAGTTTGCAAAACGGAAGGAGGTTTGTGTTCCTAACAGGTAAAAGAACAATAACCTCTCTCAGTTGTCCTACAGGTTTCACATATTTGGAGAATAGAATCCATCTCTGATCCCTAAATTCAGATCTCATAATTTCCTTGTTTGACACATGTTTTTTAAATATAGATGTCGGGAGAATCAAAATAAATCTCAAATAACTAAGTTTTTTTATCAAAACAAACCAATATACAAAAAAATCTATCAGGTTTCCAAAATATGTTTTTATTGGAGAGATATAGGTTAATCTATGAGTAGCATATTTCCAGAAATTTCTGCATTTTCTAGCCACCTCACAAATTCGGATTTCAGATAGGAAAAGAGGTTATCTAATCCATCTTTTGAGGATATTGAAGCTAAACTGTAAAGATTATTTAAGATCATTGAAGAATAATTGTATAGAGGGTTCAACTTTGGAGGCTCTTAGACACTTTTTGTACTCAAGCTTCTCATATTCTTGTCAATTAATACAAGTTGTTTTGCCATTATATGTTCATATTACATCTTGTTTCTATTCTATACTTGTACTTGGATATTTTATTAATGATTATTATTTTTGTCTAATACCAGATAGTTGTCATCCTATCTCTGTTTTGATGAGTTGAATCGCAAGTATCATTTCCTTGTTATGATTACCCATTCATATGTAAGTGCTTTATGTATGAATCTGCCAACAAAGTGAGAATTCTTCATTTATTCACCTTTATTACAAACCCTCTGAACAGTGATAGTTAGAAGTCTTGTTTATTTGGTTGATTTTATGCATGTATTGAGTGAGTGAGGTCTAATTAGTCATCTGACTTGATCCATGTAATGAAATATTGATATTATAGTTAAGTTACGAGGCTTCTTTGAGCTACAACCTAGAAGGACTCCTCGAGTGCTAACAAATTGGTGTCGTTGCCGGGGAGAGAAGATTGAAGCTCATCTTCCTTGGGAGACAAAATATATACAACTTTGATGATAGACAAAGTTTGGACATTATCTCGGTTGTAATTATCTATTTGGCGACTCCATGAAGGACGAATTCAGTGGTGACTCCACAATATTCAGATGTCAAAAGCATTTGCTACTCTTTTGGCTTGGAGGTTTACACCTCTCAACTTCTCTTTAGTTCCTGGTTTCCCACATCCAATACCTGATATGTCAGAATGGGGATATTTTCTACCTGTCTTCAAAGAGGAGAAAGAAGACAATCCTGCAGAACACCTCCTCAAGTTTCATGAATCCATGGATCTATTAGATTTGCAGCATGAAGATGTTCATGTATTCTTTGTATGGTGATGCACGTTAGTGGTATTTTTCTTTACCTCCTTCCAACATTTCATCATTGAAGGATTTTCACAAAGCATTCACTGAGCAGTGCAAAAGGTATTTTTCAGACGAGTTTGCATTTGATAATTGCTGTGATGAATATCAATTACATTACAATATTGAGGATGTAAATAAAGAAGGATCTCTCCCTCACAATATGCAGCATCCCTTAAATGATCTTCAAGATAACGTGCTTTCCAATCAACATGAACTAGAAATGGATAATAGAGGGTTTGAAGGTTCTTCTATTTTTTTTTTTACTTTCATCAATATGAAGAATCTGCTAAAATAGGGGACACTTCTCTTTGTGATCGAGATATAAATGATCTTCTGAAAAGAAACCATAGTATAGATGGTTTTGACATTGTATCAAATGCCTCTACTAACTTATGATGTCAAAAATATAATTTTGTCCCATTTCAAAACCATAAAGATGATTATCATATTGACATATCAACAGGAGACAATTTCGGATCTGCAGAAAATACTAAGGGAAGCCCACAACTTTCATTTTTGAAAATAAAGGGGAATTACAGCAGACATAAAGAGGAAGATGATGAATAGAAGGATCCATATCAGTAGTCCATCCTATATGTTTCTCTGAAAAAGGTTGAATAGTCCACATTCAGCATTGAGATCAGTGAAATCAATCAGCATCAACATTTCAGTCTTCAGTTCAAACAACTGCTTGAAGAGGTATTCTTTTATGATTTTGATGACCCTATTACTGATTATCTAGAGTATATGATTAGCATATATATTAAAATATTCTTGTCAGAGGACAGCCGGTTCTATGAGCTTTTCAAAACACATTTCTATTGGATATACATTCTTTTATTTTTCAGGTCGAGATTAAGAATGATGTCAGTAAATCAGTTTCTTACATGGCTTCATTGGAAGCATGATTTTACTTGACCAATTTGCCCCTACTGATTATAATTAGGGGTAGGAAAGAGAATAATCTATTTATATTAGCAAGTATACTTTTCCAGTTATTGGTTGTTGAATAAGTAGGACAGGCTCCATGAAGGCTACATGCATGCTATAGGTTTGCAGGGGATCATTTGTAAAAGTAGCTCTTGAAAGGTGTTCACAAGAATAGTGTACTGCTGACTCCATGCCCAATGGAACACTAGACTAGGTTTTGTATTTTGTTGTTTAGGAAAGGCATCAGATTTGTGGTTCTTGGAACCTCACAGGGAGGATTCCATCCCTGAGTAGGAGCCAGATGTTATATCCTCAAATAAATTGGTCAAATTTATTTTATTAAGTGATAGAAAGTAATTAAGATGAATTATTATTGAATTTTTTAAGAGTCTTTTAGAGGATATTTACTGCAAAAATGGCGTTTTTACTGTGTTGAGTCATCATTTTCAAATGATGATTCTGAGCACCTGGAGAATCATTTTGCAGAAAGGGAGGAGGTTTTTGTTCGTAAAATGTCGAAGAACAATAAAATATCTCAATTTTCCCATAGGTATCACATATTGGGAGAATCGAATCCATCTCTGAGCCCTAAATTTCAGATCTTAGAATTCCCCTGTTTGACACGTGTTTTGGAAATAGATATGTCGGGAAAATTAAAATGAATATCAAATAAATGCGAGAGGTTTGTGCTCATAGAAAACCAATATACAAAAACCTCTCTCTATTTCCAAAATCTGTTTTGATTTGAGAGATATAGGTCAATATCTGAGCAGCATATTTCTAGAAATTTCTGTATTTTCCAGCCACCTCACAAATTCAGATTTGAGATAGGAAAAGAGGTTTTCAGATCCATCTTTTGAGGATAATGAAACTGATTTGTAAAGATTATTTAAGCTCATTGAATAATTATTGTATAGGGTGTTTCACTTTGGAGGCTCTGAGACACTTTTTGTACTCAATCTTCTCATGTTCTTGTCAATTAATACAAGCTATTTTGCCATTATATGTTCAGATTACATCTTCTTTATGTTCTATACCTGTACTTGGATATTTTATTCAAGATTATTATTTTTGTCTAATACCAGATAGTTTTCATCCTATCTCTATGTTGATGAGTTGAATTGCAAGTATCATTTCCTTGTTATGATTACCCATTCATATGTAAGTTCTTTATGTATGACTCTGCCAGCATTGTGAGAATTCTTCATTTATTCACATTTATTACAAACCCTCTGAACAGTGATAGTTAGAAGCCTTGTTTATTTGGTTTATTTTATGCATGTATTGAGTGAGTGAGGTCTAATTAGTCATCTGACTTGATCCATTGAATGAAATATTGAGATTATAGTTAAGTTACCAGGCTTCTTCGACCTACAACCTAGAAGGACTCATGGAGTGCTAACACTAATAATAAGAAGAAAATCAATCTTCCCATAATGTTTCTGTCTACTTCATTATTTTGTTTATAAATTAAGTGGGTCTTTGAAAACATGTATTTTCTTCTAGGAAGACCTTAGATTCAAATCCAGATAAATAAAGTATGTATACCTCTATAGACTTTAATAATTATGTATATAATTAAAATATATAATAATCTTGGTTAAAATTTCTACGATCCTTACAATCAATGCTCAATCATCCTTCACACGCATGTAGATTCTAGTACTAGTGATTGAAATTCACTTAATATTAGGTTAAGTTTGTACTAGGCAATCAATTCTTTAAAAAAATAAAAATTAAGCTTGAATATGCCATTTATGTTAAAAATATTCATCAAAATTTTGAAATTAATTTTTTTTTTTAATTTCCCAACTATACATACAATTTGAGACACAGTGTATGAACACCCATATTTCTCTCGTGCTAATCTAAATTAACAATCCTTTACATTATGCTTAACCAACTAGATCCCGTTAGTATGAAAATTTATTTATTTTTCTTTCGTATTATTATGTTTCTAAATATTTTGAGGTATTGTTCTGAAAATTCTTGCAGGATTTAGAGGGCGGAAAATGGTAGTCATAAAAATGTTGTAAATATTAACTACTTGCTGATCCGAATAGCACATCAGCCGACTTTGTCAAATTCTGTAGCAGCTGAGTTTTTGTCAGACAATCTAACAGGATGAAGAGTTCACATCTCTTGTATATAATCTAGTCGAATTTAATTGTTGAAACTAAGTTTCTAGGTGGATAGTTATTACACTCTTTAATTAAGTCAGTAGCTTCACGGAGAAAAAAATTAAGTTGATAGAGGTTTTCTATATGAAGAAGAAGATTGTAAAATATGAAGATAAGCAACAGAGAAGAAAAACATACAGATAGACAGACATAGAAGAGAGGTGCAGAGAAGAAGAAGAAAAACTATGTCAAGAGTTTGAAGCTTAATCTTTTGTGTATTGTGAAAGTGTTGAGAGTTGAAGCTCTGTAAAATGTGAAACATCCTGGTAAATTCCAAGTTTGTATTTACGATTGTAATTTTTTGTTATGCCGTCACACGAAGTATAAATCCATATTTTATGGTTAATTGAATGTTTTAGTTAGCTGCACATATTCTCCATATTTACCAAAGTGAATGTTGTTTACATTTACTGTAAGTGAAAGACACAAAGAATCCATATTTATTTCACCCTGTAAGTGTTCTAGTTTTTATGCACATGAGTGTTCGACACAAGTCTTATTAAATATTTGCTTATATGTAATATTTTGAGTGAGACACAATATAGTTATTTCATAGTTTATCTCATGTTACCAAAGGTGAAAAGTGTTTTTCATATCCTAAGTCTTTAAGGCTAGGAAATATAAATTTGGATGCATAGGAGTTGGTCGCAACCTAAATCCCGTTGTAGTAAAAGCCGGTTGAAGCGAAGCAAGTTTGTCGAGGTAAAAGTGATTCAAGTGAAAATTAATTCATAGTAACTCGGTCGCACTAATTTTGTCGCAGGTGTATTTAGTCGCAAGACTTTTTGCGAAAGTTAAAAAGGGAAAGAAAATAGGTTGTGCTCCGTGGTAACTCAAGTTAATTGTTGCGACTGCCGTTTTCCCAAGATCTGGTATCAGAGCACATTTAGTAAACAAATATTGTCTTAAAAAGGGAAAAAGTATTTTTCTATGGAAAATTAAAAATTAAATATGGCTTCTACTTCTGGTTCAAATATGTCAAGTTTGCAAACTCCAATTTTTACAAGAAAGAATTATGAGTATTGGTATCTAACAATGAAGGCTTTGTTTATAGGTCAAGATGTTTGGGTTATTGTATATCATTGTTATACAGAACCAATAGGTCAAGCAACATATAATAATCTCATGCAAGATGAGAAAGATGCTTTGAGGGAGCCTATGAAGAAATATGGAAAAGCTCTGTTCTACATACACCAAACCATGCATGAAAGCATACTCCCAAGAGTAGCAGCAACAATTACTACAACTCAAGCATGGGACACATTGCGGAATACCTATCAAGGTCTGGACAATATAAAGACTTCCAAGTTGCATATTTTGAGAAGATATTTTGAATCTTTTTCAATGAAAGAAATAGATTCGGTAGACTCATTCTACACTAGAGTTTTTGGTTTGATAAATCAACTAAAATATCTTGGAGAAACCATAGCAGAACAAAGGGTGGTTGAAACAATTCTCATAAGTATTCCCCCAATATTTGAATCCTTTGTTGTGACCTTGGAAGAAAACACAGATATGTCAGTGTTCACCATTGATGAGTTGCAAGATTCACTCATCAATCATGAACACAGAATCAACAAAACAAACACATCATTGGAAGGTGCATTTGCAACACAATCATCTATAAGCAATGGTATAGGGAGGGGAGAAACAATTCTAGAGGAAGAGGAAGAAAATTCTCAAGAGGAGTACGCAATAACAGTCTTGCAGATGTCGCTGGTAGAGGACAGAATAAGAACCCAAGTCAGCCAAGTGGTCACAGTTTTGATAAATAAAAAATTCAATGTCATTACTGTAATAAATTTGGTCATTATGCATATGAATGCATGAAGAAGCAATATGATCAAGGAAGGAAAATCCAAAACCAACCAACGAAGACCAACACTTCCTCGAGTGAAATATTGATGGAATGTGCATACCCAATTGAATTCAATGCAGTCCAAGAAATTCCACATGACATATGGTATTTAGATTCAGGATACAACAATCATATGTCTAGTAACTTAATTTTGTTTTCCATTATAGATAATTCAGTTCAAACTAATGTTACACTTGGAAATAATGTCCAAGTCATTGTTTTAGGAAAAGGTACCGTTGGTATTCTAACCAAATAGGGGGAGCATAAGTATATGCCTGATGTTTATCATGTTGAAGGCCTAAAACATAATTTGCTGAGTATTGGACAACTGATAAAGAAAGAATACAAATTCTATATGGAGTAAAATCATTGTGTGATTACAGACATATGTCCAAGAAACCATCTGGTAGAAAAATCTCTAGTGACAAGTAATCACTTGTTTCCATTGAGGATAGTTCCTGACATGAAAGGAAAGACAAATACAAGATGTTAGCACTGAAGGAAACTCCTCTAGGTTGTAGCTCAAGGATTCCTGGTAACTTAAATGTTTTTATGGTTTTTCTAAATGGCTCAATTCAGATGACCTAAAGGACCTCACACACTCAAGACTTGCATAAAAATCAATCAAATGATAAGGATTCTAACTACCAATGTTCAGAGGTTTGATAATAGGGTGAAAAGATTGAGAACTTACTATGCTAGCAGATTCATATATAAAGCAATTACATATAAATGGCTAATCACAACAAGGAAAATTACTTGTAATCCAACTCATCAACATACATATAGGGTGACAACTATGAGATATTAAATAACATGAATGAACTTGAATCAGACATTCAAGCACAAGCACAAAACATAAAATATATGGAAGCTGAACATATAATAGAAAAAGAGCTTATATTAGGTGATGAATAACATGAGAAGCTTGATAATAATAAATGTCTAAAGGTCCCCGAAGTCAAACCGTTGCTTCAACATAAGTCTTAGGATTTACATCCTTTAAAAAAATATTTAGATCCTGAAAAGTTGGATCTGATTTACTAAAAATAGATAAAATAAATGTTTTTTGCAAAATTAGGTCAAAAAACCTAATTTAAGTACTAGTCTATCTAACGCTAACACTTGTTCACTCATTGAACTCTTTGATAACTGTAGTGATTACTGAAGTAGAGTTGTAACCTGTCATTTGATAGATAAGGCACGGTTGGTAAAAAACAAGTAGGGTTTGTGATCCTTTTCTCCTTGATTGTATCCTCAAAACTGGAACAGACCTCCTCCAATGGTGCTTTTCAACAAATTTCAAATTTATATTTCATCCCTGAGATAGCTGTATTTGCCAAAAATAGTTCTATGTGCCAAAATATCTTTCTACACCCCTTTTTTCTTTTGGTGGTTAATAAAGTAGAATCCTGGGCCTGTTGGTTGCCGAAAGCTCTACTTTCAGTGGCTAATGAACAACTGCTATGTTCACCTAAGCCACCGAAAGCTCTCTTTTCTGCAAAAAAAATTATTAGCGTTTAATTAGCCTTTTACAGTTCACTCCTGATTTTCTGGTACTCCTTCACCCCACATGGGGTTTGGAAAAACAACAACATCATGAGCTGCCTCAAGATCTTGCAAGCTTGCTACTACCGCTGCTAGGGCTTCTAGTGAAAGATGAGCTTGAGGGCTAGGTTTTGAGTTTTTCTTCTGCAACCTTATCATCCTAATCATTCTATAAATTTTGGTGTTGTTCCTCATTAGCCTCAGATTCCTTCTTTTCAGTAGGACATACATCCCTCTCATTTCTAGCATAGAAATGTGTAACTTAGCATTATTCTTGGTAAATATTGCATTATTTCTTTTTACCTCTTTGTCTAAGATCTCCATTTCATGTATTTTCCCTAACAACTGGTTAATCCTCTGAGACCTAGGTTTGCTTGAGGAAGTCTCTGCTATTGGTTCATCCTGACCTTCCCTTGGTGTTGGTGAGGGAAAATCCTCTTGTTCTGCTGCAACCTGTTCTGTAAGGTCAACTTCCTGCTCCTTTTCCTCTTCTGAGTCTGAGTAGGGAATATTAAGTATATTTTCACTTTGTCTTGGGGCGTCCTTCTCCTTTTGATTGAAGTCCAGGCTTCTTTTTTCTTGATTATCCTTAGAAGTTGGATAAGGCTGATCTACTGTAATCGATGAAATGGCCGTCCTTTTCCTCTTGCCACTCCTTGGAGTGGTGGTCTCCTTTGAAAGGGACTTTCCTTCATATTCTAGTTGTAAACCTATTTCAAACTCATTCCAGAATAAGAAATATATCCATGCTATGTTTTTCCTCTGTAGCAATTCTTGGACAATGAGTTGTATCAGGCCATGGTGAGATAACCTTCCAGTGATTTTGGTTGGCTAGGCTTTGACCTGGTGTGCCATCTTGGTTAGGCTCTTATGGAGGTAGAAGGGTAGGTTTAAAGGGCTTCTACCTATAAAATGATTCATCAATTTAAAGTGGCATATCATGACCCGTTTATACCTTCCTTCATAGGTTATGTAAACCAATATTTCTTTCAATAATTGATGCCGCCTCTCCTCTAGCCAGGTGGATGGAACACTTTTCTTCTATACTACATATTTGTATTCAAGTTTTAAGTATGATATGAACTCCACATTTTTATTAATGGTGGTCTTGAACCATTTCTCTTCAGTTCTTGGTAGTTCTACCACTTCTGCAATTAGGGTTTCATCAACAAGGAACTCTTCCTTGCCGATCAGTGCCTTAGAGCCATCAAAAGAAAGGGAAAATGCTTCTACCACTTGCTGGTGTGAACCGTGTGTTTTTTCATAGAACCTGTAACATGTTGCATCTTTGAAGAATTGGGATAATTCTAGATGTCGCTTAAGATAGATGATGTTCCCTAGTTCTTGTCTGATAGCAGGTCCTCCTCCATTTTTCATCTCTGAGTTGTGCTTCTTTGTACCTGCAAAAAACCAAAATTCGAACTCTGTGAAGGAATTTAGTGCGCTGGTTTTAGGGATGGCCTTGAGCAGTAAGAATGCATGCAGAGAATGTGGAGTGTACTGAAGATATGGTGCTAATTTTGATGGGTTAACCACTCGATTGGTACTTGAGTAAGTCGATGGTCGATTATTGTGATAACCACAAGATCGCCAGCCTAGTATTCATTTCCAACTGGGACTTGATGCTTCATGTAGGTTTTACTACGGTTGTGGGACAGATGGAGAGTAGGCTAGGGTTCTTATTTCCATCAGTCATTTTAGATCAATAATGACCTTTTAGCCACCAATTTATGATTTACTGCAGTCCCCCAGTCTTTTCGGTGGTTTAAAGTGCTATATTATGACATGCCTCATGGTGACAAGTTTGATTTTGATGGACAGATAACCGTTTTCCTTTTTTGGCCTTTTCGATGGTTAAGAGAATCTAGGGTTTAATTCGCAAGCTATTGAAAGGCATGCTTTTCGGTGGCTAATGAACCGTTGGTACGTTCACCTAAGCCACCAAAAGTCTCCTTTCCAAAATTGATTAAAGACGACGTGAATGAGGATTTTGGTGGTTAATTTCTTCCTGGACCACCTCATTTAGCTGCCGAAACGTGGGATTTTCGGTGGCTAATGAACTATTGGAAAGTTCACCTAAGCCACCGAAAGTTCCCTTTCAAAAATTTATTAAAAATGTGATCAATAGGATTTTGGTGGTTGACATGGTCCTGAGCCAAAACTGTTAGCTGCCGAAAGTCGGGATTTTCGGTGTCTAATGAACTATTGGAAAGTCCACCTGGGCCACCGAAAGTTCCCTTTCCAAAATTTATTAAAAACGTGATCAACAGGATTTTGGTGGTTAATGTGGTCTTGATCCGAAACTGTTAGCTGCCGAAAGTCAGGATTTTTGGTGGCTAATGAACTGTTGGAAAGTTGGCATAAGCCACTGAAAGGTAAAAACTTTCAAATTTCTTGAAAAATAGGACACCAGATATTCCAACTTTGTTAATAACCCAAACATATTTCATACTATTCCCTAAAATATTCATCACTATGCAAAAGTTAATTTTCTGAGTGGACGTATTGAAAATTAATTTATTTAGGAGATAACATCTGGCTCCTACTTAGGGATGGGAACCTTCCTGTGAGGTCCCAAGAACCCAAGACCAAATTTTCTTTCTTGAAAAATAATAAAAATTAAACCTATATTCTACTATTCCATTGGGCATGGAGTTTATTTTGTAAAAACAAAAGCAATTAACTAAATAATATTTGACAATAACAAGGCCTTAAAGCCTTATATAAAATAGAGTTTCAGGAATCGCCCATTTACTGGGCCATAAAACACCTCCTCTCCTTCTATATTTTTTAATTTAAAAGTATTGTTCTGCTGCACGGGAGCTATCACAAATGGGCCTATCCACATAGAGTCAAACTTTCCATGTTTTCCCTTGTCTTGCCTTACAATATCCCATTTGAGAACCCAGTATCTAACCTAAAAGTTGTCAACCTTTTCCCTTTTATCAAAAATAACCTTGATCTTCTTTTGATGAGCTTCTGACTTTTCCATCACATGTTCCCTGACTTGCTGCAACTCCACCAAATCAAGCATGCTCCTCACCATGTCATTTGGTTCATCCTGTTCCTCTTGAAAGAATTTTGCAACTGGCAGGATCAACTGAATGGGAAAAATAGCCTAATTACCATAAACCAACTTAAAAGGAGAGGTCCCTATGTATCTCTTGTCAGTCACTCTATCAGCCCATAGAGAAAAATTTAGCTTAGAATCCCATATTTTCTAATTATTCTCCAGTAGTTTTCTGATGATCCTGACTAGGATTTTGTTCGATGACTCAGTGAGGCCATTGTCTTGGGGGTAATAGGAAGTGGAATGCACCAACTGAATGCCCATTGACTCACACATGTTAACCAATTCCCCAGCTTTGAAATCCATGCATTATCAATCACTAGGCTTACTGGGAAGCCAAACCTGATAAAGATGTTCTCATACAAAAACCTCATGATGACTTGGTGAGTGGCATTCCTTGTAGGGACTTCCTCTATTGACTTGGTGAAATAATCTGTGGCCACTAGGATGTATTTTTGTTGACCACTTGATGAAGGATTAATTTCACCTATGAAATCAAGACCCTGCTGCTGGAAAGGACCATTCACTACAATAGGTCTAAGGGGCAAGGATCTGAGTTGCTACTTCCCTATGAATCTTTGGCACTTATCACAGGCTCTTACAAAGGTACACACATTAGAGAAAATAATGGGCCAATAGTACCCAACCCTCATAATCTTGTGGGAAATGGTCTTCTAGTAATGATGGCCTCCACATGTGCTTGAATGAAATTGATGCATGACCTGAAATAACTCTTCTTTATCTAAGCATCTCAACAAAACACCAGACAGATCTTTCCAATACAATAGTTTATCAATTACAAAAAATTTAACTGATTTAAGTTTAATAGCCTATGCCTAATTTAGAGTGAGTCCAAGGGGAACTTCTAACTTTTGCAGGAAATGAATAATACCTGGGTACCACTCACATGAGGACAAGTTGTCAACTACTTGTTGATTGTCATTCTGCTCCTGAACTGTCTCTACTGCTATCTCTGTCTGCAAGTTGGATGAATTTATAAAAGTGAAATTCCTTCCCAAAAGATCACAATTTTCTTTAGCCGTGAGTTTAGCTAGACCTTGGCCTTTCACTAAATTGGGGGGATTTACTTCTATGTCAAACTCAATAATCTTGGAAATCCATTTAGCTCTCTTTCCATCAATGTCAGGCTGGGTCAATACATCCTTTACAACAGTTGAAGGGACATAATCAAGGACCTTTCCATGTAGAATGTAAATCCTAAAGGATTTCAATGAATTGATGAGAGCATAAGCCTGCTTTTCAATAGGATCATATTTCACTTCAGCATCCCTCAAGGTCTTGCTGAAAAATGAAATAGGGTGATCAAGGCATACCTCATCTTTTTGTAACAGCACAGCTGCCACTATGTCATAGGATGCAAAGGAGAAAATGTAGAAACCCTTGGTCTAGTCTGAACTAATAAAAGTGGGAGCTTCCATGATAGCCTTCTTGATGTATTAAAAATAGCTTCTTACTTCCTTTTTCCATTTGATTTCATCCTCCTTTCTTAACATAGAGGTTATGTGTTTTACCAGCTCAGAAAAGTTTGAGATAAACCTCCTGACAAAATTTATCTTACCTAGAAATGACTGAATATCCATTTTGACCTAGGTATGGACAACTTCTAGATTGCTTCAACTTGAACAGGATCAATCTTCACACCTTTAGCTGAGACTATGTGACCTAGGAATTTTCCCTCACTGAGTACAAATTGAGACTTCTTCGGGTTCAATGATATCCCAAATTTTCTGCAATTAAGAAATACCCTCCTCAAGTGATGCAAATGTTCTTCATGGCTGTGGGAGTAAACTGCGAGGTCATCAAGATATATGAGAACAAATTTGTCTTTCAATCCTACAAAATCTAGATCCATGACTCTTTGAAAAGTGGCCCTAGCAATCATCATCCCAAATGTCATTTTGGCATACATGAAGCTGCCCCAGGGAGTGGTAAACACATTTTTTTCTTGGTCATCAGGGTGCAGAGTAACTTGGTTGTATCCAGAGAAACCATCCAGGAATGACATGATAGTATCCCCTGAGACTCTTTGCAACAAATGTTCCATCTTGGGTAGTGGATAGTTATCTTTCTTGGAGAATTTGATCAGGTTTCTGAAATCCACACATAACCTAATATCCCCGTTCTTCTTCCTTTCCACCACTAAATTTTCAATCCATTTGGAATACCTGAGGGGAATTATGATTTTGGCTTTAAGGAGATTTTGGATCTCTTTTTTAACTACAGGAAGTAGGAGAGGACTGATGGATCTGAGCTTCTATTTGAAAGGGATGGTGTCCTTCTGCAGGGGAATCCTATGTTGGATGATACTACTCTCATGGGTTTTTAGGTCACTGTATTCCCGGGAAAAGGTATCAACAAACTCTTTCATCGGACTACAAAATTTTGACCTATAATCAGCAGTCAACTTAGTGGATAGATTTATGGGTTTTGGATGACTTTGGATACCTATGTTTTTCTCTTTGATAGCAGGATCTTTCTCCTTTTTGGCAGGTTTAAAAGGGACATCATTATGATCAAATAGCTCTTCCACGGGTACCATACCCCAAGGTATATAATTGCTAGGTAACTGAACAATGTTCTGATCACGTACTTTATCTTTTAACTTGAGCTTCTGGGATTCTTCCATATTTAGGTTTTCTTTATCAATATGCATATCAGAGAATTCATCTACTACCTGGAGGAATTTACTAAGCTCATCATCATTCTGAAAAACCTTCCAAAATTTCACATTATCAAGTAGGGATGGCATGTACTTGACTTGGATATCATAGCTCAGCTTAGGAGGTAAAGGGGGAACAAACAGACTTGCAGAGACAATAAGGGAATCAACCAGATGATTCATAGCCCTAGGTATATATGAGAGTTCAAAAAACATGAAGGAGTCCCTATGTTTCCATACCTCACCTCTGTATTCCTTCAATCTGACATTCTTTCCTTGAAAAGTATTGTTCACCTACTGTATGATGAGATCTGCATCTCCAAAGATCTTTATGCACATGATTCCCATTTCTTTAGCAGCCTTTGCTTTGATCAACAACGCCTCATATTCTGCTATGTTGTTAGTAGTCTTGAAATCTAGATTATAAGACAAATGTATAGTCTCATTTGAAGGAGAAATCAGGACTATTCCTGCATCGACTAAGTCTTGAGTACTTGCCCGATCAAAAAACATGATCCAGAAAGAGGTGGTTACCTCCTAGGGTGGCTGATAGGTGGGCTTTGTGAGCTGTATGGATGTTGGCTAGGAATCATCTATCTACAGGATGCATGCCCCAAAATCTGTGTCTGCTGCATATATGGGATAGTTTATAGAGTTCTTGGGATATGATGTAGGTGAACTGGTTCTCCCTGTAGAGTCTCTTGGTCTCCTGTCCAAACATTGGAATTGTAGGATATGTAAGGTCGATATGAAGGGTACCACCTTGCCTTTTACTCCATGAGCGAGACAAAAGGAGGCCAAAATTAGGTGGGATATCGGCCACCACTATGTCCATCACTATACTTTTCGAAAGTAGTTGGGAGAGGTTTATGACAAGGTCTTTGATGAGGCCTAGGAATTTGACCTTCCTGGAGTCAAATGAGAACAGATCATGGTAGGGTTTTGTAATGTTCAGGCCAATATCATCCATCACTACTTTTGGCATTAGGTTATGGGAAGCTCCTGATTCAAGCAAACAGTTATGAATAATTTTATCATGGATATTTAGAGATATGTACAAAGGTGGGAAAGACTCATCCAACTCTTCAATCATAGGGCCTAGGATTGCTGTGGGATGATCATATTGCAAGTTCATAAAGTCAGCATCTAAGGGAGTCCTTGGCTAAAGGAATTTTAGTATGGATTCCTTGAAGATCTCATTCTTCATCAGTTCTATCAAGGGAAAAGGGATTTTTAACTTTTGAATTTCTGACTCAAGATTGAAAGCATAGGACAATTTGTCAGAGGTTCTTACCTCTTGTGGTGTGGATTTGAGCTGATGGTTGTAATGGATTTTGTTGTTGTTTTGGAGGAGCAATCATCTCCTTTCCAGGGGAAACAATCTTCCTAGCCTCAGGAGCGGGCTGCATTGTAGGGGTAGGAGTCTTCTTCATAGGAGAAAAAATTATAGATCTCAAATCATAGCCTTCTTGATCATATCCCTGATACAGAGATTCTTCCATGATCTGTTAATTCATGAGGGATTCCTCATAGTATGCTGGTGTCAGGAAGGAGAGATCTACTTCATCCTCCATACAGTTGATATTGTCTTCTACCTCTCCTTCTTCTTGAGTGAACTCTGGTTCATCTTCTAGCACCGCATTCTAAAAAGGAGCTCTGATTCTTTGGTCCTTAGCTTGATTCCTATCCGTTTGAAGGATCTGATATAGTTGGTTATTTCTTCTGTAAGGGACAAAATTAGGGTTTTTGTTAGCGAAGTCATTTGAAACCTTTACCCCTCACAGGTATTTTCCCTTGGTCTTTTAGTCTAGACATTTCAACTATTAGACTGTCCAACATTTTGGCCATTTTCCCCATCTTGTTCTCTGATGAAGCATTAGAGGAAATTTGAGGTCTAAAATGGGCCTCCTAAGGAAAATAATAAATTAATAGTTAAAATAATAAAATAATAGGTAAAATAATAAAATAATAGTTATTAATTTTGGAGGAAGAATAAGAATGAAAAAACTACTTTTTGTGTTCGTATTTTTGACATATCTCCCTGTGTTTTTACTCAAATTCTGATCAGGAGAGCTCGTTGGATGTGGAATTTAATTTCACATCCAACGAGTACCCACACTGCATACTTTTGATGAACCCTGCTACCCCAAAAACAAGAAATACCTGAAAAATGTGATGATGATGTCATCATCACATTTTTTTAGGTATTTCTTGTTTTTGGGGTAGCGGGGTTCGTCAAAATTATACAGTGTGGGTACTCGTTGGATGAGAGATTAAATTCTACATTGAACGAGCTCTCCCGCTTGAAAATTGAGTAAAAACACAGGGAGATATGTCGAAAATACGAACAAAAAAAGTAGTTTTCTTTTATGACAAATATGTCAATTCAACCATTATGGTTGACTCATTTTATTGAAATTCTATTGGTTCTTGAATTCCAACTCACAAAATTTATTCTTGGCGCATTTTCTTATAAGGTCCATTTTAGACCCCAAATTTCCTCTAATGAATCCCCTAGAGGATCTGAGGGTTGCTTTTCCTGTCAATTTTTCCTTTAACCTTCTGAGATGCAATGATATTGGATTCAACTTCAAGGGTAGCATCTTGCATAAGTGACAGAGAAGTTGATCTTCTTTCTCTGAGAAGAAGACATAATTTTGAATCAAAGGCATTAGCATATGTCATTTTGGTTGAAGTGTCAGTTAGCTTGATCTCAGTAGGGATCTTGCTGAACATCTTGTTAAATCTTTTGGTGAAGTTAGAAACAAACTCACCATTCTCCCTCTTCAGATTACTAAATTCAGTGATATAGTAAAGGTGGCCTCTTCTCTCTCCACAATGCTTCAAAAATATGTCATCTAGGTATTCAATGCCTACTATTGATCCAACATGAAACTCTTTGAACCATTTCCTAGTATAACAATATATACTTTGCACAAAAACCCTACTCCACACATCTTCTTGTTCAATGTTCATATTCTAATCATAACTGTAGAAGGCCTCTAGGTGTTCTTCAGCTATGAAATCTCCCTCCCCAGTAAACTTAGGCATGAATTTGAGATAATCTCCAGTAGGCATAGCAAGGAGGGGGTTAGGCAGAATTAGAGGGGTATATATGGCCATAATGATCCTTTCCATTTTGGTCAGAGGGACATTCATATTTAAAGTGGGTAAGGAAATGGCAGAAAAAAGACACTGCTGGTGTGAGTGGTAGCTGAGAGAGTATTTGGGGTGGATTTATCTTAGTGGAGCTGCCAGGGATTGTATCTACACAAGCAGTAGTGCTTGAAGATTAATCAACCCTAAAATTTTCTGATTCAATTATAAATTCCTGAGAATTATATGTTTCAGCAGAAGGAGATTGAAATGGAGGTCTATTTGATATAACAGTAGAAATACCTCATGAAATACCTAATGTGGCTTCCCTTGCAGCTCTGGAGGTCTATCTGAGTGAATCCCTAGCTCTTCTTAGAATCTCTTCTGGATCTAAAACATGTGTTACTGGTGGCCCTTGAAGGTTTTCTCTGGTACTTGGTCTTGTTGAAGCCACCTTATTCCAGTGGAGTCGCCAGATAGATGATTACAACTAGAATAGTGTCCAGAATTTGTCTATCATCAAAGTAGGATCTATGTCATCTCCTAGGGAAGATGAGCTTCAATCTCCTCTCCTCGGCAACAACGCCAATTTGTTAGCACTCTAGGAAACTCCTCTAGGTTGTAGCTCGACGATTCCTGGTAAGCTAAATGTTTTTATTGTTTTTATAAATGGCTCAAGTTAGATGACCTAAAGTACCTCACATGCTCAAGACATGCATAAAACTCAATCAAAGGATAAGGCTTCTAATTACCAATGTTCAAAGGTTTGATAATAGGGTGAAAATATGGAGAACTTGCTATGCTGGCAGATTTATATATAAAGCAATTATTACACATAAATGGCTCATCACAACAAGGAAAATTACTTGTAATTAAACTCATCAACATACAGATAAGGTGACAACTATCAGATATTAAATAACATGAATAAACATGAATTAGACATTCAAGCACAAGCACATAATAGAAAACATATGGAAGCTGAACATATAATAGAAAAAGATCTTATATTAGGTGATGAATAACGTGAGAAGATTGATAATAATAAAGGTCTAAAGGTCCCCGAAGTCAAACCCTTCCTTCAACATAAGTCTCAGGCTTTATAGCCTTTTCAAAAATATCCAGATCCTGAAAAGTTGGATCTTATTTACTAAAAATAGATAAAATAAATATTTTTTCCAAAAGTAGGTCAAAAACCCTAATTTACGTACTAGTCTATCTAACGCTAACACTTGTTCACTCATTGAAATATTCGATAACTACAGTGCTTACTGAAGTAGAGCTATAACCTCTCATTTGATAGATAAGCCCCGCATTAGGGGAAATTTCAACTCAGGTTGGTAAAAAACAGGTAGTGTTTGTGACCTTTTTCTCCTTGATTGTATCCTCAAAACTGGAACAGACCTCCTCCAATGGTGCTTTTCAGCCAATTTCAGCTTTATATTTCATCCGTGAGATATTTGTATTTGCCAAAACTAGTTTTGTGTGCCAAAATATCTTTTTACACCCCTTTTCTCTTTCGGTGGTTAAGGAAGCATAATCCTGGGTTTGTTAGCTACCAAAAGCTCTTCTTTCGGTGGCTAATGAATAGCTGTTGCGTTCTCCTAAGCCACTGAAAGCTCTATTTTCTGCAAAAAAATTTATTAGCCTTTAATTAGCCTTTTACACTTCACTCCTGACTTTTTGGTACTCCTTCACCCTACATGGGCTTTGGAAACACAACAACATCATGAGCTGCCTCAGGATCTTGCAAGCTTGCTACTGCCTCTGCTAGGGTTTCTCATGCAAGATGAGCCTGAGGGATAGGTTTTGATTTTTTATTCTGCAACCTCATCATCTTGATCATTATTTAAATTTCGATGTTGTTTGTCATTAGCCTCAAATTCCTTCTTTTTAGTAGGACATACATCACTCTCATTTCTAGCAGAGAATTGTGTAACTTAGCATTATTCTTGGTTATTATTGCATTATTTATTTTTACCTCTCTATCTAAGATCTCCATTTCAAGTATTTTCCCTAATAGTTGGTTGATCCTTTGAGACCTAGGTTTTCTTGAGGAAGTCTCTTCTATTGGTTCATCCTGACCTTCCCTTGGTGTTGGTGAGGGAAAATCCTCTTGTTCTGCTGCAACCTGTTCTGTAAGGTCAACTTCCTAGTCCTTTTCATCTTCTGAGTCTGAGTAGGGTAGGTTAAGTATATTTTCACTTTGTGTTGGGGATTCCTTCTCCTTTTAACTGAAGTCCGGGTTTATTTTTGCTTGATTGGTCTTAGAAGTTGGAGAAGGATGATCTACTGTCACCGATGAAATGGCCCTCATTCTCCTCTTACCACTTGTGGGAGTGGTGGTCGCCTTTGAAGGGGACTTTCCTTCATCTTCTGGATGTAAACATGTTTCAAACTCATTCCAAAATAAGAAATATGTCCATGCTATGTTTCTCCTCCGCAGTAATTCTTGGACAATGAGTTGGATCAGGCCATGGTGAGATAACCTTCCAGCGATTTTGGTGAGTTGGGACTTGACCTAGTGTGCCATATTGGTTAGGATCTTGTAGAGGTATAAGGGTAGGTTTAAAGGGCTTCTTCCTGTAAAATGATTCATTAATTTAAATTGGTATATCATCACCCTGTTATACCTTCCTTCACAAGTTATGTAAACCAAGTTTGCTTTCAATAATTTCCACCGCCTTTCCTCTATCCAGGTGGATGGAATGCTTTTCTTCCATACTACATCTCTATGTTTAGGTTTTAAATATGATATGAACTCCACATTTTTATTAATGGTGGTATTGAACCATTTATCCCCTGTTCTTGGGAGTTCTACCACTTCTGCAATTAGGGTTTCATCAACTAGGAACTCTTCCTTGCCTATCAGCAGCTTAGAGCCATCAAAAGAAAGGGCGAATGCTTCTGCCACTTGCTGGTGTGAACCTTGGATTTTTTCATAGAACCTATAATAGCCTGCATCTTTGAAGAATTGGTATACTTCTGGATGTGACTCAAGATAGCTAACGTCCCGTAGTTCCTGTCTATGAGCAGGTCCTCCTCCCTTTTTCATCTTTGAGTTGTGCTTCTTTGTACCTGTAAAAAAACAAAATTTGAACTCTATGAAGGAATTTAGCACCCTGGTTTTAGGGATGGCCTTGAGCAATAAGAATGCATCCAGAGAATGTGGAGTGTACTGAAGATATGGTGCTGATTTTCATGGGTTAACCACTCGATTGGTACTTAAGTAAGCTGATGGTGGATTCTGGTGATAACCACGAGATCGCCAGCCTAGTAATCATTTCCAACTAGGACTTGATGCTTCGTGGAGGTTTTATTGTGGTCATGGGATAGATGGAGGGTAGGCTAAGGTTTTGATTTCCATCAGTCATTTCAGATCAATAACAACCTTTTAGTCACAAATTTATGATTTACTGCAGTCCCCCGGTCTTCTTGGTGGTTTAAAGTGCTAGATTATGACATGCCTCATGCTGACGAGTTCAATTTTGATGGATAGATAACCATTTTCAGTTTTTGGCCTTTTCGGTGGTTAAGAGATGTTAGAATAATCAACCCATAGTTAGCTACCTTAGACATTAATCAATCCATTTTTGTCTTATTTTCCTAGTTTTTAATATTCCACTCTATGCAAATGTTCTTCCACATGTCCTAGAAGTGAAACTTGCTAAAAATGAATCATGGAGCACCTAGGAAACCTCCTGGAATCCATATTTACCATATTCTCTTTATTCTAGATCCTCCCTAGCACATGTCTTCTTTTTCTGCTTTATTGCCTGCTTTACTGAGTTTTATGGCAAAAGGGAAAGTAAGACTAGGTGCAGTTGACTTGTTTTTTTCCCTCATCATCCTCCATTATTTTCTCCTGATAAAAGCATGTATGAGTTTTCTTTCCATCACCTATTATCTTTCCTACTTGAATTTTCCAAATCATGAGCTCCTAGGCATATTTGGAAATTGCATTATGCACCAATGGGGGATTTGACTAGATTTAGTAAGCCTGCTTTTGACTATTTCGAATGGAATCCTTATGCATTCAAATATCTCATGTAATTATTTATTGTAGCAGCCTATTACTTCAAAAGGTTGGCTATTGTACACTTATTCAATACAGATTAGTGTTATGCTCCATATTCAGTCTCCTTTGTGTGAAAATTTGCATGTTTGATTAGTAATTTTGTGAGTGCAATTGATGTATCACCTGGGTTCAATTTCCACATGGTATGAGAGACTTTGTAGATTTATTTCTCTCCTTCCATATTGCTATTGCAGGTTCTACATCTTGACTGGGAGCTATTCTGCTGACTGAAGGGACAATTTCTGAGCTATGGATCAATCTCAGAAGATCATCTTGACTCCATTTAATTTATTTGAATGGAAAGTAGAGATGGAGATACTGTTGAGAGAAAAATTTCTCTATAGGGTGACAATGGAAACTGAAGCAGATCCCAATGCAGCTGCAGAGAAAATTAAATGGCACAATAGGAGGGATGAGGCTTATGGTCTCTTGTGTCTGAGCATATCCAAAAACCTCCTTTTCCATCTTGATGGATTAACATCACCTAATGAAGTGTGGGAGAAGCTTGTATAGATTTTTGGTAAGACAGATGAGATGAGAGGACATCAAATCGAGAATGAATTGATCTCTTTGAGTCCTAGCAGCTTCGAATCCCTGCAACTCTACTTTTCCATGTTTGAAGCCCTTGTTTTGCAGCTGAAACAGTGTGGAATTGAAAAGGAGGAGAAACTAGTTTTGGCCATACTCTCGAAGCTTGGCCCTAACTATTCAGTGTTTGTTTTGACCTTCCATGCCACCAAGTTGACAGCTCAATACTGGAAGATGCCTAAGTTTACAAAGTTCATGGAATCCCTCACATAAGAACATGATAAATTGGTGATGATGGGCACCATCAAACCTTCCAAAGACCAAGCTTTGGTTGCTGGAGATTTGAGGATGGATTCAAAAGGCAAGATGAAAGCTAAGAAGCCACCTGAGCAGAAGAGAGATAATAACAAGTCTCAAGAGGAGCCCCAAGGCTCCAAGAAGTACTTCCAGAAGAAGAAGAACAAAGGAGAAATGAGCAAGTGCGCATACTGCAGTAAGGGATTTCATCCTGAAATATCCTGCATGAAGAAGCAAATTGACATGCTGACCCAAATAATGGAGAAGAATAACATCTCCCTTCCTGATAACTCAATAAGAGGGGAGGAGGATCAAATTCAGAAGACAGAGAGAGAGTTCATGCATTGGTTTTTGGCACATCAAGCTCACCTAGCTTCATCATAGACTATTGAGCTTCAAGACATATGGTTTCGACCAAGGAGGAATTCTCCTCTCTTGACATGTCAAAAGGTCCACCAATAGTGTTGGGAGATGACTCTGTCACTGATAGATTGGGAAAAGGAAGGATTGATCTTGACCATGGTAAGTTCAACGATGTATTGTATGTTCCAGGTCTTTCCTCTAACCCCTTGTCAGTGTATCAGATGACCCCCACAGGGTCTCCAAAGAAGGTCATATTCTCCCCTGATGATGTTGAGATCATGGAGATCTGGAGTGGTAAATTCATTGCAAAAGGATTTGTAGATCACACTTCGAAGGTATACTGGTTTTCACATTTTCTACCCTACTCAAACCCCTCTACTCTTCTGATTCATGCTAATGAGGCAAGTAAGATTTGGCATGAAATATTTGGCCATATTAACTATAAGTATCTTTCTTATCTAGGTGAAAAATAAATGGTCATAGGGTTACCAAAGATTAAGTTTTCCAAGGGAGTTAGTCAAGGTTGTGCCCTAGGAAAACACCCAAAGCATAAATTTGAGAGAGCTAGTCATGAGAGAACCTCTGCACCTCTTGACTTGATCCACAGTGATGTTTCTGGTCCATTCCCTCATATGTCAATGTGTCATGCCAAATATGCATTAAATTTCATAGATGACTTTTCCAGGTACTGCTGGGTTTACTTCCTGAAGCATAAGTCTGAAGTTTTTGGCCTTTTCAAAGTATTTAAGGCTTTGGTTGAAAACCAGTCTTAGAGGAAACTCAAGATCCTCAGATATGATAATGCTGGTGAGTATTTGAATTTTGATTTCATTCAATATTGTGAATATGAAAGTATTCAGATGCAGCATTCAATCCCTTACACACCACAAAAAAATGGTATTGCTGAGGGAAAGAACAGATCACTGAAAGACATGGAAACCTATATGTTGGAGGCTAAGACTTTGCCACCAAATTTTTAGGCTGAGGCTATAAACTGTGCATCTTATATCCAAAATATGGTGCCTCATAAACAACTTTATGGTATGACTCCTTTTGAAGCATGGAGTGGGCACAAGCCAGATGTGACCCATTTCAGGATTTTTGGATCAAGGGCTTGGGATAGAATTCCAATAGAAAAGAGGAAGGCTTTGCATCCCCAAATCCAAGAGTGTCTATTTGTTGAGTACTCTGAATATTCAAAAGGTTACAAGATGATAAATTTGAACACAAACAAATCCTTCATTGAAAGGAGTGCTCAGTTCCAAGAAGAGCATTTAGCAGCAAGTGAAGTTGGAGAGTCTTCTTCACCACCAGAACCATTGAATGTAAGTGAAGAGACAAATGAGTTTGCTGATTTTGATATGTCTGATATTAATGATTTAATTTCATATCCTGACAGTCCTACAAGACAAAAATGGGAAGAAAATACCATTCATGTAGCTGGGGAACTAGCTGGAAATCCTAGTGATCCTAGGAGGACTAGATCTCAGTTCGAGAGTGCCCTGAGCATGAAAGACCCTTTGTTTGCAAAGAAATGCTATCTGATGGTTGAATCAGACCCACAATCATATGAAGATGCAGCACATGATCGAATATGGAAAGCATCCATGAAAGAAGAAATCAGCTCACTCTAGAAGAACAACACTTGGGAGCTAGTGTTAGAATAATCAACCCATAGCCTTACCCACTTAGACATTAATTCCATTATTTTTGTCTTATTTGCCTAGTTCATGTGTCCCACCTTCTGCAAGTTGTTATTTGCCTATCTATAATGGTCAAACTTGCCATATTTGACTCATGGAGTGCATGGGAGAGCTAAAGCAATCAATTCAGCTTTATTCCTGGCCTCCTAGGTGCCCTTCTGCTTTTTCTGCTTTATTGCCTTCTTTTTCAGTGTTTTAAGGCAAAAGGAAAAGCTATACTAGGTGAGGTTGACTTATTTTTTTTCCTACACATCCTCCTCTCTTTTCTCCATGCAAAAGCATGTATGAGCTACCATTCCACCACTCTTTAGATTGCCTATGCCTTTTTGCCAATTCGTGAGCTCCATGACAGATTTGGGATCAACTTTTTACACCTATGGGGGATTTGCTTATTTTTGGTAAGCCTGCTTTATGCTAGATTTGGATGCCTCCTCATGCATTCATGCCATAAGTAAGTAAAGAGTTTGTTGAACATGCTGATTCTGATTTTTCTGATGGAGATGAGTTTATTGCAGACCCTAACAGCCCCACAAGGTGAAAATGGGCAGCCAAGACACTACATGCAGCAGGTGAGCTAGCTGGGGATCCCAATGACCCAAGAAGGACTAGATCTCAGTTTGAGAGTGATCTGTGCATGAGGGATCCTATGTTTGCTGAAAAATGCTATTTGATGGTGAATTCTGATCCTCAAACATATGAAGAAGCAGCAGGAGATCCAAGATGGCAAACATCCATGAAGGAGGAGTTCAGCTCACTCCATAAGAGCAACCCATGGGAGCTAGTGGATCTTCCCTCAGGGAGAACACTAGTACAGTGTAAGTGGGTCTATAAGACCAAATTTGCTGCTGATGGTTCACCACTAAAGTACAAGGCCAGGTTGGTAGCCAAGGGCTACTCACAGGTTCATGGCATAGATTACAATGAGACCTTTGCCCCAGTGGCAAAAATGGATTCCATAAGGCTAGCTCTAGCCATTGCAGCCTCAAGGTAATGGGAGGTCCATCACATGGATGTAAAATGTGCCTTTTTGAATGGAGATCTCACTGAGGAGATATATATGCAGCAGCCTCAAGGTTTTTCTACTAACCCTTCTCTTGTTTGCAGGTTGAGAAAGTCATTGTATGGGCTAAAGCAAGCCCCCAGGGCTTGGTATGCCAAGATTGATAACTTCTTGCTATCACTGAATTTTGTTCGGTGCAAATCAGATCCAAATGTCTATTTGAAGTTAGTTAATGGTTCATTAATGATCATTGTGTTATATGTTGATGACCTCCTCATTACAGGAAGCTCACAGGCTGAGATTGCTTCCTTAAAAGGATCTATGAACCAAGCCTTCTCCATGACAGATTTGGGGCTCTTAAGTCAATTTTTGGGGCTTGAGATCTCTCAAACCAAAGATGGAATCAAGGTGCACTAGTACAAATATGCCTTGGAATTGCTGAAAAAATTCAAAATGAAGGATTGCAAAGCAAGCAAAACTCCTTTCCTTTCAGGAGTGAAGCTGGAAGAAGCTGATTCTTCATCGATGGTAAACAATACACTGTATAGGAAATTGATTGGCTGTTTGTTGTATCTGACACATACTAGACCTGATATTTGTTATGCAGTAAGTGTGGCTTCTAGATTCATGGATCAACATCAAGAGATCCATTGGAAAGAAGCCAAAAGGATCCTTAACTTTGTTCAGGGAACAAGGACACATGGGATCTTCTATAAAGCAAAATCTGATCTTGAGTTGATTGGATTTACTGACAGTGATTGGGCAAGTGATAGCACAGATAGAAAGTCCAATTCAGGATATGTGTTCATGCTTACAGAAGGGCCAATCAGCTGGTCAAGCAAGAAACAGAGTGCTATTGCACTCTCATCTACAGAAGTAGAGTACAGAGGAGTTGTTAATGCAGCAACTCAATGTTTATGGTTGCAGGGTTTACTTGGAGAGTGTGGTTTCGAACCTGAGTACTAAACTACCATCTATTGTGATAACCAGAGTACCATTCGAATCTGCAAGGATCCAATTCAGAAGCAGAGCACCAGACACATTGAGATCCATATGCACTACATCAGAGAACTTGTGCATGATGGAACCATTCACCTACTCTTCTGTTCATCTTCAGAACAAGTAGCTGATATCTTCAGCAAAGCATTTTGTGAGAAGACCTTCAGCAATCTCAAATCACTGCTAGGGATTGCTGATCATGCCGTGAAAGCATGAGTGAAGACAAGATTCTACAATTTTGTTTTACAGTCCATGTTTAAGGGAGGATTTTCCCAAGTTGGTTTTGCCTCTTTCCTTGTTTAAATGGATTTGCAGTATGTAAAGGGTGACTAAGGCTTGTTTCTAGGCCCTATAATTTTCTGATATATTACTCATAAGTCAGGATTAAGGTGGGGTGTTAGAATAATCAACCCATATTTTACCCACTTAGACATTAATTCCATTATTTTTGTCTTATTTGCCTAGTTCATGTGTCCCACCTTCTGCAAGTTGTTATTTGCCTATCTATAATGGTCAAACTTGCCATATTTGACTCATGGAGCACATGGGAGAGCTAAATGAATCAATTCTACTTTATTCCTGGCCTCCTAGGTGCCCTTCTGCTTTTTCTGCTTTATTGCTTGCTTTTTCAGTGTTTTAAGGCAAAAGGAAAAGCTAGACTAGGTGAGGTTGACTTGTTTTTTGTCCTACACATCCTCCTCTCTTTTCTCCATGCAAAAGCATGTATGAGCTGCCATTCCACCACTCTTTAGCTTGCCTATGCATTTTTTCCAATTCATGAGCTCCATGACAGATTTGAGATCAGCTTTTTACACCTATGGGGGATTTGCTTATTTTTGGTAAGCCTGCTTTATGCTAGATTTGGATGCCTCCTCATGCATTCGATTTCTTGATGTATTCTATTTATTCAGCAACCTATGTTATTACAGGGTTGGCTATTGTACACTCAGTTAATACAATTTAGTGTTACAGCTCCATATTCAGTCTCTTTTGTGAGCAATTTTGCATGATCAATTGATAATTATTGTGAGTAAAATTAATCTATTGCTGGCCTTAATTTCCACAGCTAGTTGATCTTCCCCCAGGGAGGAAGCTAGTTCAATGTAAGTGGGTTTTCAAAACTAAGTTTGCTGCTTATGGTTCACCTTTGAAATATAAGGAAAGATTGGTATCCAAGGGCTACTCATAGGTACATGGTATTGACTACAATGAGACCTTTGCACCAGTGGCAAAGATGGACTCCATCAGGCTATCCTTAGCCATTGCAGCTTCGAAGCAGTGGGAGGTACATCACATGGATGTGAGGTGTGCTTTCCTGAAAGGAGATCTTACTGAAGATATTTACATGCAACAACCTCTAGGGTTTGTTACTAATCCATCTTTTGTGTGTAGGCTAAAGAAATCATTGTGTGGGCTTAAGAAAGCCCCTAGGGCTTGGTATGCCAAGATGATGGCTTTCTACTGTCATTGAGTTTTGTTTGATGCAAGTATGATAAAAATGTCTATTTGAAGCTGATTCATGGTTCTTTGATGATTATTGTCTTGTATGTGGATGACCTTCTGATTATAGGAAGCTCAAAGAAATAAATTGCCTCCTTGAAAGATGCAATGAACCATGCATTTTCTATGACTGATTTGGGGTTGTTGAGCCAATTTTTGGGTCTCGAAATTGCTCAATCCCAACATGGAATAAAAGTACATCAGTCCAAGTATTCTTTGGATTTGCTAAACAAGTTCAACATGAAATATTGCAAGCCAAGCACAACTCCCTTCCTTTCAGGAGTTAAGCTTGAAGAAGCAGGTTCTTCTCCTATGGTAGATATTACACTGTATAGACAATTGATTGGGTGTTTGCTGTACCTTACACACACTCGACCTAATATTTATTATGCAGTAAGTGTGGCTTAAATATACATGGATCAGCCTCATGAGATCCATTGGAGAGCATCCAAAAATATCCTTAACCTTGTTCAGGGAACAAGAACTCATGGGATCTTCTACAAAGCTAAATCTGATCTTGATTTGATTGGGTTTACTGACAGTGATTGGGCAGGTGACAACACAGATCAAAAGTCAACATCAGGATATGTGTTCATGCTTACTAAAGGACCAATCAATTGGTCAAGCAAGAAACAAAGTGCCATTGCACTCTCATCTACAGAAGTAGAGTACAGAGGAGTTCAAAATGTAGCAACTCAATGTTTATGGTTGTAGGGGTTAATTGGTGAGTGTGGCTTCGAATCAGAGTTCTCAACTATTATCTATTATGATAATCAGAGCACCATTCGAAACTGCAATGATCCAGTTTAGAGACAAAGAACCAAACACATTGAGATCCATATGCACTACATCAGACAGCTTGTGCATGATGGGACCATTCACCTACTCTTCTGTCCATCTTCAGAACAAGTAGCTGACATATTCACCAAAGTTTTTTGTGAGAAGACATTCAGCAATCTCAAATCACTACTGGGGATTTCTGATCATGCTATGAAGCATGATTGATGACAATATTTTCAAATTTTGTTTTACTGTCCATGTTTAAGGGAGGATTTTCTCACCGGGTTTTTGCCTCTTTCCTTTGTTAAATGGACATCCAGTATGTAAAGGGTGACTAAGCCTTGTTTCTAGGCCCTATAGTTTTATGATATTTTACTCATAAGATAGGATTAATGAGGGTTGTTAGAATAATCAACCGATAGTTAGCTACCTTAGTCATTAATTAATCCATTTTTGTCTTATTTTCCTAGTTTCCAATATTCCACTCTATGCAAGTTGTCTTCCACATGTCCAAGAATTCAAACTTGATAAAACTGAATCATGGAGCACTTGGGAAACCTCCTAGAATCCATATTTAGCATATCTAATTTATTCCAAATCCTCCCTAGCGCATGTCTGCTTTTTCTGCTTTATTGCCTGCTTTTCTGAGTTTTATGGCAAAAGGGAAAGTAAGACTAGGTGCAGTTGACTTGTTTTTTTCCCTCGTCATCCTCCATTATTTTATCCTAATAAAACCATGTATGAGTTGTATTTCCATCACCTATTAGCTTGCCTACTTAACTTTTCCAATTCGTTAGTTCCTAGGCATATTTGGAATCTGCTTTATGCACCTATGGGGGATTTGACTAGATTTAGTAAGCCCATTTTTGACTATTTCGAATGGAATCCTTATGCATTCGAATCCCTCATGTAATTATTTATTGCAGCAGCCTATGACTTCACAAGGTTGGCTATTTATACACTTATTCAATATAGATTAGTGTTATGCTCCATATCTAGTCTCCATTATGTGTAAATTTGCATGTTTGATTACTAATTTTGTGAGTGCAATTGATCTATCACCTAGGTTTAATTTCCACAAGAGAATCTAGGGTTTACTTTGCAAGATGCAGAAATCCATTCTTTTCAGTGGCTAATGAACCGTTGGTACGTTCGCCTAAGCCACCGAAAGTCTCCTTTCCAAAATTTATTAAAAACGACATGAATGAGTCTTTCGGTGGTTAATGTATTCATGGATCACCTCATTTAGTTTCTGAAATGTGAGATTTTCTGTGGCTAATGAACTATTGGAAAATTCTCCTAAGCCATCAAAACTTCCCTTTAGAAAATTTATTAAAAACATGATCAACAGGCTTTCAGTGGTTAACGTGGTCCTGAGATGAAACTGTTAGCTACCGAAAGTTAGGATTTTCTGTGGCTAATGAACTATTGGAAATTTCACGTAAGCCACCGAAAGTTCCGTTTCCAAAATTTATCAAAAACATGATCAATAGGATTTCGGTGGTTAACATGCTCTTGAGCCAAAACTGTTAGCTGCCGAAAGTTAGGCTTTTCGGTGGCTAATGAACTATTGGAAAGTTCTCCTAAGCCATCGAAAGCTAAAAACTTTCAAATTTCTTGAAAAAAAGAACACCACATATTACAACTTTGTTAATCACCCAAACATCTTTCATACTATGCCCTGAAATCTTCATCACTATTGAAAAATTAATTGTTTGAGTGGACTTATTGAAAATTAATTTATTTTGGAGATAGCACAAGAGTTGCATTCAAGGATAAAATTAAAGTAGAAGTCATACACTATGACAAGAAAAAATTACAGCGTTGAAATTCAAGAATCCTTTCAAACATAAGTTCAGGAGTATTCCTAGTTGTGGCATTTCAGATCTTGACATCTGAATTTTGGTGGGTTGAAGCTATTGCAGACAAAGAATACGGTGAAAGGATTTCCATTGATCGAAAAAATAGACAGAGTTTGTGAATGATGCATTTTTGGCAAGCATCATAGAGATACTTTTTCATTCAAAAATTCATACAGAGCACACCCACCACTTGATATTGTGCACTCTAATATTTGTGGCCCAATGCAGACATCGTCCATTGGTGGCTGCAATTATTTCCTTACTTTTATTGATTACTACTCAACAAAAACATGGGTATATTTTTTGAAACATAAATCTGATGCATTTAGTTGTTTACAGAAATTCAAGGAACTGGTGGAGAATCAGAGTGGTCACCGCATCAAAATCCCAAGGACAGATAGAGGTGATGAATATGATTCAAATGAATTTCTAATTTTTTTCAAAGCCCAAGGCATATATAAGAAATTCACTGCTCGATATACACCTCAGTAGAATGGTGTCACAGAGAGTAAGAACATAACCATTATGTACATGGTGCACATCATGATTGCAGCCAAGCATTTTCCAAATGAATATTGGGATGAAGCAGTCGCAACTACTGTATACATGATGAACTGATGCGACAAAGAGAATGAAGAACAAATTTCCGCAAGAAGCATGGAAATGTATGAATCATATTGTTTCTCATTTAATTTTTTTTGGTTGTGTCGCATATGATGATGTGCCAGATGAGCTAAGAAAGAAATTAGAAGAGGTACATAAATGTATTTTTGTTGGTTACACTAAATACACTAAATCATACAAGTTGTATGATCCTGTCGCAAGGAAAGTAATCATCAATCGTGACATTCAATTCATCGAGACGACTATCAAGATTGTGTCGAATGTCAAGCATGATGACATGAGGGAGGAAGTGGTTAAAATACCACATGTAAGTCAAATGGTCACAACACCACAAATTCCCATGACACTACGACATGGTTCAGCACCAGGAACATCGACAAGTCACAGATCAAGCTATGCTGACAAGCACACCAAGAGGAAAACAAACTCCCTCAAGAAGTTCGACATCAATAGACCAATGAAGACAAGAAGTCTGCATGAAATATATGAAGCCGGTACACCAAATTCCTTCTCTCTCTTTGCATTATTTTCTCAAATATACAATCCAATAACATTTGAGGAACCTGTCAAAGAAGAAGTATCGAAAAAATCCATGGATGAAGAAATATAATGAATTGAGAAAACTAGACATGAGAGCTGGTAGATGTACCTAAAGATAAATATGTAATCAACATCAAATGGATTTACAATACCAAGCAAGATGTTGATGGAAATGTGCAGAAGAATAAAGCAAGAATGGTAGCAATAGGGTTCACACAGCAGCTCAACATAGACTTCAATGAAACATTTGCACCAGTTGTACGCATGGTTATAATCAGAACTAGTTTGTCCATTGCTACAAAAAACAAATGGCATGTTTATAAAATGGATATTAAGTTCGCATTTTAGAACGGCTATCTGGATGAAGACCGATATGTGGAAAAACCATAAGGATATGAATTTCCAGGTGAATAGCACAAAGTGTATAGGATGGAAAAGGAACTCTATGGTTTGAAGCAAGCTCTGAGAGATTGGTACAGTCGCATTGATTCCTATCTCACCGACAGTGGATTTAACGGAAGTGAAAGTGAATCGACATTGCACACCAAAGTGAATGAGAAAGGTAACATGTTAATTTTATTCTTGTATGTAGATGATTTAATATTTACTGGTGATTTTGGAATAGAAGAATTTAGAACAGTCATGGAAAGTGAATTTGAAATGATCGATTTGGGGCTCATGAAGTTTTTTCTGGGCATTGAAGTCCAACAGTATGAAAGTGGTATTTTTATATCAGAGTTTAAGTATGTATGTACGGTCTTAAAAATATTTAATATGTCTAATAGAAATGCATCCCCAACATTAGTAAAAATAGGTTTAAAATTGAGAAAAGATGATGATGGATCAACTGTAGACCCTACGTTGTTTAACAGACTTGTTGGAATCCTTATGTATTTAACATCAATGAGAAAATACATAATGTGTGAAGTAAGTCTTATATCAAGATTCATGGAGTCACCAAAAGAATCTCATTGGAAAGAAAGTAAAATCATTATGAGGTATGTAAGTGGCACAAAAGACCTTAGAATTATGTATTCAACCTCAAAAAATTTTATACTCATTGGATACACTGAGAGTGACAATGGAGGAAGCACATATGACAATAAAAGAAAATCTAGGTACAAATTTTATTTTGGTACAAGTGTTGTGTTGTGGACTTCGAAGAAATAACCCATAGTAACTCTATCTTCAACAGAACCAACAACTATTTTTTGTGACAAAAATTTGACCATTTCTTTATCAAAGAACCATGTGTTTCATAAGAAAACCAAACAAATCAATATAAGGTATCATTTTATAAGAGAATTGGTGAACAACAAAGAAATTTGTTTAGAATTTTGCAGGACTAAAGATCAGCTTGCAGACATATTTAAAAAACCTTTAGAAAGGGATACATTCTAGTATCTCTGAAGTTATTTAGGAATGAATAGTTATGTAGAGTGAACTTTGTCATGAACAGAGCAAGTTTTAGCATTGAAACATTTTGTAATATGTTTTTTTTAAATTTCGATCTGCTCATAATTAAGGGGGGGTGTTGGAAATATTAATTACCGCCTGATCCGAATAGCACTCCAGCCGACTCTGTCACATTCCGTATAGGTATGTTTATGTTAGATAGTCTAACGAGATGAAGACTTAAGGTCTCTCTTATATAAGCTAGTTGAATTTAATTTTTGAATCTAAGTTTCTAGGTAGATAGTTATTACGGTCTTTAATGTTAAGTTGGTAGCTTCATAGAGAATCAATTTTAGTCGGTAGAAGTTTTGTATATGAAGAATAAGGTTGTAAAATATGAAGATAAGGAACGAAGAAGAAAAAAATACAGAGAGACAGACATAGAAGAGAAGTGCAGAGAAGAAGAAGAAAAACTATGTGAAGAGTTTGAATCTCAAGCTTCTGTGTATTGTGAAAGTGTAGAGAGTCGAAGATCTATAAAAGGTGAAACATCCTAGTAAATTCCAAGTTTATATTTACGACTGTAAGTTTTTGTTGTGCCGTCACAAGAAATATAAATCCATAGTTTATGGTTAAATGAATTTTTTAGTTAGTTGCACATCTTCTCCACATTTAGCAAAGTGAATGTTGTTTACATTTACCGTAAGTGAAAGACACAAAGAATCCATTTTTATTTCACCCCTTAAAAGCTCTAGTTTTAATGCACAAGAGTGTTTGACACATATCTTATTAAATGTTTGGTTGTATATAATATTGTGAGCGAATCGCAATATAGTTTTGTCATAGTTTATCTCAAGTTACCGAAGGTGAACAACATTTTTCATATCCTAAGTCTTTAATAATAGGAAATATAAAGTTGGTCACACAGGATTTGGTCGTGACCTAAATCTTGTCACAGTAAAACCCTGTTGAAGACAATCAAGTTTGTTGAGGTAAAAGTAAGTCAGGTGAAAGGTTAGTTGCGGTAACTTTGTCTTGGTAATTCTATCACAGGTATATTTAGTCGTAAGACTTTCTGCAAAATTTAAAAATAGAAAGGAAATAGGTTTTACTATGTGGTAACTCAAGTTAATCGCTGCGACCGTTGTTTTCTTGAGAAAAACAACACAAGGAAATAATTACGAAGGGTCTTGTGACTTAACCAGTATTCACCAAACTCTACGTAAGGTAGGTATTTTTCATATACTCCTAATTTGTCCCATCCAACTACTAATTGCCAATTATATTGCAATATTCCTAAGTTGTTAATTTGTTCCATCGAGTTAATTTCCAATTTCGGAACTTTGCAATGTAGATTGATGATGAGGGTAGTAAATGTAACTAACAGTAAAAATGGACCATCGAGAATGACATTACAAATAGAAATTTGAAGTGCAAAAGTAGACTATTATTATGATATGTGTACTATTAATTTTTTTATGTCCTCAACAAAAAACATACAAAAAAATCTAGAAAGTTGGCGATATCAAGGTTGAAAACTTCACGTGTGTACTGTAGGAAAATGAATATAGGTATCCTCTAAAAATTCAATAGGGTAATTTTCTATATATATATCTAGGTATCATATTTAAAAATATATGAAATATAAGAATTTAGTAGGAGGGTTTGGGTTACACTTCTATTAATGTAGGTTGACATTTCATGAATACAAAATAGCCATGAAGTGTTTTGCACACTAGTAATTTTCGGAACCAAAATGGAATAAACATATTTACAAGAAGGTGGGAAATAGTAAAACACACCATATCCAACTGAAATCACTGAAAAAGACCCGATAATAAGGTATAGGTAGGTATTTATGTGAAGATGGTTAAATTCGGTTCAAAAGAGAAAAGTTTCCACTTTGTGAGATTAAATACATGCAAATGAAATAGGACATTGGGAATATGAAATAGGTTTTTGTCAACAATATATCTAGATTCAATCCCATGGTATCAATTTCAATTATTGACATATGTACGGACTGTGGCGTGCATTTTTATAGGTCTAGTTTTGGATACTTACACTTATGGGATTCCTCTCTTTGCATGTTTACTACATTGCACACTGAGAAAAAAGTGAAAATGTGTCAACAAAAGAGACAATTGAAACCACAACCACATGCATGGTATATAATTTTTCACCATAGACAAGTGAATTGCGTGTAGTAGAGATTCCATGAAACATGTCACACCATTTACATACCCTCACAACTCTTCCTTTATTCATATAATCAATTGTAACCTTGGAAAAATATTTGCAATAGGGTGTTATAGTTATTCATATCGGACTTGATAATAAATGGAAATTAATAGTGAGGATTTAATAGGAATAGAATAAAAACTCTATTTTCGTAGGTTTCAAGCAAACTGTTATGTTTTAGGGTTTAAACCCAATGTAAATGTTAGCCATGGTTTTCATTTTCCAAGCATCTTTGTAATACCTTCTCTCCATGAATATCTATCATATTCTCTAGAAGTTATAGAACATGAATCCAATAGAGAAAGCGTACGAATCACTATTAGTTTATTTTTGTGGATTATTAAGTGGGTGGAAACAACATCAATGAACTTAATATGTTAAACAATTGGGAAATCAAACACATTTAAGAAACAAATTCAGTTGATGCAATTGTTACAACGAAAGAATCAACAATAGAGAGAGAAATTACAATAATGGTGTTATATATATATATATAACATAATAAGAAAATAACTATATGTAAAAATTAAGTATCGATATTAATAAATAATAATTAATTAATTAATGAAAAGAGATGTACCCTTTCATTTGAAAAGAAAATATCAGGCTTATATAAATCCATACCAGTGTAATTGTAAATGAACATTCTTATTCAATATTGATTTTATATTTTCAGTATCGAGTTATTTCCATTGGTTGATTATTCACTTGAGTAATCCTTGAGAATATACGAAAATGGATATTACAAATGTAGTGGAAGAAACATTGTGGACAACCCATGGATGATGTTAGGTCTATTGATGGGAGGGACCATATGAATCATTAGCTCTTTTAGTTTTCTAGTTTAGTGTGTACAACACCATGAATTGGAATTGAATGAAGAAAATGGTTATGTCCTTTAATCCCTTATTGTTGGAATCTTCTCATTTAAGATCCTACTCAGTACATCCATTTCAACAATATTTTAGTAAATTAGGAGGTTTATGTCTCATATTTTATGCATGTACACCATTAAAATTAGTTGATACATTACCTTACAAAATATTCATCTTATCTAAGAAAAAAATACCTTTGAGCATGGTTGGAAATTAGATCAGAGGACAACATTGACATGTGGTCACACTTGGTGTAAATATCCAAGGATATCCTCTTAATAGCATTCCTCTCCAATCCATATCAATATCCAAACCCAAAAATTCTAGTTGAAAAAAGATATTTAATTTTACCATGTTAAAATAATATTCCCATCATATCTATGCCATGGACTTTCATGTTGTTCTACCAAATGATTTTTTCCCTCCTAGTTCCTAGTCTAGTGTTTTGGACCATAGTTGTCCAAATTTGGACCACTTATATTAGTGGTTACTCCATAAAATATTGTTTGTCTACTTACCCACTCTTTTTATTGTTATATTGATTAAATGTGCCCCTCTATGCTACATTTATGGGGTACTTATTGTATTTCTTTGTTTTAAGGAGATTGGGTGCTTCCTCTTGAGGATTTGGTAATTTTGTTGATTAATGGTCCAAAACCAAGCCACTAAACCACATATAGCACCCTCATTATGGTTCCTTTCACACTTGTTGACTTAACTAACCACTTCATGGTCCATCTAGGTTCATTTCACCTCATTATAACCACTACTTGGAGTTACACTTGGCACAATGTCATAGATTGGGGCAGTAGTTAAGACAAGCCAACATTAATGTGAACTAATCATATGGTTTGTTGGACCCATCGTATTTTGTATCCCATGGTATTTTCCCAAGGTATTGCAGGTAATAATGACCATATATTGTAATGGGTTTTTTCTCAATAAGAGCAATGGAATATCAATCCACTTGAGTGTTTTACTCTTGTGTTCTACTTAATATTTGCTTCATATTGCTTCTTTTTTCATGTCTTTCTCCTTTTTAAATTCTAATTAAATCTTGCTCTATTGAATCTAGATCTAGGATTGGATATGCACATGACTCAAAAATTTTGTTGTGATGTTGTGCAATCCAAATTTTACATGGTATTATATCCTATGTGGTTCTAGTCTTGCTTCCAAAATAGATTTCCAAGTTTTGTTTGCAAGCACCTACAATAGCTTCATGGATTCAATTTCTCATGAAATTGTTCAAGATGATGAAGAAGAAGTATATAGAGATTCAAAAAAGGATCCAAACATGGTCAAGGAGAATTTTGGAATTCAGCAGAATATCTCTCATTGCTTCATACTCTTTTGCTTCCTAAATATTCCTACACCATGACTATTAGAATTGCCAGAAGTTATTTTAAGAGGGAGAAGCGTTAGCCATAATAATGGCAGATTTAAGACTCTTGTCCCACCTTCTTGGATATGATTACAAAATTCTTTCAAAGTTGATGCTTCAATATCCTTATGATTCGCTTGGGGTCACTTATTCTCAAGCACTTGAAGTCTTTTTTGGACATGGAACCCTAGTTGGTCCTAAGTTCAAGTATGAAGAGAAACCTTCTCTCTACTATCAATGCATTTAATATGTTATACATGGTCTCAAAATTCATCATGCAGCTGTACACATTCCTAAGTTGGTTGAGCACATTTCACTTCTTCCCAAGAAAAATATTCCTCCAAAAATATTTATTTAGTTTGGAGTGTATACAAATTTTGGTTTCTCTTTCATGTCCATTCTTGATGGAGGAGTTTCCTAGTGAGGTTTTGCTTCTTTCCTCATTTTTACATCAACAAATAAATTTTTGTAAAGGGTTTCCATATGCCTTGTTGCTTGGGCCCTATTTTTCTTGTTCACTACCTTTTTTGGATTAAGGAGGCTTGTTAGAAAAACATTCCAATCATATCTATGTTAGGTACCTTCATGTTTTTGTACCTAATGATTTTTGGCCTCCTACTTCCCATTCTATTGTTTTGGATCATAGTTGTCCACCATTGGACCACTTAGACTAGTGATCATGACATAAAATCGTTTTTTTTTACAGTTACCCACTCTTTTCCTTGTTCTACGGAGTCAATGCGCCCCTCTATGCTACATTTATGGGCTAGTTATTGCATTTCCCTGTTTTAAGGCGACTAGGTGTTCCATCTTGAGGATTTGGTCAATTTTCTCATTAATGGTACAAAACCAAGCCACTAAACNCTCTATGCTACATTTATGGGCTAGTTATTGCATTTCCCTGTTTTAAGGCGACTAGGTGTTCCATCTTGAGGATTTGGTCAATTTTCTCATTAATGGTACAAACCCAAGCCACTAAACCACCACTAGCACCCTCATCATGGTTCATTTCACACTTGTTGACTAGATTAACCACTTCATGGTCCATCTAGGTTTATTTCACCTCATTATGGCCACTACTTGGAGTTACACTTGGAAAAATGTCATAGATTGGGGGAATTAGTCAAGATGATCCTATAAAACACTATTTTTGATGAATAAATAATGTTATACATATTTTAATTCCTTCATTAACATGAATATGTAGGTTAATACCAATATTTGATTTTTTTATCACCTAGAAATTTATCCCCATCGTAGCTCCTAATGGAATACAACTTTGTTTCTAATCTAAGAGACAACCTACATTTTCCATTATTGTACCTAGAAAAAAAGAATTCAAATATGAATTCCCCTTCAATTCAGTATATTCATATGACTCCACTCATTCCTCTCTATATTGACAAATGCCAATGGATGCATTGATGAATAGATATCAATAACTCCATATAGCAAGGAAATTAACTAGCTCATTTTGGATATGAATACAAAGAAGTTCACCTTCACCTAATTTAGTATAGAACAAGAATATAAGGTATAAAATACAAATCCTCATCCCATGCACTATATCACTAAAAATATACCAAAACTATAGTTTTTTTAGTAATTGCATGTTTGAGCAACAAACTTGGGATCATCATACATAGAAGGTTAGGAGTCAAAGAAAAATGCCATTCATTTCCAAGATAGATAAATAAAAAACTAGGAAATCATGCGGGGACCTTGGTGAAATTAAGCTTATTTATGAAGTACATTAGACAAGTTTTTATTATTAGGGGTTTGTTGGTGAAAAATATTAAACCATTAATAAAATATCCAACAATTTAAATTGTCAACCCGAGGAGAGCGCAAACTTGTGAGGTACAAGAAAAGTATATGTAGGGGCCAGAGTAACACTAACTTAATCAAATATTCAAAAATAAAACACAAGTGACTAAAATGGAATTTAAATCTAGGAAATCATAAAATTACGTTAAAGGAAACTAAACTAATGCTTAGTAATGAAACACACAACTGAAATTAGATCTAGTTTATGAAAGAAGGAAATTGTATGATAAGAAATCTAATATAGGAAAGCATGAAATTGCATAAATTAAACTTGGTCAAGAAAACATTAAATTAAACAAGGGAGAAATAATTTTTAAAAAAACACATAAGACAAATTATAAGTAACAAATGACAAATAATAAATAGATGAGATCTCACATGAAATATATATTAACAACTCAAAATAACAAATATATTATGGATAAGTCAAAATATTTCCTCTAAAACATCAATCTTATTACAAAATTATCAAATTCATGACTAACTCTCAAAAGACATAAATTATTTCTTTACTTCCACACCACTAAAGAGGCCTCTCCTCCCCCCAAATGAGGAGAGAAGCCTCTTATTTATGCATGAGTTGCTTTGAAAATAGTATATAAATGTACATCCACTTTTCTCTCAACGTATTTTCCATAATTACAAAATATTTATCCCTTCAAATCCTTAGAAATCCTCTCACAAATATTGGACGTGATATTTTAATACATATTTCCATGATCCTCTCCTTCGAATAAATTTGAATAATTATCTCCTTCAAATCTTTAAAAGGTGGAGAAAATATTTGAAAAGGTTTTGAATAATCCTTTTGTTGGAAATATTCAAATGGTGGAGGAAATATTTGAAAAGGTTTTGAATAATCCTTTTGTTGGAAATATTGAAATATTCCTACACATTACAAAGCTCACACAACTTTGAGATATAAATGAAAATATGCCAATTTTCTAATATTTAATCACAAATTCTCCTAAAATACTTTAAAATAAATCAATTGTAAAATAACAAGGTAACCCATATTTATTCATAAAAATTGTATAATGAATGGTTAATATAGTGATGAATAGGGATGAATGTGAGGAAATGTGAGGAATAGTGAAAGGAAAATAGGATGGACATGTGACATTTGGGTGACCCAACATCTCCCCCCAAATGAACTTGTTGCATGTCCTCATGCCACTGTGCATAAACATTTTGGGCTTCTTAACTTTGGATTGGCATGATGATGTTTTTAACAATGAATTATTCCCTAATGGGAAATACATGAGTAGCATCAGATTTTTCTTATGGTTGGTTCTTATGTGACAACCATGAATATGAAAAATGTTGGTTCTTGTGTTAATAACATTCATCCGTTTACTTGTTTTATGGATGCAATGCATAATATTTGAAGGTATACATGCATTGGAAATGATAATCCATCAATGTACATTAGAAATCCTTTTCTTCATGCTATGAATCATGTCAAAAATAGATCAAATTGTAACAAAGTGTAATTTGGAAGATACATGTTGGTTAATGGTTAATGAGTGATTAGAAAATAACATACCTCCACTTTCTTGAAAAGTTGATGAACTATGCAATAGGAATGTGGCTGATAATGTCATTGGATCGTGGAGTATCAAGTGAAGGAATCTTAATTGTTGCTTGGTTGAATGAAGTAAAAGATGAAATATGAAATTGGAAATATGGTACTCTCATATGGGTGGAAGTATGTTGCTGCAAAAATGCTGATGGAGTCATGACAAGTAGATATAGTCTTCACCTTCTACAAAACCCAATGGTAAAATTATTAACATGTGACTAGATGTGTTGATGACAAGCATGGAAAAAAGTCATTGTATTACTGAACATTGATGAATGTCGTTAACCAATGCAAGGCAAACTCACCATTGCTGTCAATGAGTGCCCAGGTACCTAAGTACATCTTGTGAAGTGCGAATAAATGAGTTGATGTCGAGCCACTTGCAAGATCCAATGATCAATGGACATTGATGTATTCCCATGATTTCCAGTGAGATAACTTGCCATCAAGTTATGCAAGTGTCAAGGTACTCAAAAGGACTCTAGTCTTTTTCTAAGATAATGTGCTGATGTCGATGTGGAAATAATTGTTGAATGGTGGGCCTTAAGAAATCCCACATCAGTCAACACAAGTTGTACAAAATTATTGGTAGGACTATAGATAAAAGATATAAAGATCAAACAGTTTGATGACAAGGATATAAAAACAATTCAGTCATCGAAAGGAAGTTGAATGGTTTTATTCAGGAGGAAAGAGATGAAATGAAAATGGGGAAAAATGTATGTGACTCAGAAAGTTGGACATGTGTGAAGTCATAATGTTTAAAGTAATGAAAAAAATAAACTCCAACATGGATGAATAATAAGTTTTGAGAGAGGAGGGTAAATGATCATGTCATGACACAAATGGATTTTGAAAGGATTCTTATAACAACAAATGGCGTGACATGTGTGATGGAATCTCAACTTCTGCAAGTTGTCAAGCAATCATGTTTTTTTTTTAAAAGCTTCGTGATTCTTGAAAATCACTTCTTCATGAACAACGATTCTTTATTGGCTCATAACCTATAAAATTTTTGCACTAATCCCGCAGCAAAATTGGGAGTGCATTGAAAATGCAGGAAAAATATGTTCTTAACAAACCAAGTCATATAAAATAAATGAAATGAATTTTATACTTGAAGGAATTAACACATCTTAATCAAACCTCTTTTTCAAAACATGTTTTGAGTGACTAAAATGTATCAATGCATGCAATTTTTGTTTTGAGTATATTCGGGGTCCATTTGCAATTTTTAATTTTTATGTTTTTTTTATTGTTATTTTAAAATTTTATGTTGTCATAAAAAACAACAAAAGTGAGAAAATAAGAAACTTTTGATCCTAAATTCATAGAGAACGGGTATTATAGGATGTGCTTGGATTTCACAAATCTAATAGAACTAACGATTTGTCCATCGAACCCTTGATTTTCAAGTTATGCTGAGTTTCGTCTCACTTCTCAAGGACATTTGAGGACAAGAGGAAAATATCAACTAAGGGAATAAAAACCACAGCGAGAAATGGAGTTGATTCCTGTTTCCTCCTAAAACTATAATTGGGAAAGGGAGAGATGAATACAATTCTCATCCACTCACTTGACGCATTGTTTAAAAATATTTCCCTATTGTGCAGAAATTGCATTGCATGTCATCGGGAAAAAAACTAATTTAGAAAATCATAAAAATATAAAACATTCGTTGCATGAAGCCATAAGAAAGGGGTGTCCTTAGTGGTACTCAAATGTCACGAATCCAACGAAGCTAACAATTTTCCCATCAGAACCATGATTTTTTATTTATAGTGATTCTCATCTTGCTCCCTAAGGCCATTAAGGGACACCAGGAAAATTTCAACCAAGAGCATAAAAACCAAACCGAGAAACAAAATTGAATTTTGTTACATCCTGAATGTGTGTTTGGGAAATATAGATATGGTTGAGATTCCCATACACTCATTGGCCACATTTTTCAAAATTGTAGCTTATTGTGCAAAACTTGCATTACATGTTAATGAGAAAAACCCTAGTATAGAAATTGTCATAAAAGACAATGTTCGATCCGTAAAGACACCAGAAAGTGATGTCCCAAGAGGTATATAGATGTCATGAATACAAAGGAATTGATTTTTTGTCCATCAAAGATTTGGTTTTTGAGTGATGGAGAGTTTTATGTTGCTTCTCAAGGTCATTCTAAGACAACAAAGAAATTTGAGCCAATGGCATAAAAAAAATCGAGCAACGGAATTGAGTTATGTTACCTCTTGCATGCGTGTTTAGGAAAGGGAGACATGAATGTGATGCACATGCACTCACTCGACACATTTTTGAAAATATTGTCTTATTGTGTAAAAATTGCACTACACATCACTTAGCAAAACCGTAGTTTAGAAAACCATCAAAATATAAAATGTTCATTCGATGAAGCCACCAAACAGGGGTTTGTCTAGTGGTAATTGGATGCCATGAATTCAAAATAAATGACAGTTTGTCCATGAGAGCCTCAATTTTCATGTTATGGTGAATTCCATCTTTCTTACAAATGTCATTCAAGGACACCAAAAAAATTTAAATCGGAAGCATAAAAACCAAATGTTGGGTGTTATAACGTCTAGATTAATTCACGTAATATTTAATTATCGATCGGGGTTGGTAGGGCTAGATTTGACACAAAATATATGCGAAGGTAGAGGGGTTCCTATGGTGTTGTGGAAATATTTTAACAAACAAAAGATCGAAAGATATTTCAAAATGAAAAACTGAGTCAAACTCCTAAGAATTCAATTATTATGGTAATCAAACCAAAACAAAATAATAAACAATATAATTTACAATTTATTCTATAAGTAAATAAATTTAAACTGAAAAATATACTATTAACAACTAATCTTTAAATTGGAAACTAAGATGCAATGAAGACCTAATTAATAAGCAAGTAGAAAACTTGATAAAACAAACAAGCAAAAAACTTAATAAAGAAAACTAAATAAGAACAAACAAGTAGAAAACTTAATAAAGAAAATTAAATTAAAAAAAAAACAAGTAGAAAACTTTATAAAATATATTTGAATTCTGTCCTACAACTCTCTTTCAGTAATCACTCAATGAAAAACAAATAACCTAAAAACATACTAAGGATAACAAATACAATACTGAAATTTACATACAAATGGATAAATCAATACAAAAGCATAAAAAAAACAATACATTAGTAAAGAAATCAGAAACAAATTCAAGAAACAAAACATAAAATAGATTAACACATATTCAAGGTGAAAAAGAAGTAAGGTAACTTTTAATAAATAACCTAAAACACTCTAACTTTAACTTCAATGTTAAATAAAACTATCATATAACTATATCAGTCAAAGAATACTTCAAACATTAAAGAAACATAACTGAAAACAATCTCAAAACACATTAAAAACACTAAAAACAAAACTATGGACTGAATGACAGACTGAACTGTACGTCTAAAAGGGGTGGCTGAATGACAGTTTAAACAGGTTGTGTGAATGACAGTTTGCACAATAAAAATGACAAAAATTAACCTAAATGATCTAATCTTCAGCTGAATTCGTGCAGATGTAAATCTAATGCATAAAGACAATAAGTGAACCTACTTATTAAGCAAATTTAATAGCGAAATTAACTTAAACAAATTCATGAACATAAAGAAATCATTGCATGTTAATAAACGAGCTGAAATTTAAATTGCATAAAATTGGAACATAAAGGAAATAAACAAAACTAAAATTATATTATATCTAATTGCAAATAATGTACCATAAATTAGAAATGAAAGGACTGAAAGTAAATTTGAAAGCAAACTATGGGCGCAATCTAGTTATTTAATTCTGGAAATAAAATGCATTACAGGAAGCAAATGAAATAATAAAACTAACTGGAAACAAAACTAACTACAACAGAAAAGATGAAAGAAATAAACAACAAAAAGAAAGAAACCTCTGGTTGATGAGGGGCCCTCTCAGCAATCAGGGGTGGTGCTTGGCTGACTTCTACTCAAACGCAATTGTCAACAACAAAGCATACAACTCGTTATTCAAATGATGGAGTAGAGTTACAATGTGCTCAAGAACAAATCAAAGCACGAACTGATAAAACTGTGAACTAACCGAGCTCTCATGTAGAGGCTAGTATATATAGTTGTTTATAGAGATGAGAAAGTCGACCCTTTAGTGCTCGACTACCCTCTAAATTTAGTCGATCATAAAGGCATCTAACAAATCGCAGGCCAATGCACATGCATCCTCCCTTATTCAATGTGAGTCTAGTTCTCTTCATTGGAAAGTGTAGCGCATAGGATCCTTCTCTATTGCAAACAGTTCTCAGATGTGGTGCACGAATCCTTCCCTAGCGCAGCAGGTGGACTGGTGGGGAGCAGATGAGAGTGCACGGGTGATTTTTCTAGAATGCAGGCTAATACATCAACCCAATGCGTGGTCTATTGGTGAGGTTTTGACGAAGGAGGATGCAAGCTGGCGAATCACCTAGAAGCAAGCTTCATTACCCAGACACATGGACAATAGGTCATTTGCAGAACTGTTTCATATTTTAATGCCTGAAATCAATTCTGAATAGTGCATAGTCTGGTTAGAAATCTAGTGGAAAGATGAACAATGAGTTGGACCGTGAGCTGGATATGTTGAGCATAGATCTAGGACAAACAAAATGTCTATTTGCTGGTGCACTTCAAGACTAAAGTCTGCAGTAACACGTTTTAACACCTAGAAAACTACCAATGAGTTTCGCACACCGAGCTAGATGACGAGCTGGGCATCGATATGGACATGCTATGTGCATGGCAAGCTAAACGTGTACTTATTGTTAATTTGTCCCAAAAAGATTATATAGCCTGCAAATAAATATATAAATCTATTAATATATCAAATGCACTTCAATAATCTCAATTTTAATTAATAAAATCATAAAATGGTAATAATAAATGGATTTTTATATAAACCTTAAATTCGTACATAACTGGGCTGAATAGTGATCTGCGTGACATAAAATATGTAAAAATATAATAGAACATATGTTTAAATGAGTAATTTATTTGTCAAAAATGACAACAAATCTACGCTCAACATTCCTCCAAACCGGAGAAATGCAAGGTTCCACTGAGCAAAAAGAAAGATAACAGATCACACTGTCATAGCTAATTTTGAGATGTGATCCAGTAACGTCATATACATAAGTGAGTAAGTTCATAAGGTTTAAAATTAATTCAACCATGTCCAAAGTAAAGTAAAACTTTGGACAGGTTGAACATATGATATGAAAAGTATAAATCGCTTTTATAATCAAGAAAATCGGTCATTTGATAATTTACATGCATGATTGGGTAAGAGAATAAGGTTGTCAATAATGAAATGATAAGAAGAATTTCTAAGCATCTACATGAAGGTAAAAAGTTATTTGCCAGAAAACAAATTTTGGTTAGCAATTTTTAATTATAAGTGCTATAATATTACAATGTTTTATTCATATCAGCATTTGGTATTTCATTTGGACCTTCATTTGATTCTTCATATAGTTCTCCATATTGATTTTGTTGTAACAATATGCTTCATGCTATAATCAAGTTCCACTGCTTATATTATCCTAAAAACATTTAACAATAGATCTATCATAAATAATGAAAAGTAAAAACAATCTAATTTTCCCAATCCTTCCTCCCAAACCAAAGATATGGCGTGTCCTCAAGCCATAGAGAGATGAATTGATTGTTCCAGAAAATAAAAATTAAAGAGTACTATTATGCTGTTTATTATTTTGTAAGAAAAAGAAAAAAAACTAACTAGTAAATGGAAATGATTCAGATATGTATATTCATGAAAAATATAACAACGCTTAGAAATACCACTTGAATGATAATAATTTAACCAAAAGAATGCCATAGGAAATGCTAGTCATCTATGCCTCATTTTAAGGATATCCCGTCATCAAAAAATATTGGAGCTTACCCTGGAGTATGTGAGATTTACAATCTATGGGTCCCATTTCTAGGATAATGACATCCTAGGTATATGTTGAATTAGATGGCTAGGGTCAAACCCAACTTATAGCCATTCTCAAATGACATGTTAAACAATTGGCCGTGACATGTTTATTCATAAATCATAAAAAAAATTCTTTATATTATCGTTGTTTTACAAACTATGTGCATAGTATTGAATTAACCAGATCTCTTTTACCAGATATTCCAGTAGGCCTGTTCAGTACCCTGATGGTTTTACCTTGGTACCATGCAGGCATAGTCCCGCTTCCAATGAGCATGTTCAGTACCCCGATGGATTTACTTGCATATTGAGCTTCTGTGTTTTGAGTTTTTACTTAGCATTGACCCGCTGCCAGCAAGCCTGTTTAGTACTCCAGCAGGTTTGCCTTCTATAATGATATTAAATATATGGAATCCAATTGGTACTAGAGCATGTTAAGTCCTGCTAAACACATAATTCAATTTTTTAAAATAAATTATAAGTAATTTCATAATGGCCATAACCATAGATCATGTCAAAAGAGAATAACTTAAAGCTGTTGTTTAACCTTACAATCCTTCTTTTTCATAAAAGTTAATGTTCCCCACAGACAAAAATTGCACTTACTCTCGAATTATCACCAAAATATATGAGAGACAAGTTTTGATAACAAGCATAAGATGAACTAGTAATACATAGGTGTAAGATGAGAACGTGAAAAAAATATGATAATGAAAGTAGGTCTGTCAAGCAACTATTCAAAAAACAAATTAGAAATATACATGTCTGAATCAAAATACCAAAAACCATATGAATCATAGAAGAGCTGGTTAAGAATGATATACAAAGGATTGTAAATTTTTAATTTTCACTATAAGATTCAAATTTCAAAAGCACCCCAAGAAAGGTTAAGATACCTGATGAGTGTTTTAACATACTTCTCTTTTCCAAGTAATACTCCATGAGCTGCTTATAGAGATAGAATACTTGTAATCGAACTGCAAAACCACTTGTTAGATGATTCAATTTATTCATAAAGACATATATAATAAAAAAGAAAAACAACCCCTTGTAAACAATCTATTAGAAATGAAACTTATTTATTCAAAGAACACACATATTTACATATATACAAGTGATAATAACCCAAAATCATTTTCAAGGATCACGAGGAGGAGTAATAGCTTCCCCTTCAACTAATTCCATTTCATTCTACTGCAAAACAATCTGTATAAAATCCTGTTTAGATGTCGGTTAGTGATAAAGTTTGATTCTATGTCCATTTACTACAAAGGAAACTTGTGAGGCATCAATTGTTTTAATTTTTACTGACCCATTGTCAAAAGTTGTAACTACTTCGTATGGGCCCATCCAACTAGTAGTTAACTTTCCTTTGAAAATTTTAAACCGTGAGTCTAATATTAGTGCCAAATCTCTAGTATTAAATTGCTTTTGTTTAATAAATTTATCATGCCATGTCTTTCGTTTATTCTGTATTAGCATGGTTCTTTGGAGTGCATCTTGTATGATCTCGTCTAATTCATTAATCTGCAATATTTGTTGTTTCTGTGCTTCATCCAAATTCATGCCTAATTGTGCTGCCATACAAAAGGTTTTAACTTGAAATTGAATAGGTAAAAGGACTTGTTTTCCATACACTAACTCATGGGGGGTATGTCCAGTATTGTTTCTCCATGTTATCCTATAGGCCCATAAAGCCTCTGGGAGTCTATCTACCTAATCCTTATGATGTAAGTGAATGATTTTGGTTAAATTGGCTTCTAATACTTTATTAGTCGATTCTACCTGACCATTATCCCGAGGGTGATAAGGTGAATATTTGCAATGTCGGATGCCATATTTCGTAGTAAGTTCTTTCATTAATTTAGAAGTAAATTGAGTACCTTGATCAGTGACAATTTCTCTAGGTACACCAAACTGGGTGAATATTTCTTCATATATGAATTCTACCACTGATTTCTCTCTATCTCTAAAAAAAGCTTTATCTTCTACCCATTTTGTGACATAATCCATGCAAACTAGGATATATTTAGTTTTTTGGGGCATGGGAGAAATTGGTCCTACAAAATCAAGAGCCCATTTCTCAAAGGGTTCAATCATGACTTGGGGTTGTAGGGGCATTTGATCAGATGACGTAGTTCTACCCATTTGTTGGAAAGTATTGCATCCTTTGACATATTTGGTAGCATGTTTAAAAATTCTTGGCCAATAATAACCAAAATGTAATACTTTGTATGCCGTCCTCTTATCAAAAAAATGTCCTCCACAGGGTCCATCATGTCATGCATGGACGATGTCTGTCATTTCATCCTCTCACATGAATCATCGAATAATAAGATATGGACTAGTGTGGAAGAGATCATTATCAACCCAATAATAATTGGAACTCTGAACTATAATATGGCGTTTCTCATGTGGGGACAAATGGTTTAGTATTTTCCCAGTTGCTATATAATTGGAAATATCTATGAACCAAGGGGTTTGAACAGATACAACAAATAGATGTTCATTAGGAAAAGTGTTGTCAACTCGTTTAGTACCGTCTTCATGTTGAATACAAGAAAGAAAATATGCTACTAAATTTTCTTTACTAGGATGGTCAATGACGGTAATGTTAAATTCTTGCAATAAAAGAAGCCATCGAGTCACTCTACCATTACTAAATGGTTTATTCACTAGAAATCTGATGGCAGAGTGATTGGTATGCACAAAAATTTCATAAACTACAATGTAATGACGAAACTTATTAATAGAATAAATTACTTCCAAAATTATTTTTCAGTAACAGTGTAATTAAGTTTGGCAGGAGTCAAATTATTACTAATAAAATAAATGACATAAGGTGCTTGTCCCTCTTTTTGGCTGAGGACTCCTCCTATGGCCGTATCAGAGGCATTGGTGGATAGTTGAAAAGGAAGGGACCAATCGGGACCCATAATTATTGGTGCCACTGATAGTTTAGCTTTTAGGATTTCAAAATCATTTTGACAAGATTCTGTCCACTAGAATTCTATGTCCTTTGTAAGCAATTTAAGCATTGGTGCAACTATTTTACTAAATTTTTTGATAAAGTGGCAGTAATAGCCTACATGACCAAGAATATTCTTACCACTTTCTAATTTTTGGAAGAGGGAAGGCCAACAATTACTTCGATTTTCATAGGATCTACCTCAATTCCTTGGGAGGAAACATGATGTCCTAGAACTATACCCTCTGTCAGTAACATTTTACATTTTTCATGACTAAGGGATAAATTTGTTTCTTGACATCAAATCAAGACCTTCTCGAGGTTGTCAAGGGATTATTGAAAGGTATTACCATAGGCTGTAAAATCATCCATGTACACCTCCACACAGTCATGTATAAGATTAGAAAAGATTCCTACGACTGCTTGCTGAAAAATGGTAGGGGCATTACATAGGCCAAATGGAAAAAATACGATAAGCGTATGTTCCCAAAGTGCATGTAAAAGTGGTCTTGTCTTGATCTTCTGGTCCTATTAAAATCTGGATGTAACCACTATATCCGTTAAGAAAGGAAAAATATTGTTTACCTCACAGGGTATCTAACACTTGATCAATAAAAGCTAAAGGAAAGTAGTCTTTAAATGTAGCTTTGTTTAGCTCCCTAAAATCAACACAAATGCGCCATTTACCTATGACTTTTTTTGTGACTACCACTAAAGGAGATACCCATTTATATTAGAGATAGGATAGATGAAACCAACAGTGAGTATTTTTTTTAATTCTTCTTTTACTATATCCTTTAGAGTAGGATTCATCCTCCTCTATGGCTGACTTACAGGTGACATGCTTGGATCCGTATAAATATGGCGAGTACAGGTGTCACAGTGTATACCCATCATATCGGTGTATTCCCATGCAAATGCTCTGGATTTTTTATTAAGAACTTTAAGTAGTCGTGCTTGTTGGTTTTCACTTAATCCTGCGTTTATATGTAGAAATTTTTCAGGTCCAACCTCACAAGGTATGGTATAGGGTCATGTATTCTCTTCAATCGTGAAGACCCAAGGTGTTTCTATAAACATTGAGAGAGCCATATTATCTTGAAACTCGTCTCCAAAATTATGTTTGAATTGAGCAAAAGACTGAGGGAAATATGTACAGGTTGTTGAAGAAACAAACTGATTTGACACATTCTTAGTGGCCTCCTCCTGAAGTGAAAAGGAGAAATCACTAGGAAGGGAGAGGTCATCAAATTCCTCCTCCCTGAAAGAACAATTTAACCACCATGAATTTTCAGATATTGGTTGTGATGGGGGGTATAAAATAAGTCTTTGTGTAGAGAAACCATTGGAAATTGTCATCTCTCCATCCCTACATCCTATAAAAGCATTTGCGGTAACTAACCATGGTATTCCAAAGATAATAAGATGCCCTTTAGAAGGATGCTTTGATTTTACAACCATAAATTCAACAGGTTATTCCCATGAGGCTACTGATACAACAATTCCATCCAAGACGCCAGTAGGTTTTATTGTAGTACGGTATGCTGGTTCTAGGAAGGAAGGAGTAGGTCAGAGAAATTTCCCTAACTGTAAAACTTCTAAAACTTTGGTGGCTATCATGTTAATAGTGGATCCTGAATAGATCAATGCATTTTCTATGGCGATGTTTTTTATAAATTACAGTCATTACTGGGGTTCCTGAATTTGTATATTTTTCAATCTGGGACTGATCTGTCATACATTCAAACATATCTCCTATAACATGAGATGTGAGAGGGTCCTTGTTATCTCTTAAATAAATTAGTCCTCAATAAATTAGGCTTAGAAGATTCATATTGTGTAGTGATCGGAGGAACACCTTGAGCCAGTTCTTGACAGATCTGAGACATGTTCACTTGATTGATGCAATGCATATTCTAAGGTAGCTGAAGGGTACAGTTGATTATGGGATCAAGTATGAGGCAAGTTAGAAGATTAACCTGGAGGGTTATTTTCATTCATATTGGGAAAGCAGTGCCATCGATAGGAAGAGCACTTCAGGGTGTTGCTTCAGAATGGTATCAAGTGTTATCTCTTGGTTTAGCAAGAAGCAATCCTATGTGGCACTAAGTACAGCTGAAGCAGAGTATGTCACAGCTTGTTCAACTAGTTGTGAGGCAGTATGGATAAGGAAGCTACTGTCTGATTTATTTGATCTCCAGTTGGATGCCACTTGTATATATTGCGACAACCAGAGTTGTGTGAAGTTGTCGGAGAACCTGGTGTTCCATGACAAGTCGAAGCATATCGAGATCAAGTATCACTATATCAAGGATATGGTGCAGAGGGGAGCAGTGAAGCTCTAGTATGTTGTGACAAATGAACAGATAGATGATGTGTTGATGAATCCATTGGCGAGAGTGAAGTTTGAGTACTTCATCGAGAAGCTTGGTGTTCTCCAGATCGAGGTTCCTTCCAAGGTGAAGTGATGAGTCTGTGAGCCATTCTGACATGGTGAGAGGATTGGTTCCTTCCATGGTCATATTTAAGGGCTGAGCCATTCTATCATGGTGAGAGGATTGGTTCCTTCCATGCCAAATATGAGTGCTAAGCCATTCTAATATGACTGTAGGATTTGTTCCTACATGATCAGATATAAGGGTTATTTCCATTCTTGGAATGTAGCTGCCTGGTGAGTTACCAGGAATACTCAGTCTAGGACTAAGGTCCTTTCTAATACGATTGTAATATTTAGTCTCACATGATCAGATGTGAGCGCATGGCCATTCTGATGTGATTGAGGGATGTGTTCCCACTTGATCAGATATAAGGGATGTTTCCATTCTTGGAATGGAGCTGCCTAGTGAGTTACCAAGAAAACTCAGTCTGGGACTGAGGGTCATTCTGATATGATTGTGTAGTGTGTTCTCACATGATCAGATATGAGTGCATGTCCATTCTGATGTGATTGAGGGATTTGTTCCCACTTGATCAAATATAAGGGATGTTGCCATTCTCTGGGAGAATGGAGGCACCCCGTCAGTTATCAGGAACCCTCAGTCTGGGACCGAGTGCCCTTCTGACATGGTTAGAGGATTAAGTTCCTTCCATGGTCGGATGTAAGTGCTGTCCCCCTTCATAGATGGTAGTAGGTGTGTCCTACCATGTTGGTGATTGTAAGTGCTGTGCCTTTTCATAGATGGTAGTAGGTGTGTCATACCATGCTCATGATTGTAAGTGCTAATCCTTTCCATAGATTATAGTAGGTGTTTCCTATCATGCTAGTAGATGTGAGTGCTATGCCTTTCCATAGATGATAGTAAGTGTGTCCTATCATGGTAGTGGTTGTAAGTGCTGATCCTTTTCATAGATGATAATAAATGTGTCGTATCATGCTGGTGAATGTGAGTGTTGGGCATTTCTGATGTGATTATAGGATTGGTTCCTACATGATCATATGTGAGTGTTGGGCATGCCTTTATGACATGGTGTTGGATGTGTTTCTCTCATGGTCAGATGTAAGTTCTGGGTAGTCCATTCTAACTTGGTGTCAGATATAAGCATTGAAGAATACCTACATGGAGGCTAGGCCTATAAGCAACATGAAAAATGACTGGCTCTGTAGAACTTCCTGTGATAAGAAGAATCATGAGATAGCACCCATGATGATACAGTGATGATGATCCTGTAGTGATGATCTAGATCCAGTGATGATGTCCAGTGATGATCCGGATTGAGTGATGATCCAAATCGAGTGATGATCCATATCCGATGATGAAGATGACTTGAAGATGAAGATCACGAGAACTTGACGATGATCTAGATGATATAGAGAAGAAGACTTGTGCTAATAAATTGTTTCGAGAGAATACCTTCCTAGTTAAGAGAGAGTGTTGATGTAATTGTAACTTCAGAATGTATTCACTTGTATTTCTTATGTATTGTAACCCGATGTTTATTCCGAGATGTATTTGTAATGTAATTGAGTCATGTCATGCCCTAGTGTTCCTATCGGGAGGTTTTATAATGTAAACAAGTCATGTCAAGTCATTGTGGGTAACCCTCATATTGGTCAAGGGTTAAAGTCCCCACAATTTCGGGGCACTAGGGTTATTAGACTCACCTAGTGAAGTTGGCCCTAGTTGGGTTTAGTCAAGTCGGGAATTAGTATAAATAGAGAACTAACCTCTCTATTTATCACACACTCACTCACACTCAGTTGTAGTGCATAGCTAAGGAAGAAGAAGATATTGGGGCAAGGAAGAAAGAGGTTACTACTGTCGGAGATCATCTTACTGTTTTGGGTTTTTACTTTTGGTGTTGATTCTATCTCTGAGGAAGTTGCGGGGTTTTCTCCATTTATGGTTTCCCAGAGGAAAAACATTGTGTTCATTGTCTCTTGTGTTTGATTGTTGTGCTTGTTATTCTCTCAGTTAAAGATCCTAATATAATGCTAGTTTAATGTTAAAAATCTAACAATCCCATGCAATCTTAATATCTCTTTTAGGAAACTATTGGCAATGTTCATGGCCTTGTAGGTTGATTTCATGGGGATGAAGTGTGTCGCCTTTGACAACTTGTCAATGACTACAAAGATGGAATCAATTTGATTCTTTATTTTCGGTAAGCCAGTAATAAAATCCATACTGATAACCTCCCATTTCCATTATGGAATGGGCAATGGCTGTAGCAATCGTGAAGGATGCTAGTGCTCAGCTTTAACTAGCTGGAATTCTTGACATTTTCCAATAAACATTGCAATGTCATCCTTTAAGTTGGGCTAGAAAAAGTGTCTCTTGATGACAGATATCATCTTGTGATATCCAAGGTGCCCACAGTAGGGTGCCCTATGAAATTCTGTGAGGATGCTTGACTGAATTTCCCCTCCATATGGAACATACAATCTATCATTGGACCATAGTAGTCCGGAGTCATCCACCTTGTATTCTTTATGTTGTCGAAACAACCGATCCTCCTGGACCTTCTTGAGGATTTCCACATAGAATGGGTCAAATTTGTTCGTCGTTCTAATCTTCTCATGCAAATCTGCATCAGTTTGACTCATGGTCACCTCATATATCATATGAGTTCATCGACTCAAAGCATTAGCAACTTTGTTCTCTTTGCCCTTAATATGCTTTAGTTCAATGTGATACTCACTTAGGAAAGCCAATCGTCTGGCTTGCCTTGCATTTAGATAAGGTTGATCGAACAAATATTTTAGACTCATATTGTCAGTCTTTAGAAGGAACTTCCTTCCCATGAGGTAGTTCTTCCACATCTTCAGAGCGTGGATAATGGCCACTAGCTCAAGATCATGTGTGGGATAATTTTGCTCATGCTCTTTTAATTTCTACGATTCATAACAAATCGCATGGTCGTTTTGCAAGAGGAATCCTCCAAGTCCTTCCTTGCTTGCATCCGTGCATACAATGAAATCCCCATCGGGATCCGCAATCTGCAACACTGGTGCGGTCATCAAAAGCTACTTAAGCTACTTAAGTTCTCAATGAACTTTTGATAATACCCAGCTAAAACCAAAAAGGACCTAATGTCAGTGGCACTAGTCAGGGTAGGCCAATCCTTTATGGATCGAATCTTTTCTGAGTCCACAGCTATTCCTACCTCAGATATGATGTTACCTAGGTACTGTATTTGTGGTTTGTAAAAATCACATTTACTAAAATTAGCATAGAGCTGGTGTTCTCTCAACACTTGAAGTACTATGCGAAGGTGTTCTTCGTGTTCCTCTTTACTATTGGAATAAACTAGAATGTCATTAATAAAGACTAGTACAAACTTATCCAGATACTTACTGAATATGTTGTTCATAATACACATAAAGTTTTCGGGTGCATTGGTCAACCCAAATGACATCACCAAAAACTTGTAGTGCCCGTACCTCGTACGAAAAGCAGTCTTAGGAATATATTTGTCTTGGATCCATACCTAATGGTACCCAAATTGCAGATCAATCTTCGAAAATATTTTGGCTCCTCCCACCTGGTCGAACAAATCATCGATCCTGGTGAGTGGGTGGCGGTTCTTTATAGTCATTTTGTTCAACTGGTAGTAATCAATGCACATCTGCATCATACTATCCTTCTTCTTTACGAAAAAAATCGGTGCTCCCCAAGGGGACACAATGGGTCGGATATACCCTTACTCTATTAACTCTTGCAACTGCAGTTTGAGTTCCACCAATTCTGGTGCACTAATGCAATAAGGGGCTTTGGAGGCCGAAACTGATTCTGGGGTCAGTTTGATGGAAAAGTCTAGGTCTCGTTTCAGAGGTAATCTAGGTATTTCCTCAGGAAACACGTCCTTGAAGTTTTCAAGAACGGGGAAGTCTTCTATGTGTTGTTCTCTATCCAACTCTACATCTCGGATGTTCACTGCAAATAACTTGCGGCCCTTCCTAACACACTTCTTCGGTTGTAAGGAAAATATTTGTATTACAAAAAATTTCTTGAGGATGCCTTGAACCTTGACTTCGTTCCCTTGGCTATCAGTACACAAGATAGACTTGTGTAGACAATCGAGCATGACATGGTGTTCTTCCAACCAGTCCATGCCGATAAGAATATCGTACAATCCTAAAGGTAGGATGTTCAGGTTTAACTTAGTAAGGAAACCATTCAGGTTTACTTCACATTCTTCAACAATTTCCAAAACCTTTCGTTTCATACCGGTGGCTAACTGTACTAGGAAAATTTTATCATGCTTTACTTTACCTAACATGCATAAATCAACAATATTAGGTGCAACATAGCTCCGCCAAGAACCAGGATCAATAAGTATTGAAATAGAGGTGTTCAAGATCTTACCTTCGATATTGACCATTGTAGCTTGATGGTTCGCATGTTGGCCATCTAATGCTACATAGATTCATGGGGTTCCCGCTTCATCCTCAATGGTATATTCTTCTTGCAGGCTATGCAAGACTACATTGTTCTTGTTCTTACAATCTTGGGCATAATGCGGCCCATTGCATTTCCAACACTTGATTGCTAGAGGGGTATCATTGGCTCCACTTGCCACTTTCTTATTACCATTAGGAGCTGGTACATAAGGTTTTGTACCTGGTTTATTAAAGTTCTTGTTCCCTTGAAAGCTATTATTTTGCTTTCTATAAGGCTACAGGTTTGACCCAGGTTTGCGGTTATCAGAAAAGTTTCTAGAATTTTCTCTATTTCGGTTATAGTTTTCTTGCCGTAATTGCCAATGCTCATAGCAGAGTATGGGCTTATGTAGTGTAGTATCCAGTGGCTTTGGCATGTCGAATTCAATATTGTCCCAAAAAATAGGAGGAAGACATCCTAGGAACTGCTGGATCTTCACCTTCTCTTCTTTGATATACGGTACATAATGCACCAGATCTAGAAATCTGTTTATAAATGTGTCCATATTGATGGACCCCATGCATATTTCATGGAACTCTTTTACCTTGTGGTCAAAGAATCTTTCCTACATGTATTTTTCTTGGAAAATCTTTCGAAAGTTTTCCCATCTTATTTCTCACAGCTCATCTTTCTTGGTGTGCTTTAAATCTCACCACCATCTTGTTTCCTTACCATTCAAGTTGTAGATGGAAAGCCTAGCCCGCATCACACTTGAATAGTTATGAACCTGGAAATACTTACTCATTCCCAGCAACCATTCTTTATCCTTTTCTCCCATATTTAATTCACCTTCATAGGTCAGGGCTCTTATTTTTTGAAACTCCCCCTGAAGACTGTCATCAATTCTTTGCCACTTTCTCCATGGAGAAAGTGAGTCATCACTAGTAGGACTGTGATGATCTCCTTTAGTTGCTTCAGGTGTACCTTATTTTTTTTGCTTGTCTTGGGCTACTGTCCCACTCATGGTACAGTTCTCTTTTGGATTTGTTGGTAGACTGGGTAGGTTTACCTTGCGGGCTCCCTCCCGTCATGTTACGCAATAATGCTTCATTTGTAGCTTGTTGTTCATTTCTTTCATTTAGACTGTCTTCTCTAAAACTCTTTAGTTTAGCTTGAAGATTGTGCAAATTTTTCAGCACATTAGAGTTTAGCTCGACCACCAAGTTCACTTCCGTAGTGGGGGTGGTCATTTCTTCCTACCATTTGTTTTCTCCCTCAGCATTCATAAACTGAACAACGCTGTAAAATTTTTCCTGTGACACAAAAAATTTTAATATCAGCAAATAATTTTGTTAGTAAGAAAACTCACTCATCATACTTTATTTTCTCTGCGTGAATCCGTGGTGTGCCCATAAGTCTCTCAGTATTGAAACTGGGCTCTGATACCACTTGTAATGTCCCCAGAAATTGAAAAAAAAAATTATAGGCTAGTAAAAACTACCCGAAGGGGATCATTATTACTCATGCAGAATTACATGCGCTACTTAACTTTCGATCTCCTCAGAAACTACTCATACTATCTTGTTAATCTCTTATTCATTTAGTTATTATTAGTTCGTTTACTTCTTATGCCTTAATTCTATTATTTAAACTATTTGTACATCTTAGTTATTACTGTTGGTGAGTTAATGAATTGTATAGTTCATTGATTTACTTCTGCACATGTGTAGTATGTTTATTAAGTATAAAGTAACTTAACTTTGTTGATGGGAAAAAAGTGGTGGAGTGGCAGGACTAGTTCTCCCATGACGATCTAAGAGGTAAGGTATTACTTGGCTACGCAGGATTACTTAGTTCAATCTAATTAAGGCACCTTTCTGTTTTGTTTACGCAGTTCATTACTTGCTATGGGATTATATGTATAGCGTGTTGACAGCCTTGGTTGTCGATAACCTGCTACTAGTTATTACGATTACTATCGACTTGGTTTTCCAAACTTGGTAAGTGTCGTTATCGTCAATTTAGCCATTATGACTAAATTTCCTATACATTGATTATTCTTCATTAGGGTCTTAAATTTTTCATTTTTAGATGTCATTAATATCTTTTCTTACTATGTATATTTTTACTATATATTCATTTTAACTTTTCCTATGTTGTTTTATTGGCAGGTTATTAATGGTTTGAGAGCAAAGCTTTGGATTTGATAATCCGAGAGATTTACATGGCATACTTTGTATGCCATGGTGCTTAAGCATAAACACCTTAACACTATGGTATTAAACCCTTTGTATTAAACCCTAAGCTCTAAACCTATGGACTAAACCTTATCTACATTCCTAAGCAAGGGTCTTAAACTTTGAACTAGTGCAACCTATGACTAAGTATTATGGTAATGCTATCATAGTGCAAGCTTTGTAATGTGATAACGTTGATGTTTAACATTTGGGGTGAGACAGTATATGGTATAAACCATATGTTCCAAGTTTTAAGCAATGGTATGAAGGTTGTAGATGCGGGATGTTTTTATTGCCATGATCATAAGACAGAGTTCACTGATGATATACGCTACACAAGAGAAATAAGAGGTTACATTAGTTCATGAGGAACTAAGTAAGCCCCTTGGCAATAAGAATCCTTACCTTTCCTAGTGGTCCCTCAAGAGATGGAACCCCGCCACTCCACCCCTTGACATACAGAGGTAAGTCAGCCTCTTATTAATAAAACCATAAATGAATTTAAAAACATGTAAAATAAAAGTAAAATGTAGCATAATATAAGCGTCGACAAATTTCCACAACTAATAGACAAGAAAAGTAAATGTACACACATGTCAAAGTAATAGGACAACATCATGTAAAAAATCTTCTTCAAAAAGGAAAACACATAGATGGAAAACAACTTACGACACATAGGTTCAATATACAACCAAGTTTATTTTGCAGAAGTTTTAACGATGTCCTTGAATTTAGTATTTTATTAGCATACGATTTTTTTTAATTATGAATTTTAGGGACATTACAAGTGGTATGAGAGCCAAAATTCAAACACTAAAAGACGTAATGGGTGTTACCAAACATTCGTTGTAGAAATAAAACATTTCAAAACTGTATTTTGAAATTTTGTTAACTAACAGAAAATTGTTTGTTATTAAATATTTGTAAATTGTAGGATTACGGAATAGCTCAGAGCATGAATACATAAGAATACAATAGTTGACAAGGAATTCTGAATACTCCCACATCGGAAGAAGAACTAGTGGTTGAATTAAATTCCAATATACTAAAAACCATATAGAGTCTGGAAGCAGACTTACAAAGCTTGAAGGATGATAATATGAATGAAAGAAAAGACCAGAAAGCAATAAATGAATATTTACTTCAGAACATGACGAGAGGAATCCTGCATGGACAACCTACTCATTCAACCAATAAATCTAGGAATTATTTTTATATTAAATGAGACAATTTAAAAGAAGGCGGAAAAAGAAGAGCACACACCTGAACCTCTAGAAAGAGATTATCACAATATTTCTGGTGATAATTCTCTTTCTCATTGTAGAAAGAAATAGAGGAATGATGACAACCTCAAAGGAGAGTTTAAAAAGATAAGATCCCCTACCTATGAAGGAGAGATGAACACTGGGGAGAAGGATGAAGAATGGCTTCTACATATGAGCAAATACTTCCAAGTACACAACTACTCTAGTGAAATGAAAATTCATCTATCCATCTATAACTTAAATGGAAAAGCAGCTAGATGGTAGAGAGACCTTAAGCATACTAAGAAGGATGCGGTAAAAGAAATCCAATGGAGTAACTTTCGCAGAATATTTCAGGAGAAATACATGTCTGAAAGATTCTTTGACAGGAAGGTGAAATAATGTCACAAGTTAAGGATGGGTTCCATGAACATGGATGCTTTCATTAACAGATTTTTGGATATATTGCATTACATACCTTACATAAAGGATGAGAAAGTGAAACTACAACAGTTTTTAGGATGTCTTCTTCCCAATGTTTGAGAGAGAATTGAGTTTGACATGCCTAAAAATCTGGACACTACCCTACACAAATCTAGGCTCTATTACAAGCATGGAAAACTAAGGTAGGAAAACACCAACAAAAGTCGAGACAAGTCTAGAACCTTCTCGAACAACCGCAAACCGAGTTTCAACCCATCACCTTACCGAAAATAGAATAAACATTTTCTAGCCAATAAGAACTTCAACAAGACAGATAAAAAGAGAAATGTCCCAGCACCAAATGCCAACATACCAGCAGCAACTGAAGGAGCCAATGCTGCCCCGCTGCAAATCAAATGATAGAAATTACAAGGGATTCATTATGCCAGAGATTGTAAAAACAATACTAATGGAGTCTTGGACAATCTACAACAAGACCCAACCATAGAGGACATAGCTAACACACCGAGGATTTATGAAACTTTGAATGACCGACAAGCATACCATCAAGTTACTATGATCCAAATAGAAGGTAAGATTTCAAACACTTCTTTTTTGATTTTGATTGACCCCGGTGCTTGTCGAAGCTATGTATCGCCTGAAATTGTTGAGACATGTAAAATCTACAAAGTTAAACATGAGAAACCATGGTTGGTGCAATTAGCCACAGGTACGGAATGAAAGATTTTTGAAATAATTAGAGATTGTTAGGTGAACTTGAATGGTTTCCCTATAAGAACAGATTTGAATATTTTACCCTTAGGATTGTATGATGTACTTATTATCATGTTTTGGTTAGAACAACACCATGTCATGCTCGATTCTCTAAACAAGTCAATCTTGTGAACATATATCTAAGGGAATCGGACTAATATTCAAGGCATAGCTAAGAAGGTTTTCGTTAGGAAAATATATTCCTTAAAAACAAAGAAGTGCATTAGGAAAGGCTGTAAACTATTTGCAGTCAACATCTATGATGTAGAAGCTAAGAGAGAGCACACATCGATGAATTTCTGGTTCTCGTAGACTTTACAGATTTATTTCTCGAGGAAATACTAGGATTACCACCAAAAAAAGACTTATATTTTTCCATAGAACTGGCACCAAGGTCAATTCCAAATTCAAAATCCCCATACCACATGAGCGCACTAGAATTGGTGGAACTCAAGTTATAGTTAAAAGATATTATTGATAAGGGTTATATCGGACCAAGTGCATCCCCTTGGGGAGCACCTATACTTTTCGTAATGAAGAATGATGATACGATCCAGATGTGCATCGATTACCACCAACTTAACAAGATGACCATCAAAAAATGCTACCCACTCCCTAGGATTGATGACTTGTTCGATCAAGTTGGAGGAGCCAAGATCTTTTCAAAGATCGATCTGCGGTCTGGATACCGTCATGTACGGATCAGGAGTGAAGATATTCATAAAGAATCCTTTTAAACATGATACATCCACTACGAGTTTGTAGTAATGCTAGTTGGGTTGACTAATGCACCCACAAATTTTATGTGCATGATGAACCATATATTAAGTAAATACCTGGATAAATTTGTATTGGTCTTTATAGACGACATCCTAGTTTACTCTAAGAGTAAAGAGGAACACGAGGATCATCTTCCCATAGTACTATAGGTGTTATGGGAACATCAACTTTAAGCTAAGTTTAGTAAATGTGATTTTTACAAACCACAGATACAGTACCTCGGTCACATTATCTCCGAGAAGGGGATAGTCATTGACCGAGAAAATATTAAATACATAAAGGATTGGTCTACCCCTACCTATGTCTCTAACATTAGTTCATTTATGGAATTAGCGGGTTACTACTGAAAGTTCAGCAATAACTTTTCGATGATTTCATGTCCCATGACCACTTTACAATAGAAGGAAAACAAGTTCTTATGGAAAACCAAGTGTGAGGAAAGTTTTCAGAAGCTTAAATAAATCTTGAATACTACACCAATACTACGAATTGTGGATCCCGATGGGGATTTATTTGTTTGCAGAGATGCGATAAAGGAAGACTCACATGATTCCTCCTATAAAATGATTGCGCAATCTGTTATGAGTGATGGAAGTTAAAATAACACGAACAAAACTATCCCACCCACGATCTTGATTTAGAAACCATTATCCACACCTTGAATATGTGGAGTCACTACCTCATGGGAAAGATTTTTTTTTTGAATATAGAAACATGAGCCTAAAGTATTTATTTGATCAGCCAGATCTGAATGCCAAGAAGGCCATATGGTTGGATTTCCTTTGCGAGTACCATTTCGAGTTAAATTATATAAATGGCAAGGAGAATAAAATTGTCAATGATTTAAGTCAACAAGCTTATATGTTATATCAGGTGACTTTAAGTCAAACCGATTCGTATTTTCATGAGATGATCATAATAGAAAATGGATTTGATCGTTTCTATGTTGAAATCCTCAAAAAGGTACAAGAAGACTTGTTGTTTCAACAACAAAAGGAGTATAAGGTAAACAAGACCGGACTATTGTGGTCCAAAGAAATATTGTATGTTCCAGAAGGAGGGGACATCAAGTCCAACATCCTTACAAAATTTCATCGAAAACCCTAGTCATGGCATTCGGGATATCAAAAGATGATATCTATAGTAAAGAAACACTTCTTCTAGCCTAAGTTAAAGGCCAACATAGCGTTTTTTAACACAAAATGTCAAGAATGTCAACTATTCAAATCTAAGCACCAGCATCCTTCAGGATTGTTGCAACCATTACCCATTCTGAAACAGAAGTGGGAGGTCATTAGCATGGATTTTATTACAGGTCTACCAAAGAGAAAGAATCAAAGCTATTCTATCCTTTTGGTGGTTGAAAAGGTTTCAAAAGTGACGCACTTCATCCTAGTAAAGTCAAGATAGAAGGAAGTTCACATTGCTGACAGCTTCTTAAAGGACATATTCAGATTGCATGGGATATCCAAGACAATCATCTTGGATTGAGACACGAATTTTACTAGAAACTTTTGGATATCCTTATTCTCCAGATTAGAGACGCGGTTAAACCTTAGTTTTTCTTACCACTCACATACGGACGAGAAGATAGAACGGGTAAACCATATTTTGGAATACATGCTTAGGATGTATGCTATGAACAATCCCACCAAGTGGGAGGATTATTTACATCTCACAAAATTTGGGTATAACAATGGATACCAGACCTCCACCAATATGAGTCCCTTTGAGGTACTCTATGGTGGGAAGTGTAGAACACCGGTTACTTGGGATAGCCCGGTGGACTGGCTCATGTTAAGGACCCATTTACTAAAAGAATTGAAACAATTGGTCACCAAAGTCCAACAAAACCTTAAAGAAGCGCAATACCACTAAAAGAGTTACGTGGATAATAAAAGGAAATATAAATATTATCAAATTGATGAACATCTTTACTTAAAAGTAAAAGCAAAGAGAATCTCATTGAGCTTGGGAAGGTGAGAAAAGTTAGCACCAATATTTTGTGTACCCTTTGAGATACTAGCCAAGAGAGGGCCAGTGGCTTGTGAATTAGCCTTACCTTCTCCTATAAAAGTTGATAATTTTTTCCATGCATCCTTATTGAAGAAACATGTATATCATACTAAACATGTTATTGATTGGTTCTTGTTACAGGTGGAACCTAAAGGGGAGTTTGTCCCCGAACCCCTCCATATTCTAGATAAGAGAGAAGTGCAGCTCAAAAGGCCTACCATAGTCCAGTTGAAATTACAATGGAAGCACTTTGAAGTCAATGGGGATGCTTGTGATAATGAATCCACCATGAGAGAGGCTTACCCCACCTTATTTCATGAATTCATTTCTAGTCGGTAGAACATTAGGGACGGTGTTGTTATAAGCTGTGAGGGATGTAATATCCTTAATTTTGACCTAACACTAATGGGCATAACTCCCATTGCATATGTTGATACTTTGATGTTTATATTTTTTATATTGGGCATAAGAACCCATTGTACATCAGTATGATGATTTGTTAGATATATTGGGCATAATCCAATGCATATGTTTTATTTAGCATGTATGTGATTCTATGTGTTCGGTATGGACCCTGAAGCATATGATTGATGAGATTTTGCATTTAGCGTGAGCTCTAGAGCACATGAGTGATTTCATGTTTGTGTTGAGCACGAGCTCTGGAGCACATGAGTTTTTTTATGTCTGTGTTGAGCACAAGATCTAGAGCACATGAGTGTTTTGATGTTTGTGTTGAGCATGATATCTGGAGCACATGAGTTATGGAATGTTTATGCTGAGCATAAGCTCTGAATCATATGAAAATGTAAGAATTGGAAGTGATGGGAATAATCCCTGAATCATTCCAAATTGATGTTGAGCATAAGCTTGAAAACATCAGAATCTTAGCCCTTGTATCCTTAGGTCTATGATATAAGTAGATCCTAGCATTAATGTTCAGCGGGAGGCTCTGGAATTGCACTAAGTCTAACTTTGAGTTTTTAGCGTTGAGTGTGGGATTTGACTAACGCTAGGAGTTACTAAAAGTTAATTTTGTTCAGTGAAAACGACTATGATAAACACCAACCTCATCTTACTTATTTTTAAATTGATAAAATGAAAGTTTGAATTTCTACTTCTCATCGAGTACTGAAGAACTACAATGATATACAAGGTAATCCAACATGCAAGGAGGTTTAGAGATGCCTAAACTAGTTGACCAACCTTACCTGAAGGCCTAATAAAATAAATGATTATAAGCTAAGGAAAGTACCATCTGATTGGGATCATGCTATATGATGCCTAAACTAAATGTTAACAATGATATATGTATATATAAATAGTCTTATATGTTATAATTAAAATGGAAAGCACCTATATTAAATATATGTGAATAATAATAACTATAATAATTAATAAAGAATATACATGTTATTATTTACTAAAAGTAATTAAATAAATATTTAATCCTAAAAGTGTCAATGTAGGAACTAGTAAAAGATTTCCTAAGTTAAAGTATAATAAATTATTAAACCTCACATAAGTAAGTTAAAGTAAAATATCTAACAGAAGTTTAACTACCATTTTTCCTAAAGATTGTCCATAACTATCCAAGCCAAAGAAAGGCTTGGAGATTCCATTCTATTCTATCTGGTCATTCTTTTCCTAATAATTTTGGAGAGCATTCCAAAAGCAAAGCAATCTAGTACAGAACCTGACATTCCAGATAGGTGAACCCTTACCTTTAGGAGCTCTAGACTAGTTGCATGTTGGAACCAGCTTAGGGGCATCTATATTGAAACCAAGAACGGTTCTGGGTCATGGTTGGGTGGAACATGGTAGTTATGAAGTTTTTCGGTTGAGATATCTGAGGTCTAAGTTCTTATTAATTCTATGTTTTAAAGTGTGCAGGGTTCTATCCATTAATAAACTACAAATTGTAGGTATGAGGTTCTTACCTTCTCTAATTTCTTACATATTTTACTAAGTAGGATTTATAATCTTGATTTGAAATCTTCACATTGAATGGATGCCCCATATAGGTTTCCATTTTTTTATAGAAACTTAGTCTGAACTATTTCTATATAAACTCTAGGGATAGGTTTTATATTATAGGTTGATTTAATTGCTTAAACTTAAACTCAACCATTATTTCCTACATAGGAAAGGATAGTTTAAATTTTCTTAGTATTGATTTAAACAAGTTCTAGAATGATTTAATTGTTAAACAAGTATATATTATATTTAAACCCTTGTTATTAAGATTACTAGCTATTGGACTCTACTCAAACATTAATGTAAATTTGAACCAAAGATTTCATAAATCTAGGTAGAGTAAACCTTAATAGTAATTCAAACAAAAACATTATTAAAAATAATCTTCATCAAAACATTTAAATAAACCATTTATATAAGTTATAAATATACATACCAAAGATCCAATCTCTGAACTCATTAACTTAAACCCTATCCAAGATATTTAAAAACAACTAAAAACTACATTGAAAGAAACCAACAAATCCGAGATCAAATCTCTTAAACATCAAACCAAATTGAGAATGCTAGCAAATTTCATATTACCAACACAAACGTAATTACTATCCATCTCATAATTATTTATAAACATTAGTAATTATACCAACCAAGACATTAAATAAACACTACAAACCATACTATGGAAATATTATAACATTTCTAAGTATCGTTAACCCACGCCAACCATTGAATCCTGTCCAATATTAGATGTGGGATTTTATATATTCATTTCATAAATTATACATCGAATATATAACCCAACCACCGAATCCTGCGAAGGATTGGTTGTAGGTCATTAATCAATTACATACAAATCAAACGCTCACAAGAAATCGAAGAAAACCATTTACATATAAATATAGAGTCATCCCCTATGCATTGCGCTAGTGGAATCCAATTAACTAAACCATGAAACCACATCATCATACAATGAGGTATCTCCTTACACCTCTGCCCTTATAAATCAATTATATCCAGGATCGAATCCTATAGGCTCAGACAAACAACACAATGCACTATGAATCATAAATTAGGGGTTTCGCCTCTCAAGCTGCACAAAAATGTTTTAAAAATAACCAATTGTATAAACAAACATGATACAGAGATACACTCTTTATATCATATGCACATTCAACATTTACACCATAAATACATTTTTATAAATAAACCCAAGCTGTGTATCCACGCTAAGAGCCAAGACAAGCTTCATGCTTACTGTCGTAAATTAACACCAACCACATTAATCATAAATCAAATGCATCCACATTATTCACCACACACTCCTACGAAAACATAATTTTACAAATTCCAATCATCATCGATGCCATTGAAAGCAATGGCATTGTAAATACAAAGAAACACATCATAAGAATAAACACATAATCGTGACCCAAACAGAGATTCCATTTAAGATTTACTAAACTAAATACATACTGTTCAAAATCATAAATTTTTAGACAGAGCCGAGCCAATATTCTAACAGTCTTTACATATCCAAAAATTACATATGGCTGAGCCATAAAAAGCTACATAGTCGCATACCAATGCCAATCTTTATATCCAAACCCCAAACAACGAAACAACTCAATAATGTTTTTCCCACAACCCAAATCCTTTTCTAAACCACACAACGAGGGTAAGGCCTTTGCAAAATTAGGGGATTACCTAGAAATTGGTTGCACCTGCAACCTACGGCACTACCTAAGCCATGCAGAGAATCCACACCATATCACCTGCACAGCCAAAAATAATTCCATCGGAAGTATGCATTATTCTAAACCAAAAACTAAACCAACAACACAAAGTGCAGACCAATGCCACTGCATACTTGTTCCAATATCATGGAATCTTCCTTGTAGCACAGAATGAAAAGCACAGCTTGCACGAGGAGCAAAATACCACCCTCACCTCCACCATAACAAAAATAACCAAATGAACAACATACAAACCCTACACAGTGCTTGTGGGATTCTTCCCGTGCTTCCCAAGGTGTGATAAATTTTCCACCCTGTCGAGCACTATTACATAAATCAAAACTCACACTATTATAGGTTTTTCCCACGACGTATGCAACATAGTTCACCATACCCCATCGCTTAAACCTTAAACCCTCCATTCCCATGCTATTACAAAGTTTCAATGGCATATAAATTATGCCATAAACATAAACGCATTATACCATATAGTTCAAAGCATATATTAAATGCATCTAAGGTTTGAGAAACCTTAGCATATATTTTACACAAATAGTTTAGAGACATGCATACATAAAATCACATAAGCCCTTATTACCATAGTAATTAGGTGTAGTTTAGTCCTCTTTCCACGCAGTTATGCACAAGAATATGTAGTGTAGATATATTTTTTTGTAGATGTAGGATGTTTTTATTTCCACGATCATAGGACAGAGTTCATTAGCGATATAACCTACAAAAGAGAAATAGGAGCCTGCATAAGTTCATGATGAACTAAGTAAGCCCCTTAGCAATCAGAATCCTCACTTTTTCGAGCAGTCCCTCAAGGGACAGAACCCTACCACTCCACCCCTTGACATACAGAGGTAAGTCAGCCTCTTATTAATAAAACCATAAACTAATTTAAAGAGATGTAAAATAAAAGTAAAACTTAAGATAATGTAAGAATCGAAAAATGTCTACAACTAATAGACAGGAAAGTAAACGTAGACACATGTCAAAGTAATAGGACAACATCATGTAAATCATCTTCATAAGACAGGAAAACACATAGAGGGAAAACAAATTACAACACTTAGGTTCTGTATACAACCAAGTTTAATCCACAAAAGTTTTAACGATTTCCTTGTATTTAGTATTTTATTAGCCTACATTTTTTTTAATTATGAATTTTAGGGACATTACAATTATTATATAAAATGAATGGAATTTTTAAAAACCATGCATTCATAATATATCAAATTCATAAAATTAGATACTATTAAATTCGATGTTATAATTACATACTGCAAAAATGGGTTAACCCAAGGGCATCATGTATTGCCATACAAGAATTGCATGGAATTGAAATTATATATGTTGTATTGGTCTAGATACATCATACATAGTTATTCCATTCCATAGCTTCACTCATTCGTTAATAAGAGGCTTGATATATACAATCATATCTTTAACTTGGAACTTGCCTGATTGATTTGAACATATAAAATATATAATATTACAACTATTAAGATATATAAATAATACACAATAGTAAAAGAAAAAACATATATGACATTATGTAACAAAATACAACAAATGAGATGCCACTATATTAAAAAAAATGTTGTAGACACAAACGTGGAATAATCATTGCCAACATTGTCTTCTCCCTCTTTATTAACAATCATGGAGGAATGTTATTTTTTATAACAAAAATATCCCACACTGATTAAATAGATCTCTTNTGGAATAATCATTGCCAACATTGTCTTCTCCCTCTTTATTAACAATCATGGAGGAATGTTATTTTTTATAACAAAAATATCCCACACTGATTAAATAGATTTCTTCTTTGCATATGGATAGAAACCATCTTGTTCCAAAGAAATCCTAACATTACGAGGTTCTTCTTTAAAGTCTGGTAATTTTTCCTCCATATCTCTAAATGTGAAACCATATCTAGGCATNGGATAGAAACCATCTTGTTCCAAAGAAATCCTAACATTACGAGGTTCTTCTTTAAAGTCTGGTAATTTTTCCTCCATATCTCTAAATGTGAAACCATATGTAGGCAT
>LPNX010712052.1:319476-459941 GCA_001517045.1 Pseudotsuga menziesii | reverse complement strand
TCGAAGAGTGTCATGTTGACTGCTATTATGTGCTTAGTAATCCATAAATTGTGTTATGTTTCTACACATGAACAGTCATTGAAAACCTGGAATAATGGGAAAATAACAAAGAACCTTGTGAGGAACCTTTTTTGTTAGTTGATCTGTTCGATATCTACTGATACAACATTCTATACATTATTTTTCAAATTCATGTTGTTTATACTATATAATATGGTAATTGGGACATGCATCAATAGCTTCATACTCCATTCCAATTTATTTCATGATGGAAGATAAATATCGATATGTGCGAGGTAAAANAATTCATGTTGTTTATACTATATAATATGGTAATTGGGACATGCATCAATAGCTTCATACTCCATTCCAATTTATTTCATGATGGAAGATAAATATCGATATGTGTGAGGTAAAATATTTGACGGTGGTAAGAAAAATTTAGTTATCAAGCTACAACAAATTAAAGTAAAAAAATAGTTAATAAAATATATAAATAATATTAATGAAACATGTTTTATCCGTATNTGACGGTGGTAAGAAAAATTTAGTTATCAAGCTACAACAAATTAAAGTAAAAAAATAGTTAATAAAATATATAAATAATATTAATGAAACATGTTTTATCCATATTAATTTTACTAACAAATTAAAAATGAAATTATCAAAGGAACAAATATAACCCTTATCATGATCATATATATGCGATGGAATATAGTACATACCTTAACATATGTGTGACTGATGTGTTTCAAAGACCATTCATAACCTTCGAGTTTATTATCAACAATATAGCAAAGAGGAGATTTGTTTTGGATCCTTCATAAAAGGGTTTGTATGCCTTCTCAAGAAGTGGTAAATAATGAACATCATCAAAGTCATTATTTTCATGATCATTATCATCATCCATTCTAACAATAAATGTATCATCGATCAATGTATTTGTACTATCATCTTCATCTATGTTATTAGTATTGTCATCTTATGTAATATGATCATTAATTTGTTCTTCATTATTCATAGCTCCATGTTCCATTGGTTCTTGTTCTGAAAGCACATCCTTCGTGTTAGCACCATGTTTGGGATAAATAATTGGCAAGGGATTTGGCCAGTAAATGAAGGAATAAGGTTAGAAAATTTATGTATCATATGACCTTGATGAATGATGATGAGATTCTACAGGTATTTTAAAGGATCATTTCTAAGTTTGAAATACAAAACAATTGAAAATTTCCAGTTTCCGGCTTTGCTAATGAATAAGAACGAAGAAATTTGGTCCAGGTTAAATGGTGACAACAAATGAATGTCCTGGATGCACAAACAAGAATATCAAATTCCACAAATCGTTTCCGCAAAAGAAAAATCAGGAGATAAAATGAGAAAAAAGCAAGTTTCAAGTGTAAAATTGATAAAAACCGACTTCCTCTTTCCGCAATCTAATATCTATGGTTGAGAGAGTTTTCCACCATAGATCAACAGTATAGAAAAAAGGAGAAAGTGGAAAAGGTGAAACATTTCTTCATGAAAGTTGGAATCCCGACTTCTAATTTCTGTTGTTCGAGATACAACGGCTTAGAGCGCCTTCGCCAAAGAGCAACATCCCAGAAAAACGGAAAGTTAAAGGGTGGAAGAAAAAGGATGGAAGTGGAAAGGGAAAAAATTTGGTTATAAAGGTTGGTATTTATGCCTTCCACTTTCCACTAAAGAGAGAAAAGGCGGAAAGCAGAAAAAATAAGATTTGGTTGTAAAAGGTTTGAAATTTCACCTTCCGTGATCCTCCAGTTCGACGGTTTGGAGAGCTTCCGCAAATGATCAACGAATCGAAAAAGAGTAGAGGGGTGGATATCGAAAAGTAGAAAACATAAGAATTTGGTCGTGAAAAGTTGAAGTCCTGCTTTTCGTGATCTGCAAGATCTACGGTTTAGCGGGATACTGCACAAGATCAACTGTGTGGAAAGGAATGAGAAAGCAGAAGGAGAAAACATAAAATTTAGCATCGTGAAAGAGGAGGTCCCATCTTCCATTTTTTGCAGTCTGAAAACATGATCTTGGATCAATGACTGAGAATGAATCCTGTGGATATCAACAATGTGGAAAGAAAAGGGAGGAAAGGAAAACATAGGATTTTGTTCGAGGAAAAGTAGAAGCCTGTTTTTTCTTTCTGTAGACCTCAGATCAATAATGGGGAAGGTTTACATCTAAGATTGACCATGCAGAAAAGAGGAACATGTACACAAGGTAAGAATACTTCTCAATATGTGAAAACAGGTAGGCCCCATAGCTTTAAATGGCCCAAATCATCCTTGATTTCATATCTATGGCAGAGATTGATTTCACAAATACAACATGCACGCTCAAAGTCGGAAGAATGTCTGCGCGATGAGAAACGTGTGTGAAAGAAATGTCCCCTCCCCATTGGATATCTCTCTTGGAAGTCAAAGATTCAAAGGTTACCTTATGGAGCGGGATGGTGCATTTTTTCAACGATGTATATCTAAGAATGGCCAGATTAATGGTGGAAATTCATTCCATTGATCTAACTTGTACGAAGAAAATAGTTATCCATATCTGTGGAATCATTTAAAGGACTTCATATTTCGATGGCCAGGATTAAGGATAAGGTAAGATCAATGAAGGAGTTGAATTTCGATGATTCAACATGTATAGATTAATGAACAATTTCAACCAGCAAAATTGGGTACAAAGTGCAGGTTTTGATGGCCTATATCAATGACTAGAAGAGATCTACGATTGAGTTTTATTTCGTAGGAACAAGATGCAAGGAAGTTTTGAAGATGTTGTAGATCATCGAAGGTGATTTAAGACATCATTTTCATCCGGCAGACGTGGTTTCTAGGTGTTTAATTTTTCATTTTTGTCCATCATGTGCATCCCATCATGCTTTCTTGTTTTTTTATGATCATGGTGAATCTGCAAGATTAGAATTTGTTAGGATTGGTCCCCGACTTTGCAACTGATTTTAGGTTTTAGAGGTTGGTGTCAGGAACCTGTTGATTGTATAAATATACTCTGAACATAGGAAGATAGGGTTGGAACCTGTGAGGTTCTGGGTTATGTATTTTTAGATCCACCCTTAATAAAAATGAAAAATACGAATGCTGGCATGTTGCTCCAAATATTCATGTGTATTTCGTAGTTACAGTCTATAATTTCCTTTCTTATGTGAATGTATTCTTGTTTAACTCGCCATTATGTTGTATTTCATATCTAGAATGAGTGTGTAATAGTTCATAATTCATACATGTTTATGATCTATATTTTGTTTCAGATATCCACAAATCCTTTCAACCAAATTTAATGTGTAATTCATATTTTCAATGAGCTCTTTTAATGGACTGTCATTCTTTATTTTTTTATCACCATACCAACAACATTATGACCATAACCAAGTGATACCTTTCCTTTGTGTAATTTCACTTGTAAACAACTCTAAGATTCATGAATATGTGTGACTCCATAGCCCAATGTATGCTTTCTTTGTTTCAACCACAAACTTAATATGAATTTTGTTTCATTTTTATATCTGGCCATGTTAAAAATTAGTGAGAGATCCATATTTAGAAAGGAAGAGTCTATCTCCCTTTCTTAAAGTGGTTATGTTGTTACCTTAGGATTTACCTTCTATAATGTTGGGTACATTCTGAGTGATAACAAATTGGCACTGTTGTCGAGGACGAAATTCAAAATTTACCTGGGTATGAACGACAAAGTTTTAGATCAGACTCTTGATGGTGAACAATAGTTAAACATCAAGAAGGTTGTGCATATTCCACCTGCTGAATTCATTCTCAAAGAATCCATAATTCAAATTTCATGGACTCCACTGCTGGCATGATACAAAAATCAACTTTTGAAAGAGAACCAATAGACTCTACTGGGGAAATGAGCTTAATGTAAAGACATGGAAAGGCATGATGAAAAAATAATTTACTCAAGTGTTTATCTTCTCCAAGATGTCTTATCCTTTCTTGTAAAATTTTTCCTATCTTTTCCTAATCCTGTCAAAATAGTTTTCCATTTCTTATTGCACTCAAAATAAAACCATGAATTTAACCCTATATATCCTTCTTTGCAAATTGAAAGTATCTCTTCATCCTTTGCATATGATTTTGATAAAGAACTTTTATTTGAGCTACATGACTTCAAGGAACATCTTTGTGAGCCTCATGATACCACAGTCAATACTATATCTTCTTCTCATATCCATGTTTCTTCCAAGATTCCAAACTGGTATAGACCACTTCACCTACCTCCTATCCTTCATGATTTTCCTAAAAAAAATACAAATACCTTCCTAGATTTGATGGAGGATCCAATAATATTATAGATGAAAAAAATCTGCAAGACTTTGATCATTTTCTTTACCTCTTTGAATTAGAGAATGATGATGTTTATATGATGGCCTTTTCCCAATTGTTACGAGATGTTAAGGAATGGCTCAAACATTTGCAGCCTGAATCCATTGATACGTGGGAAGGGTTTTATGATATATTTTCAAAGTTTTGAGGTAAAAGGAGGTCACTGGGCCAAGCTATTTCAGAGTTTTATTCCATGAAGAAACAAGAATATGAAACCATTTCAAGTTTCAACAAAAGGTTTGCAAGTGTTTACTATAATATGCTAGAAGAGATTCAACCATCAGTAGGTGCTTCAAAACTCCATAATCATGATGCCTTTGAGAGTGACTTTGCATTATTATTGAGAGAGAGAAAATCAGTAAATCTTCCTATTATATTTAAACATTCTTTAGAAGTGGAAGCTAATATGATGGAAAGTGGAAAAATAAAGTAGAACGTAAAAACAAACAAAAGGAAATCTAGAGATGAAAATGTGCCTTCTGCTTCTGCTGTTGTTTCTTCTAATGATGTAAAATTTGAAATGATGTTGAAAACAATGGAGAAATTGATGGATAGGATGACTGTAGATAATAGATGATTGAATAGAGGACATAATGGACCTCAAATCACAAACCCAAACTTCATAAGTCCCAATCCTCCCCTACCTCCACTAATGTGAATGTATTCTTGTTGAACTCACCATTATGTTGTCTTTCATATCTAGAATGAGTGTGTAATAGTTCATAATTCATACATGTTTATGATCTATATTTTGTTTCAGATATCCACAAATCCTTTCAACCAAATTTAATGTGTAATTCATCTTTTCAATGAGCTCTGTTAATGGACTATCATTCTTTGTTTTTTTATCACCATACCAACAACATTATGACCATAACCAAGTGATACCTTTACTTTGTGTAATTTCACTTGTAAACAGCTCTAAGATTCATGAATATGTGTGACTCCAAAGCCCAATGTATGCTTTCTTTGTTTCAACCACAAACTTAATATGAATTTTGTTTCATTTTTATATCTGCCCATGTTAAAAATCAGTAAGAGATCCATCTTTAGAAAGGAAGAATCTAGATCCCTTTCTTAAAGTGGTTCTATTATTACCTTAGGATTTACCTTCTAAAATGTTGGGTACATTCTGAGTGATAACAAATTGGCACTGTTGTCGAGGACGAAATTCAAAATTTCCCTGGATATGAACGACAAAGTTTTAGATCAGACTATTGATGGTGAACAATAGTTAAACATCAAGAAGGTTGTGGCATATTCCACCTGGTGACTTCATTCTCAAAGAATCCATAATTCAAATTTCATGGACTCCACTGCTGGCATGATACAAAAATCAAGTTTTCAAAGAGAACCAATAGACTCTTCTGGGGAAATGAGCTCAATGTAAAGACATGGAAAGGCATGATGAAAAAATAATTTACTCAAGTGTTTATCTTCTCCAAGATGTCTTATCCTTTCTTGTAAATTTTTTCTTATCTTTTCCTAATCCTGTCAAAATAGTTTTCCATTTCTTATTGCACTCAAAATAAAACCATGAATTTACCCCTATATATCCTTCTTTGCAAATTGAAAGTATCTCTTCATCCTTTGCATATGATTTTGATAAAGAACTTTTATTTGAACTACATGACTTCAAGGAACATCTTTGTGAGCCTCATGATACCACAGCCAATACTATATCTTCTTCACATATCCATGTTTCTTCCAAGATTCCAAACTAGTATAGACCACTTCACATACCTCCTATCCTTCATGATTTTCCTAAAAAAAATACAAATACCTTCCTAGATTTGATGGAGGATCTGATAATATTATAGATGAAAAAAATCTGCAAGACTTTGAGCATTTCCTTGACCTCTTTGAATTAGAGAATGATGATGTTTATATTATGGCATTTTCCCAATTGTTACGATATGTTAAGGAATGGCTCAAACATTTGCAGCCTGAATCCATTGATACGTGGGAAGGGTTTTATGATATATTTTCAAAGTTTTGAGGTAAAAGGAGGTCACTGGGCCAAGCTATTTCAGAGTTTTATTCCATGAAGAAACAAGAATATGAAACCATTTCAAGTTTCAACAAAAGGTTTGCAAGTGTTTACTATAATATTCCAAAAGAGATTCAACCATCAGTAGGTGCTTCAAAACTCCATAATCATGATGCCTTTGAGAGTGACTTTGCATTATTATTGAGAGAGAGAAAATCAGTAAGTATTCCTGTTATATTTAAACATTCTTTAGAAGTGGAAGCTAATATGATGGAAAGTGGAAAAATAAAGTAGAAAATAAAAACAAACAAAAGGAAATCTAGAGATGAAAATGTGCCTTCTGCTTGTGCTGTTGTTTCTTCTAATGATGTAAAATTTGAAATGATGTTGAAAACAATGGAGAAATTGATGGATAGGATGACTGTAGATAATAGATGATTGAACAGAGGACAGAATGAACCTCAAATCACAAACCCAAACTTCAGAAGTCCCAATCCTCCCCTACCTCCACTAATTAGATAGAGAGATATGAGGAATCCTAGAAATTCAGATGATCAACAAACAAGGCCACCTTTCCCTGAGAATTATGTCGCATATGAGGAATAGGTTGAATCTATTGAATATCATATTCACCTTTTTGGTGAATTGGATTCCGAAATATACCTCACTAAAGAAGAGCATAGTATGTTTTCTCATGAGGATGACAATAATGATTTTGAGGAAGGGTCAGAATAGTACCAAAGAGGATATTTGCATGCTATTGATGATGTTTAGAGAAGGATCAATTTAAAAAATATGGATGTTACTCTAAATAAAGGAAGGTTCAATCAAAATTAACCTTGTAGTAGCCAATAGGATACAAAAAAGAAAAATGAAAGACAAAAATATCCTATTGTATATAAAGAATCTGAAAATAAAATAGAAAAAACAAAAGAAGTGATGGAACCATCACAGAAGGAGGTAGAAAAAAATGTTTCAACTTTCAATTTGCATACAACACTCTCAAAATTGAAAATTTTCATTCCTTTTAATGAATTGTTGAAAAATAGAGAATACAGATATAAAATAACAAATATGGTCAGGAGTCAAAAAATATTTCAGACAAAAACTCATGTTATCTATGATGTTGATACTCACTTTGAGTTTTCCATTTTATTTAATTATGGTCCTCCCTGTGATCCTGAAATTCTTGTACCAATTGAAGTTAAGGAATATGAATAGTTTGTAACTAGACAAGAGGCTTTGGAACAAAAACAAAAACATAATCAACCCAATATTGTATAAGAAGAAGGTTATACGGATCTGTTTTATTAATAATGCAATCAAGATGTCATAAATTCTGTTAACGATGGTTTTAAAAAGGATTTCATTCCACATATATATGATGAGTATGAGGAGGATTGCTTGGGTGTTATTCCTAAAAAACCAATAGTATGCAATGAATAATTGAATCATGGAGAAGAATATGAGGGTTCTCGAATGGATGTTTCTTTTGTGTTTTCAAATTCAAAATTTTTCTTCCAAGAAGAAATATTTTGGATTGATCCTATTGAAAAAATGCATGAGAGGTATCAAGTTATTAATTATGGAATTTTCAATGAAATAATTGATATCTCATGTACAAGTTGTCAGGAACATTCCCTGCATTATTCTTTGGAAGAACAGTTTGACAGTATGCAGGTGGAGTTACAATTTGAGCAGCCTTACTGGGGTAAATAAATGACAAAAAAATTTGAATGATGTTAGGGATTTTATGATCCGGTTGTAGAATACAAGGAGAATATTTTCAGTGGTAATGGATAGTTATTTATTTACAATAAAGATCATTTTCTTTATCATAACCTTTTTCCATTAAGTTTTTCATCTCTATTTTTTTTCAAGCATGAGGAGAAAGTTTGTTTATGGGATTATTTGCTTGATTGGATTCAATGGAAGCTATAAGTTACTTGACTGGGCATTGATACTTAGTAAGTAGAGTAGGTAGGTATGAGTAAGATCGACATGGAGATAATTTCTTTCAATAATTGTTTAGTCTGTTTCAACATCAATCTAGTTTGTTGTTTCAAAACATGTTGGGTATTTCAGAAAATCTAGGGAGTCGTCCAATGGAATCAGCACCTAGTCTACGGGATTATTTGCTAACTCGCATGGAGGATAGCATCCCTAGTTGGAGCCAGTTGTTAGCACCATGTTTGGGATAAATAATTGGTAAGGGATTTGGCCATTAAATGAAGGAATACGGTTATAAAATTTCCTTATCATAAGACCTTGATGAATGTTGATGAGATTCTCCAGGTATTTTAAAGGATCATGTCTAAGTTGGAAATAGAAAACAATTGAAAAATTCTAGTTTTCAGATTTTCTAATGAATAAGAATGAAGAAATCCACTCCAGGTTAAATGGTGACAACAAATGAACGACCTGGATGCATAGTGGAGAATATCAAAGGACACAAATCATTTTCACAAAGGCAAAAATCAAGAGAAAAAAGGATAAAAAAAAATTTCATGTGTAAAATTGATAAAACCCGACTTCCTCTTTCCACAATCTCAGATCTACAGTTGAGAGAGTTTCCTCCATAGATCAATGGTGTAGAAAAAGGGAGGAAGATGAAAAGGAGAAACATTTGGTCATGAAAGTTGCAATCCCAACTTCCACTTTGTGGAGTCTGACATACGATGGTTCAGAGCACCTCCACCAAATATCAATGACCCAGAAAAAATAGGAAGTTTAAATGGAGAAAGAAAAAGGGTGGAAGAAGAAAGGGACAAAATTTTGTTTGGAAAGGTTTGTATTTACGCCTTATGCTTTTCGCTAAAGAGAGGAAGGGAAGAAAGCAAAAAACATAAGGTTTGGTCGTAAAAGGTTTGAACTTTGGCCTTCCGTGATCCACCATATCGACAGTCCGAAGAGATTCTTCCAATGATCAACAACTCAAAAAGAGTAGAGGGGAGGATATCAAAAATAGGAAAACATAAGAATTTGGTTGTGAAAAGTTTAAGTCTCTCTTTCTGCGATTTGCAAGATCTATGATTTAGGCAGGTCCCGCAAAAGATCAATGGTGTAGAAAGGAATGAGAAAGCGAAAGGAGCAAACATAAAATTTAGCATCATGAAAGAGGAGATCCCAACTTCCATTTTTCCGCATCCCAAAAACTTGATCTCAGATCAATGACTGAGAATGAATCCTGCAGAGATCAACGGTGTGGAGAAAAAAGGGCGGATAGGAAAACATTGAAAAGCAGAAGAGACAATATTTTGGTTGAGGAAAAGTAGAAGCCCATTTTCCTCTTTCCACAAACCTCAGATCAATGATGGGGAAGGTTTCTGTCTAAGATTGACGGTGCATAAAAGAGGACCATGTGCACAAGGTAAGAAGAATTCCTGATATGCGAACATAGGTAGGCGTTGCAGCTTTCAACAGCTTATATCACCCTTGATTTCAGATCTACAACAAAGGTTGATTTCGTTGATACAACATGCATGCTAAAATCTAGAAGGATGCGTGTGTAATGAAAAACATGAGTGAAAGACCTGTACCCTCCCTATTGGATACCGTGCTAAAAAATCAGGGATGCGAAGGTCAACTTATGGAGTGTGATGGTGCATTTTTTCGACGGTGTAGATATTCGATGGGTCAAATCAACGGTGGAAATTCATTTCATTGATCTAACTTGCATGACGAAAATAGCTATCCATGTATGTAGAATCGTTTAAAGTCCTGCATATTTCGATGGACAGGATTAAAGAGAAGGTAAGATCAATGGTGGAGGTGAATTTCGATGGTTCAACAAGCACATATTAATGAAAAATTTAAATCACTGAAATTGGATAAAAAGTGTAGGTTTTGATGGCCTAGATCAATGACAAGAAGAGATCTATGACTGAGTTTTATTTTACAGGCGAAAGATGCAAGACAGTTTTGAATCTGTTGCAGATCGTTGAAGTTCTTTAAGCCATTGTTTTCATCCGGCAGGTGTGGTTTCCAGGTGTTTAATTTCCCATTTTTGTCTCATGCACATCCCAGCATGCTTTCTTGTTTTGTTTATGATCATGGTGATTCTTCTACATCGGAATTTTTTAGGATTGATCCCAGATTTTGTAACTGATTTTAGGTTTTCAAGGTTGGTATCACGAACCTGTTGATTTTATAAATATACCCTAAACAGAGGAAGACGGGGTTGGAGCCTGTGAGGTTCCGAGTTATGTGTTTTCATATATTCCCTTAATAAAGAAGAAAGAGTCGATAGCTGGTCTGTTCCTACAAAGATTCTTGTGTATTTCATAGTTACAGTCGGTAGTTTCCTTTCTTATGTGCATGTCTTCTTGTTAAAATCACCATTATGGCATATTTCATACCTCGAATGAGTGTGTAATAGTTCATATATCACACATGTTTATACTTTGGCTTTTGTTTCATATATCCACAAATCCTTTCAACCGAAGTTAATGCAGAATTCATCTTTTTGGTGCTCTGTTTTAATGGACTGCCATTCTTTCTTCTTTATCACCAGACCAACAACATTATGACTGTAACTGAATGCTACCTTTCCTGTGTGAGATTTCACTTGTAAAAAGATCTGTGATTCATGAATATGTGTGACTCCATAGCCCAATGTATTCTTTCTTTGTTTTGACCACAAACTTAATCTGAATTTTGTTTCATTTTTATATAGCCCTGTTAAAAATCAGTTAGAAATCCCTCTCTAGAAAGGAAGAATCCATCTCCCTCTCTTAAAGTGGTTTTGTTGTTACCTTAGGATTTACCTTCTACAACCTTGGGTGCATTCTAAGTACTAACACTCCAGGCGATATTCTGTAGTAGGTATTTCCTTTATAATTGCATGAAACCAACAAAATATATTAGTTAATATAAGAAATATTAAAATGGTACCAACATTTACAAAACCAATCAATATAAAGTCATATATAATGAAAAAATTACCAATGGATGATAGTGATGCTTCCGCTCAGCATGTCCATATTCCATACAAATTCCTTTTGGCTATAATGATCTTTATTTTTCTCCTTTTAAAGGCCCTACATTGTCAACATAGACAATAGAATTTCCCATCACCCTTTCTTTTTAGTCCATCCCACAATCTAGAAGGAAATTCACGATTTTGATCATGTGGATTGCCAATAGTGTTATGTTCTGAGATTTTTTTTAATACCAAGATTGACTAATGATTATTGATATTAAAAAATTAAGTTCCACACTTCACTCTTTTTAATCATAGTAAGAATTGAAATAATTGCGTCTTTTTGTATGTAAAACAGTCTGTGTGAAGATTATACTTTCTGCAAAGAGTCACTTGTATATCAAATTTGTCCGAATACTCCTATTATATAGTTTTTAAAAATAAATTATTGTAGGATATCTGATGAAATTAGGGTATTGACCATTGTAATATTTTCATTGGTAATTCGATGACAAAAGTCGAAAATAAGACAAATGTAGTCGAATTACTGATGACCATTGGATATTTCATGGAAACTGGAGAAAATTAAAAAAAAAAATTGTAGTGAAAAAGGTGACATCCAACGACAAGGTCAATTTTGTCGGATTGTGTCGGATTTTCTCATCAAATTTTGGGTTCAAATATTGGTGTGATATCATCCACAAGAATTTGAAATACAACACCACCACCTCAATCATTTAAGGATATATATATGTATGTATGTATGTATAGGAATTGATATGACTCACATGTCCTCACTTGATATAATGACAAGTCCAAAGAATGAATCCTGATGTTGTACATTCAACAATTATTAGGTTATTTACTTAGGGCCTTCCTAAATTAGTTTAAGGCTAACCTAAAACAAGGGGTTAAGACAAACATCACACCCGATATCCTCTTGTATTTTGGTTGATGAGCAAGGGGAGCTAACTAGTAATTACCTAACGACCCCATCCCTATTCAACCTATTTGGTTTTCTGATTGTCTCGCATGCTTCTTGGATCGTTGTTCGAGATAATGATTGCCTTTATCAAGGATCTTGATGTCTTCTAGGAACACATGATGCTTGGTTTTGAGAGAGTGTTATGCTAGATATTAGGTATGTAGTTTTTTATTCTTAATGTATTCTCCATGATTTTTTAACTATGTATGGAAATATTGTCTAGTTTCACCAAAATATCATTACCTACGTGAACATGCTATCTTATAGAAACCCTTGTATTTTGTTGGTCAAGAGAGCCTTTAAAGGTTCTCATTGTTTTTCTGATGGTTTGAATGAGGTTGTAATATAGTTCCTTTTTAGGAATTTTGTTAGAGAATAATACACCTTAGTACCATATTATTATACCTTAGGAAAACTTCATTTGCATTCATGCACAGTGATTCCATGGTTTAGACTTACCGAAACTAGTCATTTATTGACAGTTGAGGCACTCCTAGTTGATAATTATTCACAGTTGAGGCACTCCAGGTTGATAATTATAACAAACCAAGCAACAAAATTGATTATATTCAGCCATGATGCAATTCCCATCCCTAGTTTCATAGACTTGGTTTGACTTGACGCGCTAGTGCTCGGTTTAGGTGGTTTTTGGCATTCCTTGGGCATTTATTTCCCTCCTACATCCACTCCCAATATCCCATATTCTCACCCATGCTGGTTATACCTCCATTTATGTTCGATAGTGTCTTTCCCATGTTCAAACATGCATTCCTGACCATTTGGGATGATTAGGAGGCTCATTGGTCCACCTAGGGGGGTCTGAGGGTCAAATCTAGAGCTAGAAATTGTATGCATCCAGATGGCCTCGAAGACCTCATGATTTTTCCCTATTCTACTAGATACCTGTTCCAGAAATATTTACATGCTGGAAATTCATAATAATATTTGTTATTGAACTTATGTGTGTATGCTTTTTTCACTCTTTTTCAGCTATTTTGGGCATGTTTTATAAACAATATCGAATTGTGAGAGTTTCTTTGGCTATTGGATCCAGATATGAATAAATTATTGCATGGTATCATATCTCTTTGGAGCTACAAATAAAATCCATAGTCTTTGAGTTGTTTTTAGATGGATTCTCTAGATATATTCGAGTGTTTTACATTGCAGGAACATTCAACAATTTGTCACCAAGAGTGTAATAATAAATAGAGAAGACCCATGTTTTGTTGAATCTTTTCAACTAATTCAAATGGTAGTCTTATATGGTGATCTAGTTGAGGTAGAAAGTCATGTACAAGGTTAGCATGGGGACTGAGGTCGAACCAAACTTTGTTGTTGAGAGATCAATTTCTTCAATGAGATTGATGAAACATTTGGAATGTTTTGTCTCAGCATTTCAAGAGACTTTCCATTTCATGTAGATATTTTATCAACTCCCAACAAAGTATGGCTCAAGATTGACGCATTGTTTTGGAATACTGATGAAATGAGAGGTCAACAACTCGAGAATGAGCTCATATCCTTGAGTCCATCTCATTTTGAGACAATCCAATATTTCTTCACCAATTTCAAGTCGTTGGTGCTTCATCTCAAGAAATGTGGCATAGAGAATAAGGAGGAGAAACTCATAGTTTCCATCCTTTCGAAACTAGGGCTTGAGTACTCAATGTTTGTAAGCACATTTCACTCAAGAAATCTCACTGCTTGAAACTAGAAAATTCCATAACTATCTAGCTTCATGGATCCATTGACCCAAGAGAAAGATAAGCTAGTGCAAATGGGAACCATCGAATCCATCAAAGACCAAGATCTTGTTGCATGGTTTTCAAATCCATCCAAAGGAAATAATAAAGCTAAGGATTCAAGGTAACAAGATAAGGAGAATCAAGACAGACCGAAATCTTCATATGTGGGTTCAAATCTTTGCAAGGAAAAGGACAAGAGGAAGTAGTATAAGACCAACTACACCTACTGCCACATAGGATGGCATCCAAAGAGTGCATTTAATAAAAATACCATAGCCATGATGGTGAATTTGTTGGAGAAGAACAACATCCCAGTGCTTGAGGGCACAAGGAAGGAAGATGGAGGTTCAGGATCAGACAACAAAGAGAGGTGTCATGCTTTGGTTGAAGGTTCTTCAAATTCTTCCTCCTTCATCATTGATTCAGGAGAATCAAGGAACATGGACTCTATCAAATATTTCTTCACATACATGTATTCTTACAATGTCCCAATTGTTTGAATGGGTGATGATTCAGATATCCATGCCAAAGGGATTGGCATGATCGATCCTCAAGATGGGTATTTTAACAATGTTTTGTTTGTACCAGACTTAGTAGTGAACCTACTCTCATTGTACCAAATGAAACACACTGGTGAAGCCAATAGAGTAACATTTACTCCAGACATAGTGTATATAGATGAAATATCTACCAACAAAGTGGTGGCATTGGGGTTCTTTGATCATCAATCTAGAATGTACAAGTTCTCCCATTTTCTTCCCTACTCCAAAGGGAATGCACTCCTAACTCATGCCAATGAGTCAAGAAAGCTGTGGCATGAGAGGTTCGACCATATAAACTAAAGATACCTCTGGGAATTAAGCAAAGAAGGCATGGTGGAAGGGCTTCCTTCTATAAAAAGCTCTAATGTCTCGTGCATTGGATGTGTGGTGGGAAAGCATCCATAGAGCAGTTATGAGAAAGGGAAAGGAAGGAGAGATACACAGGTGCTTGGATTGGTACAATTAGATCTGATTGGTCCTCTTCCCACAGCCTCTTATGGAGGATTAAGGTATGTGTTGACCTTCACAGATGATTTCTCAAGGTTTTGTTGCGTTTACTTTCTCAAACTCAGATATTAAGTATTTGAGACTCTCAAGGTTTTGAAATATCTCGTTGAGAATCAATTTGGGAACAAGATCAAAGTCCTTAGGACTGATAATGGAAAATATTATGTGAAAAAGAGTTTGTAGGAGCTCTATGAATAATGTGGCATCCAAATGCAGCATTTGATCCCCTACATATCACATCAAAATGGTGTAGCAAAGCACAATAATATGGCACTCAAGCAAATGGAAACCTGTATGATTAAAGAAAAGGATTTGAATCCTAATCCATGGGATGGAGCCATAATTTGTGATGAATACATACAAAATGGATCTCTTCACAAATCATTGGATGGAAACACACCATATGAATCTTGGTTTCATCACAAGCCAAATATTTCACATTTTGGGATTTTGGCTCAAGGGCTTGGGATAGGATTCCTCCATAGAAGAGAAAGGAATTGAAGCCTCAAATAAATGGATGCATCATGGTTAGATATGCTGAATATAAAAATGGATACAAGCTCTTTGATCCCTCATCTCAAAAGACCTTCATTGAAAGGAGGGTGCAATTCGAAGAAGAACTCATGCTAGAGATCGTACTAGCACCAGGGGAATGCTCATCTCCTCCACACCAAGATGATGTAAGTGATGATTATATATCTGATATTTTTTAATGATATGGATCTGATATAAATATCTGGCCACTAACATTGCTGCAAATTTAATTAAAAATCTGATATAAAGCTTGTAGACAATGAGTAAAATTTTGGTCTCTACAGATAAAGGTATTTCACTGACACATTCATAGGCATGGAAGCAGGAAAATATAAGAACCCAAGGAAAATTACAGGACATATAATTAATCTTCCCTAACACATTTATATTAGGGACCATTTAGGTTTTAGAGTCATCTATGTTGAAACTTATTCCCACGCTTCTAGGTCACCCAACCATGAAACTAGGAAGATTCCCTCAGATCCCTTCAATCAGAGGCTTGGGGAAATGCATAGAGATGATATCATAAATTAATACATAATTAAATAATTGTTGGAATATCTTGTAACAATTTTGGATATTTTTGGGAGGTTTAGGAGAGAATTGGGAGAATTTAGCAATTTTTTCTTGGTGAGGCCCTACGCAGTGGAGGCTACTCAAACCAGGTATGAATCCAACAAATTTTGTGTTTTAAGGTTTGGTTTGATATAGGGGTCATTTATTGAGATACAACAACTTTCATAATTGAATTTGGATGAACAAAACTCTCATAATTAAATAAAATGTGAGACTAGTCAATTTAAACTAGTCATCTAGCATAGGTGTACTAAAAAACATGAAATTCATATCAGAAGTTTATCATAAATAAGAGTGGAATTTTATAGAGATTAATACATGTTTACTTTACACATTAAATAATTTATGATTATAGCCATTTTCATTTCTCATTTATCATTGCATCAAACTCATCAAAAGCCTCATTTAAAGACACATTAAAGCTCTTTCATGGGAAATTGGGAATGTTAGCTTATTGGATAGAATGATAACAATATTAAATAGATATTAGACAAAACATATGGGATGATTCACAACAAAATGAATTTGGAATACTGAACACTCCCAAAATTGGACTCAAACAATGGGAAGGAGGCCCAACTTTGACATCAATATGGATGAGAGTGTAGGTGAAGCTTTCACTTCGCTAGAGCTTGAATTGAATGAGGACAATAGATGAAATTATGTGTCTAAAACTAATCTCATGGGTTGATCATCATCTCCCCACACCTGCAATGAGAAAATAAAGGGAAGAAAAAGAGTGGGGAAGGAAGTACTTGGGGCACATCTCTAAACGGCTGAGGCACAACTCTCAGTGGATGCACTGATTCACATAAGTATGAATCAATCATAAGCCGAACTAAGTAAAGGAGATCCCTTTGTATTTTTATAAACCTCTGGTGACTTGTGATACCAAGTCATCCACATAGAAACATAGAAATAACCATGAATGTGCCCTCCTTGAGAATTTTATCAAGTTTGAGTCCTGAAAGATTTGTCACTTCTTATGTCCTTTATCCCATTTGGAAACTATGCTTTCCTTGACCCAGAGCTGTTATTTTCCCTATGACAACTTTTCATGGCTTCCATGCTTTTGTGACTGAAATCAAAAAGGGAAATTGAGCCCTACTTTTGTATGACGTTTCCTTCTTTTCATTATGGAAAATTTTTCTTCCTTCTACTTTTGTTAATACACTCCTAAATAGAAATTGTGCACTCCTTTGTTCTGATGTTGCCTTTTAACATCTGACTGCTTTTGTCATAGCATTTGGCACTTTCCTCCATCCTCTAAATTCTTCCGTGTGTTAGTCTTCTTATCAGTTTCTAAATATTCTCCTTATCAAGTTGGCTTTCCCATTGCACCCCCCCTCACATGGCACTTATTTTCCACATATTAAATTGCTCAATAATCAATATGCAAATAACTAAAATCAAGTCCATCCCTTAGTAATAAGTATCTATCAAAATTTCCTTAGTCTAATTAATTAATGACACTCAGTCTCGGTAGGTGTTTATCAAGTTCCATACTTTTTGTGGTCAAAATGTAGGGACATGACAGTCTTCCCCTCCCAAATTTGCTTGTCCTCAAGCAGAAGCACTACAGATTGCTGGAATTTGTGCCAATATGGTTCTGTTGCACCACTATGATCTTGGTGATTTCCCAAATGACCATGTATGACAACAAAATTGGCCACCCAATTGAGGTAACTGAGTAGAATTCTTGGATCCCACTGCCTCCTTTGCCAAGATCCAAATGCTACTGCTCCCTTTGGAAATCTATCATTCCCAAAAATGGAAGTCTCCTAGGATATTTTCTTCCCCATTCCGCTCATCAGTGATAACAAAAAGAATCCATCATCATAGAATATTAAAATCACGATGTGGAAATCAAACCACCATACTTAAAGTTGAGAACTCTTAATTCTAAATTGGAAATATATGAGACTTTCCCACCCAACATAGAATTATTTATGTGTTTGGTGCATACTAGCACTGAAGCTCATATTTTTGTTGCTACAATGAAATATGTGGGAGTCCAATGTCCAACCCCAATGAGTATAGGCATCGTTCAACCAACATAGATTCCCAAACTACTCATAATAAGATGATGCATCACAATTATATCCAAAAATGAAAGAAGGAAAAACAAATAAGTGTCCCCTCATCCAACTTGAGAAAGTATTGACACTCCAACCACAAGGCCCATGTGAACACTTCCGATGGTTCAAATATCTTCCATCGGTCAAATTTTACAAGAATCCATCCAACTATGTGGATTTCCTCTACAAAGAACACCTTATGCATGATATTTTTCTCATCAACTCCTCTTGGAAGCTTGCTTTCTCAACTTCTACTTCTCATGAGAAGAATTTTTTCTACAAGGATACTTCATGTGTTACATGTAATCTTCCACCCAATCCATATGTGGTTGAATGGAATCAAGTGACATAAATATGTGACTGTGTAGATTCTCGGAGGGTGATGGTGCATTCAAAAAGTTATCATGAACACCTAGGAAGGCCTCCATCTCTTCCTGTTGCACCAACAAGGAAAATTCCTTCTCCCAATTTTCATCCCCACTTAATGAGGCTGAAATAGAAATTTGGGTAGAACTATGAATCTTTTATATCCAATACTTATAGACCCAACTTATGGATTCCACATCTTCATCTTAATCTGATTCTTCCATGGGGAAGAGATTCTCTTCAGAAAACAATTTTAGTTTTCTCTGGAAAATACCAAGTTCTTGGTTCTCATCAAACTTATCTACATAGTCCTCAAGAAACTACAAAACCAAGCACATCTCATGATCCACCATATCATGAGATTCCTCCATATGTTCAATATTTGAATCATCCTTGTGAATATGGATGAATGGTGTGTAGGAGGGTCGGTAAGGGGTGATTCCATGAAGATGCGTAACACTTTTTGGCCAAATTTGGCGATGAAAACCTGATTTTTTACTCATCTGCTAGATAGAAGCCCTCAAAACGCATACATGCCATGTGAATTTTGACTTGGAGTAAAAAAACAAATTGTAGAATATTATGTTGGCTTCATAGTGATATTTTTTTAAAATATTCCAATGTCATTTAATGTGTGAATTTTTGCATTTAATGAGCTGTGTGACCTTAAAAATTTGAAGAAGCTAATAAGTGGCTCGTGTCCACGTAGAGTAATTCAATCTTGCATTAATAATTTAAAAAATATATATATATATGAGCATGATCTACATAAAATGCAGTGTGATGTGCATATTTTTTTGTTAATTTTTTTCGCATTATACAATTATTTATTATTTTTCGAAAGTCACCACATTCGATTTCAGCATCGTTTTAAACACATATTTGTCCACGTAAAGCTATTTTTTCTATTTTTTCAAAAATTGAAAAACCAAAGATACCCTTTTGAAGAGGACACGTCGATATGTGATGTGTGCATTTTTAAGAATTTTTTGGCTGTGTATTTGTAACTCTGCGTATTTTTCTTTGAGTTGCTCCGAAGTTGCAGTGTGGTTTTCTAAGTATAAGTTTTAGAAGTAATTAAAAAATAAATTTCATATGAATGCCAAAATGCGTGTATGATACCTCAATGGATAGAAGATTTGTTGGTGAATTTATCGGTATCAACTGTGCTCAGTTATGTGCTAGGAATGGCAGGGTGTACACCTCTGCAAGGCACAAAAATTTTTTCATTTGTTTGAATGTGGGCTAGGTATATTTTCTTAAGCCCTCGATCGAGGTATTTAAATACCTCATTCGAGGTATTTTTTCGACCGAGGGTTAAGAAATACCTCGGTTGAGGGCTAAACAAAACCTCGGTCGAGGGCTTGATAAAACCTCAGTCGAGATATTAAGACCTCGGTCAAGGGTTTAACAAGCCCTCGACCGAGGTGCATTTTTCTGTTTTTGCCGAAATGCGCTTGCCAAAAAGTGTTACCCAGGTCCGTGGATTCACCCTAAGATCTTTGCAACTTCTCATGAAGTTGCTCTATCTCTGTCTTGGACTCTTGGAGTGCACATTGAGTTCTCTTCAAGGAATCTTTGGTGGTCATCAATTCTTGTGTGAGATTCCAAATTTATTCTTCATCCTTCAAGGATTCCCATGAAACATCTCCACAAGCTCAAGAAAATAGTCTTTATCAGAAAGAACCTGCAGAAAATCACCTTTGGTGCTTGCTATGGCCTTCTGAAACTTCTCCATGTATTCCATGGAATATTTCTCCTCCAACATCCAATAGATATTTTTCATCAATGTATGGGCTCCATGGAGAGTGTGTAGGGCCCCTTTGATCTTGCATTCATTCATATTCAATGACCCTTAAAGGAAATGAGGTTCTGTCAGATGAACCTCTTCTTCCTCCTTCTCTCTTGGATCAACTTCATGAAACTCCAGTGGTGATGTGGAAGTTGATCTTGGGACATTTTATTCAAGTGGAATCTCTATGTAATCAACATAGAGAGGTGTACATACATCAGTAGATTCCCCACTAATGTAATGACTCTCCTCTGATCTAGCTGAAAATTCACCATGCTGCAAGAGAGTACAAAATTTAGAACTGTGTGCATTCGTTTGCACCAATTTTTTTTCCTTCAAATTTCCTAGTTCACACCTAGTTGGTCAGGGCTTGTCTTCCACTTCATTAGGAAATTCAAATATTATTTTTCTTCTTCTTTTGGATCTGATCCAAAAGATTCCTTCACCATCTTATCACCATTGACACCCTCACCCTTCTTTGCGATTGTAACACCCCGATTTTGACCCCGTTGCATTAGATGTATATGATGTATATATTGTAAATGATCATGGTGTGGAGCTAAAGGCCAAGGCCCACCATTGATTGGTTATGCTATGTTTCGGGTTGAAATTGTCACCGATGGTATATCGGGGCATGCGGCATACATATTGAGTTTTGTCATAATGTAAATATGCATCTTTAATTAAATAACCCAACCAACTACGTTCGTGGAAACTAAATTGAGAAGGGACATGATTTTCACAAGGATAAGGGTGGGGGAATGTCAAACCTTGGCCATGAGAGAAAAATCCATGTGTCACCTTCCCTTGTCTTACCCAACCACCTCCATTAAGAACTACTGCTGTTAGTTGGGGCAGTTATGGCTGGGAGTGGGGGTGGCAGGGCTGTCAGTCCTTTCCCACATGCACACTCCACCAGTGGATTGAACCTCGCGTTGGGCAGAAGAATGACTACTACGCATTCTCACCGTTGTATGTTCATCCGCGCGCATAGGCAGAGCTGTTCATCCTCACGCAAGGACCATTGTCTGTTCATTATTCTCACGCACAGGATTTTTCCTGGTTTTGACTCACACAGTGAGATGAGGAGCCATGCTCTTCCATCCACGATTTTCCTGTGAAGGGTTGTTCATGTTTTCAGTTGTATGACCTCCTTACAGACTGGTATGGCCATGTAATTTTTTGTCATTTCAATGTTTAGATGGGACCATTGTTCTTCCTGTGAGTTATGGTTGCCGCCATTCTCCTCAAGATTCATTGTGTTGATTTGGTCTCCCTTACGTTGTGATTGTTGTGGTCTTCTTTACATTTTGGGGATGGGAGTTTGTTCATTTTCACGCACAGGCTGAGAGTATGTATTTTCTTCCCCAGTGCGGCCTGTGTAAGTATTTTCCGCTTTCTTAGTTGTCCAGGACGGACTGGTGTCTTTCCTCATGTTGTGATTTTGTTTACTGTTACATTTGGGACTGTTGTAATTCACTTGGGAGTCGTTTTGGCCACAATAGGGCCAAGAACGACTCAGGGGTCGTTTTCCCTATTAAGCTGTAACAGCTGATTGATTGCTTGTGTGCAATGGTTGGTCTTCGGACTGTGTTGGGAGCAAGGATGGGGGATTGGTTTGCTTGATAAACATGGTGTGTTTGGAAACCACACAAACAAAGCTAGAGGGCTGGCTTTCTTCTCCACAACCCCTGAATAGCACTAGAAGGGAATGCAGGGCCTGAGGGACTGTGTAGTAGAGAAGGGACTGATTCCTTGTGTTGGGTGTGTGTGGGTGTCTTAGAAGTCAGGCTAGTTCTGGTGTAGGTGTTCCTAGCTCTGTAATGGGCTCACTAGCTTATCATTTAGCCTTTCCCAACTCCTTGATTGCCTGATAAACCTGACCATGTTGGCTTGGCTGTCTTGCTGATGTCCTGATAAACCCAACTGTGTTGGCTTGGCTGTGTTTTATGTATCCTTGGCTATGTGTAAGCCTGCTTGTTCCTTATTCCTTGGAGAATCATGCCCAGCTCAGGGGTGGTAGCGTTGCTGAGAGATTAAGGAGCACGCTGGCCTATGGTTGGGTGGAACGTTGCAGCAACGTAGCTGGTTGCGGAACGAGTTCTTTATAAGATAAGTAACATTGTCTATTTTACTTCTGCAATCTTATTTACTGTCAATGATTATGGTGGACATGTTGAATGAATGCTTGTATGAATGTATGTTGCTTCCATTGTGTATGATAAATAATTGCATCTGTGTATGTTCTACTTCAACGCATTTTGTCTTAGCATTTTTTATGAATTCACATGTTCATGGGGCTGGTAGCCTGGATGGTTAACGCCATGGTAGCATCCTCTTTGTTGGTCATAGGGTCGGGGACGTTACAGTGCTTATTGTGTGATCACCAATAGAGAAACTAGGATTGAATTTATTTCCCTCAAAATTGGCCTTCCTTTTGCAGTCCTCAGATGCAAGTGAATAATTTTTATCCTTACATGGATCAAATGGCTATAAGTGAAAATAGCTTCTGCAAAAATCAGAACCTTCATCATACATGTTCTTATCCTTATCCTCTTCTTGTATAGATACTTTGGTGGCCTGCTCCTCCACCAAATTTTTTGGTTCACACACAGCGATGTGGACTTGTCTTCTTCTTCCTTATGTGGCTCAAAAGGTGAATGTAACTCTGATTTGTATTCTTCTTCTGTATCTAGTCCAAAATATGTCTCTTCACCACCACATATACCAACATCCTTAGTAGTGGTTCGAAGGTCACTCACAAGGAAACTGGAAGTGCATCCATCATTACTCTCTCTTCCAATGCAACCACCTTGTGGTGATTTGCACTCCACTTCATGGATATATTCCTCTACATCATTTCTCTTCTTATTCTTCAAGGAACTTGAGGCTTCTTCATCTTGGGTGTTCCTCAAATCATGGATTTTAGAATCTCTATTGGAAGGAAAAGTAAACATTATCCTAACACTTGGACAAGGATATGGATTTGATGAATCTTCCTTTTTGGCTCCTTCTTCTTGTTTACTCACATAGTTGGAACAAATTGGTTCCTCTATGGATGATTTTCTTCTCTTGAAATAATAATCATATACATCCTTAGTCTCAAATCCAAATATGAAATAAAAATAGTCTTTAAAAATAATGGATTTACAAATCTGTTCCCCCAAGGAAAGATACTCTTTGTGGTGGGGAAAATTTTCAATTGCATTTATGATCTTTGTTAAATCCTTCTTAGGGTTAGCCATTGGTGGTCCAACACTACTTTATTCATACTCCATATGGTCACAAAATTAACCATCCTTGTCTCTTGACATTTTCAATCCATCAGTGACATAGATCACCTCTTCTTTTCAACAAACTGATCAAAGTCATCATCTTCAACTACTGGTATAACCCTCATGGTTGCAACTTAAATTGGTGATATGAAAAATTTATTCCCTAAGAGGTTAATTTCCACAGGAGTGGAGGAAAGTGCTATGATACCACTGTAATTTTCCAAATCTGATATGAAGATTTGAACACTAATATTGCTACAAATTTAGTTAAAAACTGATATAAAACTTGCAGACAATTAGTAAAATTTTGGTCTCTGTAGATAAAGGTATTTTACTGAAACATTCATAGGAATGGAAGGAGAAAGAGGGAAATAACCAAGGAAAATTTAAGGACATATAATTCATCTTCCATAACACATTTATATTGGGGACCATTTAGTTTTTAGACTCATCTATGCTGAAACTTGCTCCCACGCTTGTAGGTCACCCAAACGTGAAACTAGGAAGATTCCTTCAAATACCTTAAAATAGAGTCTTGGATAAATGCATAGATATGATATCAAACATTAATATGACATTCAATAAGGTTTGGAATAGTTTGGAACAGTTCTGGATAGGTTTTGGAAGTTTAGGAGAGAATTGGGAAAATTTGACAATTTTTGCTTGGTGAGGCTCTGCACAATGGAGGCTGCTAAAAATAGGTACGACTCCAACAAAATTTCTATTTGAAGGTTTGGTTGTATAGAGGGGTCATTTATTGACATACAACAACTTCTGGAATCGAATTTTTGTGAACAAAACTCTCATAATTAAATAAATTGTGAGACTAGTCAATTTTAACTAGTCATCTAATATAGGTGTACCAAAAAACATGAAATTTGTATCAGAATTTTATCAAATGTGAAAATGGAATTTTACAGAGCTTAATACAGATTTACACATTACATGATTTAGAATCATATCCATGTTGATTACTCATTTATTGTTACATCAAACTCATCAAAACCCTCATTTAAAGACACATTAAAGCTCTTCATGGGAAATTGGATATGTTAGCTTATTGGATAGAATTCTAACAATATTATAGAGATATTAAACATAACCTATGGGATGATTCACAAAAAAATGAATTTGGAAGACTGACCACTTCCAAAATGGGACTCAAACAGTGGGAAGGAGGCCCAACTTTGACATCAATATGGATGGGAGCGTAGGTGAAGCTTTCACTTCATTGGAGCTCGATTTCACTGAGGAGAATGGATGCAATTATATTTATGAATATGATATCATGGGATTAACATCATCTCTCCACACCTACAATGAGAAAATAAATAGAAGAAGAAGAGTGGGGAATGAAAGACTTGGGGCACATCTCCCAAGGGCTGAGGCACAACTCTCAGTGGAAGCACTGCTTCACATAAGCACGAATGAATCATAAGCCAAAAAGAGTAAAGGAGATCCCTTTATATTTTTATAAACATCTGGTGACTTGTTTAGAAGGTATAGGTGACCTCTGAGAGCAAGTCATCCACATAGAAAACTAACCCTAACCATGAATGGCCCCTCCTTGAGAATTTTAGCAAGTTTGAGTCCTCAAAGATGTTTCCCATTCTTGTATCCTTTATCCCACTTGGAAATTTTGCTTTCCTTAACCTAGAGTTGCTATTTTCACTATGACAGATTTTCTTGGCTTCCCTTATTTTGTGACTGAACTAAAAAAGGGAATCTATGCCCTCCTTTGGTCTGATGTTTCCTTCCTTTCATTATGACATATTTTTCTTCCTTCTTATTTTGTCACTGGAATCCTAAATGGAAACTGTGCCCTCCTTTAGTTTCATGTTTCGTTTTTATATCTGACTGCTTTTGTCATAGATTTTTCCACTTTCCTACTTCCTATGGCTTCTTTCTTTAGTCAGTCTTCTTGTCAGTTTCTAAATATTATCCTTCACAAGTTTGTTTTCCCATTGCGCCCCCTGGCATGGATCATATTTTCCATATATGAAATTACTCAATAATTAATAATGGCAATAATTAAAATCAAGTACATGCCTTAATAATAATTATTTAGAAAAAATTCCCTAGTCTAATTAATTAATTCCACTTATCCCCCCTAGGTGTTTAATAAGGTTGACACTTTTGGTGGTCAAAATGTGGGGACACGGAATATTTCTCATATTTATGAATCTGATATTGCTAAAGATGATGATGATGATCATGGATCACTCATTCATCCCAAATGGGATGAGAAAACCATAGAAATAGTTGAGGATTTGGTTGGAAATCCACTAGATCCTAGAAAGACTAGATCACAATTTCACACTGCTTTCTCTGCAATTGAAATGATTCTTGCTGAGCTATGCTTCATGATGGTTGGATATCATCATCAATCATATTAGGAACCATCAGTTGACCCAATATGGAAAACAACCATCCAAGAATAGTTCAACTCATTACAGGAAAACACATTAGAGTAAATTTCAACTCAAAATAGGCCTCCTAAGGAAAATAAATAAAATAATAGTTAAAATAGTAAAATAATATTTATTAATTTTGGAGGAAGGAAAGAAAAAACTACTTTTTTGTTCGTATGTTCGACATATCTCCCTGTGTTTTTAGTCAAATTTCAATTGAGAGCTCATTGGATGTGGAATTAAATTCCACATCCAACGAGTGCCCACTCGCCATACTTTTGATAGGCCCCGCTACCCCAAAAACAAGAAATACTTGAAAAAATGTGATGATCATGATCATCACATTTTTTCAGATATTTTCTGCTTTTTTGGTAGTGGAGCCCGTTGAAAGTATGTCAAGTTAGTACTCGTTGGATGTGTAATTTAATTCTGCATCCAACGAGCTCTCCCCATCGAAATTTGAGTAAAAACACAGGGAGATATGTCGAAAATACGAACAAAAAAAGTAGTTTTTTTATGATACCTATCCCCAAATTTATATTAAAAAATTGTTTAAGAGGTGCTCCCTTTTTAAATTTTAAATCATTTTGATTGGATAATACATGGTGACATGGAATTTGTATTATTTTTGTAAGGCCCATTTTAAATTGAAATTTCCTCTAATGAGACTTGGGAATTCGCTCCCTTATCCTCTAAGAGGAAGCTAGTGCAATGCAAATGGGTCTATAGGAGCAAATTTTCTACTAATGGGTCCAAGCATTGGACTATACATTGACATTTTCAACGGTTGCAAAGATGAACTCTATCAGGCTAGTCTTAGCCATTGTTGCCTCTAAGTGTTGGGAGGTTCAACACATGGATGTGAAGAGTGCATTTCTTCATGGTGATATTCAAGAGGAGATATATATGCAACAAACTGAAGGTTAAAGAAGTCTCTCTATGGCATCAAGCAAGCCCCCAGGGCTTGGTATGCCAAGATGGACAATTTTATGGTATCACTTGGCTTTTAAAGATAAAAATCCCATCCTATTGTTTATTTGTAGCATATTGGTAATGTATTGTAGGTCATTGTAATCTATGTTGATGATATTTTGATTACATGTAGCTGCACCAAAGAAAATGGGTCAATCAAGTCTTCATTACACAATGAGTTTTCTATGACCAATCTTGGATTGTTGAAGCAATTTCTTGGTTTGGAAATTGAGTAATCTGAAAGAAAGATCAAGCTCAGCCAACAAAAGTATGCATCAGACCTATTATTGAAGTTTAATATGGATGAATGTAAGGCATCCAAGTAGCCATCCCTTTCTGGTATCAAAGTAGGTTAAGTTGGTGAGTCTCCATTGGTGGACAACTCTTTGTGTAGACAACTAGTCGGGAGTTGTTGTATGCTACACACTCTCAACCTGATTTGGCATATGTTGTAGGTTTTTTACCTATATATATGCAGCAGCCTCATGAGATCCATTAGAAGGAAGCTAAGAGGATCCTTCACTATGTGCAAGGAACCAAACACTTCCAGATACAATATGTTGTTGCTTCTCCACTAGAACTAGTTAGTTATTCTGATTCGGATTAGGTTGGTGATCCTATTAACATGAAATCAACGTCAAGTTATGTATTCATGCTAGCACAAGGTCCCATATGCTGGTGAATCAAGAAACAGTGCACCATCTCCCTATCTTCAGCTGAGGTCATGTACAAAGGACCAGTGAATGAAACTACACAATGTGTGTGGTTGCAAGGTATTCTTCGGGAACTTGGAGTTGCATTTGATTCACCTACAATCATTTGGTGTGATAATAAAAGTGCAATAAATATTTCCACAGATCCAGTGCAGAGTCAAAGGACCAAACACATTGAGATACACACGCACTACATTCGGATCTTGGTGCATGATCAGGTGATAGCCTTGCAATATTTCCCATCTATAGAGCAAACTGCTAATATTCTCCCCAAGTGATTCACAGAGAATACCTTCACCTATCTGATATCCCTTCTTAGAGTGGGTGATACATGGCGATGGCTACCATTCACTTTCATATTTTTGGCTCCATTTCCATTTTTGAGGGGAGTTTTGTTTCCCATGCAATTTTCCTTCGTGCCTTGTTTTTATGGACAAATAAAATTTTATTTTGTATGAGGTGACTTGATCCTTTGTTGTCAAGGCCTCCATGATATTTTTGGTTAACAAGTACTAAGTAAGTATTAAGGGGGGGTGTTAGAGCATAATAATTAGAGGAAATTTGGGGTCTAAAATGGGCCTCCTAAGGAAAATAATAAAATAATAGTTATTAATTTTGGAGGAAGAATGGAAAAAACTACTTTTTGTGTTTGTATTTTTGACATATCTCCCTATGTTTTTATTCAAATTCTGAGCAGGAGAGCTGGTTGGATACAGAATTTAATTCCACATCCAACAAGTACCCACACTGCATACTTTTGACAGACCTCGCTACCCCAAAAAAAGAAATACCTGAAAAAACGTGATGATGACATCATCATCACATTTTTTCAGGTATTTCTTGTTTTTAGGGTAGCGGGGTCCGTCGAAAGTATGCAGCGTGGGTACTCGTTGAATGCGGAATTAAATTCCACATCCAACGAGCTTTTCCTCTTGAAATTTGAGTAAAAACACAGGGAGATCTGTCGAAAATACGAACAAAAAAAGTAGTTTTATTTTATGACAAATATGTCAATTCAACCATTATGGTTGACTCATTTTACTGAAATTCTATTGGTTCTTGAATTCCAACTCACAAAATTTATTGTTGGCGCGTTTTCTTATAAGGCCCATTTTAGACCCCAAATTTCCTCTAATGCCACTTTAGTACCATAGTCTTATACCTTAGGCACATTTCATTTGCATTCATGTAGTGATTCCATGGTTTAGACTTAGGGAAAATGGTCATGTATTAACAGTTGAGGTGCTTCTAGTTAATCATTCTGCACAGTTGAGGCGCTTTTGGTTAATCATTCTGCATAGTTGAGGCGCTCTAAGTTGATCATTCTGGAAAATCGGGTGACCACATTGATTACATTAAACTAGCATGCACTCCCCATCCCCAATTTCATGGACTTGGTTTGACTTGAGGCCTTAGTGCTTGGTTTATGTGGTTTTTGGCCTTCCTTGGGCAATTATTGCCTTCCTATAGCCACTCCCACTCAACCATGTGGTCACTCACGCCTGTCATACCTCCATTTATTTTGCAACATGCATTTCTCATGTTCACACATGCATTCTTGACCGTTGTGGATGATTAGGAGGCTGATTGGTCCACCTAGAGGGAGTTTGAGGGTCAAATCTAGAGCTGACACTTGTATGCATCCAGATGGCCTCAAAGGCCTCATGATTTTCCCTATTGTACTATATACTTGTTCCAAACATAGTTATATGTTAGACAATCACAATAATATATGTTATTGGCCTCATGTGTGTATGCGTTTTTCATTCTTTTCATCTATTTTGTGCATGTTTTGTAAACAATGTCGAATTGTGAGAGTTCCTTTGGCTCCTAGATCCAGCTGTGAATCAATTCTCACAACTTTCACACTATTTTCAGTGATCCTTGGATGTAAGGAAGGTAGGATGTCTTCCTAGATGCTCAAATATTCTGATTTCTAGTCCCCTTGCTTCCTTTATCTATATCTCTTTGAATATCCTTACACTTATAGCCTATGTTTTACAAGGATTTGCTAAGGAGTTATTTATCCATATCGATTTGCTCATCATTCTATATTTTTAATGCTCTTGTGGCTAAAATGTTAAGGACCCTAATATTTTGAGAATGGTGGTGATGGGAGTCTACGTGAATATATCTTTCCATATGAATTTTCTTTCTAAATACTTTGTGTCCGAATTATCCATCTTCTCTAATGGTCACCAAAACATCTAGCAACATAAATCTCCCATTCTCTTTTAGTTTCATGGCGAGCTTTATGTATTTCGAATTACTATTAATACGATAAAAAAAATGTATTCATCTAAATGACTCTGATTGGCCATATGACATTAATGTCATCAACGTAAATTTTCCACCTTGATGGTTTTAACACATAATATTATAGGGATTGTTTTTCAAACTTCTCCCTTAAGATGTTCGTAGCTATGTATGAGCGAGGGGAGCCCATGGCTACCAAGTGATTTACTCGTAGAATTCACCTTGGAAAGTAAAGAAGGTTGAGCAGAGCCATACTTCTTTCAATTTCATTGTTCTTGGATCTGTGACTTGTTTGGTAACCTGAATAGCCTCATTTAGAGGTATTTTCATGAAAAGAGAAGTTGCATCAAAACTTATTACAAAGCCTTGAGGTTCTACTTTCCCATCCTTTATGAGCTTCACAAAGTCACTAGAATAATTGATGAAAGTGTCTATGTTACGTACAAGGGGACTTAACTGTCTTTCCACATATTTTGCAAGATCATATGTTGGGGAGTCCATAGTGTTGACAATATGCTTGAGAGGAAATCCTTACTTATGGATTTTAGGAAGACCATATATTCTAGGGAGTCTCACAATTAGGGTTTAATTTCTTTTTCAATCGTTCATCGAAGTTGGAATTTGTGTTGGCCTTATTTACTTCCTTAATTAGATTGGATATAGGGTTATGACTCAACTTTCTGTATATCCCGCTCCTCGTTAGATGCTTAATCATTTTCGAGTTGTAGTCATCGCTGCCCAAAATGATTGTGAATCCACCTTTGTTATCCTTTGTGATAATCATGTGCTCGTTTATCCTTACGTTTTGGAAGGATTCAATTTTTTTTGTTAAGTTACATTTTGTATTTTGTTCAGTTACATTTAGGTGGTTTCACTTTTCTAAGAACGAGATCACAATCTTCTCTCATCACTTCCTTATCAAACTCATACATTCCGTGGATTCTATCCTCTATGTTATAAAAAATGGTCTGAGTGGGAATAGTTTTTGTCACCATGGAAAATCCAAGCACTTTTTCAAGAATACCTAGCTCGCTCTCATTCAACGTATGGCTCGTAATCATTATTTCTTTGTTCAAGTTGATGCCAATCACACATAACATTTTTCATATTTACGAGTCTAATAAATTTGTTATGTTGTTTCATCTACAAGCGTAGGTGTGGCAGCTACTACATTCCATAGGTCATTGTGAATGGATCATGCACGTTTTTGGTGGAGTTCTAGAGCCTCACGGGCCAAGTGATCCATGGAAGCGCATGTCCTTCTCGCTTCACCCGGAAGAAGAGCTAGAACAAGCCTATCCAACGACCTATAATGGAGTAAGCTAGCTATGGAGCAATCCTCCCTCATCGGACGGAGGAGGAGCAAAGTCAGCGTTGACTTTGCTCCTCCTCCGTCCGATGGAGAGAGGTTTGCTCCATAGCTAGCTCACTCCCGACCTATAATTCCATTCGTTGTGTATTATGTAGTTAAATATAGGGAATGTGGGAGTAATATTATTGTCTCTACATTTCTTAAGAAAAATCAGGTCGAGGACGCTTCTTTCAATTTGAACCCTTCAATTCTTCAATAGTCATATTTGTTATATGTGATTTCTATTCAAAGATTTATGTGGGGATCATCATATTTTATCCCTAGAATATGCGCAATAGCCATTATTTTGTCAACAATTCGAATCCACACAAGGATTCATCATTAGGATTATCTGTCACATTAAAGAAATAGAAACCATATCTATTAATACGATGATGTAGAGTGAGAGTGATTTTAACAACGAACTTTAGTTGTCATATAGTACGTAGGGTTAATAAAGAAATTAGGGTTAAGAGAATTATTTAAATGGAGTATAAGTTTATATTAATTGTATTAAGATTTTAATAATATATTAATATAGTATGAAATTAATTATGTATGGATTATTGAGAAAACTTGAATTTATAAAATTTTGTATTGATAAAAGTGTAAAATATATAAGTTAAAAATTGATTATTAATTTTTTATTAAAAATAAAATCGTTATTCCAATTTAACGTCTAAAGAATTTATAATATATGTTTTAAGATTAATATATAATAGCTTTTTTTTAATTTGCAACATGGGTTATTAGTTACGATTGTTAATTCATGCTCTCACTAGTTATAGTAGCTATCAAGAAGGTACCAATGATTATGTGATTTTAGTAAAAGAAGGTCAATTAGTTATATGTGTAAGTAGGTTATAAGTAAGTCGGAATGTTAATAATTATGAAAGATATTAATGTGAAATGGATGATATAATTCTACTAGAGTGTTGTCTCGAAATAAGAGATTTCTAAAAATATGTGATTGGTTATTAGGTTATTTACTTAGGGCCTTCCTAAATCACATTAGGGATAACCTAACATAAGGGATTAAGATAGAAATCATACCTAATATCCTACTCTTTTTGGTTGATGAGGAAGGGGACCCAACTCGTACTCACCTCCACACCCCCACCCTTATTCAAGTTGTATGGGTATTTGATTATCTCTAACGCTTCTTGGATTTGTCATTCGAGATAGTAATTGTCTTTAGCGAGGATCTTGGTGTCTTCCAAGAAAAAATGATTCTTTGCTTTTAAAGAGTGTTATGCTATAGATTAGGTACATATTCATTCATTCTTCATGTTTGATCCATTCCCTTCAAACCTTGTATGGAATGAGTTGTGGATATTCCAAAGATGAAGTCGAGTCTAATATGTTATCAAACGATATAGTACAAAAGGGTGACAACATGGGACAATCCTCTATGTGACATCCATCTCACCAGTTTACTTATATGGGTCATAGAATAAGGTAGAAAATTGTAACTGCATAACAGTTTGGAAGTCGGCCTAACTCATTCAACTAGATCAGGCATACTAGTAAGTGGTCGGTCGGGAAAACCTAGTTGACATAGTTGAATAGGAACTTGGAACATCTCCCCCATCCAAAAAAATTCTTCATTCCAAAGGGAATAAGGAAATGTAAATTTTTACAAAGAAATATACCAAAATTACAAAATATGAAATCTTCAAAGTTGTTGATAATATGAACCTTCATTTAGCAGAGTGAAATCAACACATGTTTCAATAATTGTTGGGGAAAAAGGGAGATATGATATTAGAATTCATCCCAATCATGTGTGATAGTTCTGATATTTGTAAAAACATTGGTGAGACATGATAATCATATCAACTTTACTTGCCTTGACTGATTCAATATGTTTTGTATTTTTGTTCTAAAATTATGATGTTGGATTTTGTTGCTCTCATGAATTTTTAATTGCAGTTAGTCAAGCAACTAACTTCCTCTTATGCTCCCTTGGCATCTTTCAACCATTGGTGTTGGCGTTCTTTCTTTAGGAGTTCATCATGTCGTCGATGTTCCATGACAAGTTGCTCTTTGGGAGTTTATATTGTTGCTAGGTCAGTGGCATTTTTCCTTGTATATATCTCTAATAAGTACACAGATCTTACCATAATATGAGTACTAATTATTAAGAACAATTGATTCTTTTGCTGCATGTAGTTCATGTTCTTATTAGTTTTTTATTTTCTTTGTATCTATTATCCGTTTAAGTGTGTTTGTTGTTGGTGAAAACAACACCCAGTGAAATAACCAAACAAGGTAGCCTGATATGGGCAAGTGTATTTTCATTGGTTTAAGAAAGACCCTTGAGAGAGGTAACCATGTGACAAATAACATAGACCACCCTCCTCAACAACAATTGATTCAGTGTAGAAAAATACATCTAAAATACATCTAAAATACATCTAAAATTGGATTAAAATGTAGAAAAATACATCTACATTTCTTTGTCCTTATATTTAGTAGAGCATTTAATTTTTAGCATATTATAAGATGGGTAGAGTTTTCAATTTTTAGCCTAATATAAAATGGATAATGCTTAATAACAACTATATATAAGAGGTGTAACTATTTTAAAAATAGAATAACACAATATATAATTATAAAGACATATAGTTATGAAGATATCAAACATATTCAATAACTTATTAAAAAACTATAAACATGATATGATATGTATCGAATGTGATTGATAATTAAGTAGAAAAACAACTTATAAAGTGGAAAATGAGATTATAAAAGTTTTCCTTTTTACACTTTTTGAAATATCACTTAAACAACTCAAAAGTAATATTTATAAAATTATTATTTATAAAAAAGATATGAATTAAAATTAAACTTAATATAAATATAATGTTCCTAAAAGATTTTTATAATATAAATTGTTTTATTTTATATACTTATGGAAGATAGGTTTCCGTACTTAAATGATTTACACGTCAATTTTTATAAAAGTCATTCAAGCATTTCAGTGCATGCAGAGTAGGATTTAGTAGCATTTATTTTCTAGACTATATCAGCCCTCGCTTTCTGTCACTTTAAAATGGTCGTCGAGGGGGCGAAAGAATTAGAAAGCTTGGAGCAGATGATTGGTGGTTATAAGGAATGCCAGATACACCACGCTCAATTCGACAAGGATCGTCATATTCAATGTTAACTGCACCACGGTAATGTTCGACCAGGATTTTAATGGAGGACTTATTCAGTGTTACGCTTATGTAGGCTCAGCTTATTGTCTTGCTTCTCTTGTTGGATGATTACATGGTCCTCAGCTTATTGTCGTTGCACTCTCCATTTAAATTTGCTCAGTGTCACTTTTTCTGGTCGGCAGCGTGAAATTTTGAATAATGTTAAATAAACGCAAATGCTACCTGCTGACCTTACAACCTTTAAACAACTACCACTCATGGATTCACAAGGTCGAATGAAACATTCAAATTCATTGAATCTTTGGATTGTGTTATTAAAATCTTTTGCACTGTCGGAGACCTGCTTGCCATTATTCCATTTTTTTTTACGAGCAGTTTTCTTTTCTTAGTGTTATTGAGCATCATGTTCCAGGAGAGTTCTATTTAAACAGGCTTTCAGCTTCCATGGCAATTCCAACCGGGTGCAAGGATTTAGTGTTTTGAAAATAACTCCCAGATTCAAGATTCAAGAAGTTCTTAGCTTAGAAACTTTGATATTTTTAATGTTTTAGAAATGGCCAACCAGATTATATGGTTTATCACTCTAATTGTCAGTCTTAAGTTGCTTGTCAGTTTGCCACTACTCTATCAGCATTCACTGCCTACTGCTTTGAATAGCTGGATGACCATTACTACAAGGGGTAAGGCGTTTTTGGACTCTCACAAATATATGCTAATTCAAGTTATGCGAAATATTTAGATCAAGGTAGTTTAATAATGTTGAAGTTTGAGGACATTTAAGAATGTGTTAAGTTGGTTTTAGTTTTGTTAGACTCCATAAAACATATATAAATGTCATTAACTTTCAATTTAAATTTAAAAAATATATAAATGTCACTAATCATTAATTTAAATTTGTTATTTATTTAATTTAAAAAATATAGTTTTGATTATTATTAAGTTATTTATATTTACATTAATTTAACTAATGGAAAAATGAGAATTATGCTTTTTACCTGAGATCAGTTTTTATAAATACATGTTGAGTTCCTAATTATGTACAAGTTGAATTGTTCTTTAAATTTTTTCTTTTTTAGAATTTTAGATTCAAATTTTTTTTTTGAGAATTTTAGATTCAAATCCAGATAAATAAAATATATACCTATATAAATTTTAATAATTATGTACATGATTAAAATATATAATGATGTTTCTTGAAACTTCCGCTACCATTTAGGAAAAACATATCGCTTAAAATATAGAAATTAATTTGTTTTTTATTTCCTGACCAGTGGAAAAACAATTCGATATCCAATGTATGCACACCACAGTTCCTTTACATTATGCTTAGCCCACCAGATCCCGTCAGTACATCAAATTATTTATTTTTCTTTCGGTATTTTACGTTTCTAAAGATTTTGAGGTATTATTCTGAAATTGCTTGCAGGAATGAGAGGGCAGAAAATGGTAGGCGTAAAACAGCACCCCAAAAGAATTCCTGAAGTTGTTGTGACTTACCCAACGGGTTACCAAACTCTGCGTAAGGTATGTTTTCTTCACACACTCCTATTTTGTTCCATCCAGCGGCTAATTGCAAGTTGTGAAATATTCTGAAGTTCATAATTTGTTCCATCGAGTTAATTGCCAATTTGGGAACTTTGCAACGTAGATTGATGATGATGACGGTAGCAGTTCTCAACGTCGTGCTGTTCGCCAAGTCGAAGTAGATGTAACTGACGGCAAAATCGGAGGATCAAGAATGTCATTTACACAGAGAAAGGTGAAGCTCGATTTCGTGTCCGACAGAGAGATTCCCGGAGGACCAGATGGTCGTCACCACTAAAGCAACGGAATTTACGCTATCATCGCCCTGTATTCGCACAGTGACCCCCAACAACTTTTAAGGCAGAAATTTATTAAATAATTTGTTCCATTCCATTAATTAACAATTATATAATATTCAATTATGTAATATTCGGATGTTATTAATTTGTTCCGATTTCTAAACTTTGCAACTTAGATTGATGATGAGGGTAGCAGTTCTCAACGTCGTACTGATCGCCAAGTTGAAGTAATGTAATTGACAGCCAAAATAATGAGGAAGCGCGATCATTGGTCATCACCACGAAAGCAAAAATAATATAAACTATGATCCCACTTTTTTCGTAGTCAACCAAAGGACTTTGAAAGGACATAGATACAAGCCAAAATGTCGGTACTAGAATTAAAATTATATAATTAGATATATTAAATTGTCAGTTGAAATGTGATGTGGTCAAGCTGTAAAGTATTAGGAGTTTTTGTTATCATTGATTTAAGTTGGAATCAAAATCTGGAAATCTTTACAATATCTTTACAATAATATGTTACAGAAATTATAAAATATAAATCACTATAATAAAAAAAATCGAAATGAGTTCGATGATCTCTCAAATAAAAAGATATTTCAATTTCCAAGTTAAAATCCTTTGTTATTATCTATTTATAACTATAGTGATCAGTTTATAATATTTTACTTCCAACTGCTTCAGAGTTTCTAGAATCCAAAATAAATGACATGGATGCCTATAAATAAAAGCTGCCGCTTTATATTTCGCTCCTAATCGACTTTCCAATAGTACAATTACATACCACATTAAATTCTTAAAACAGGTGGGATGAAAGCACTCGCTCATTATAGAAATTCCACAGATTGCAATATTTCTAGGGTGTTGTTTTTCATGCCAATTTTTTTAAATAGTGGAATCGAAAAAGTAAGTTTTGCAATGAAATTGGAGGATGTTGGGCGTTAAAAAAGGTTCCACACCTCTTCTTATTGTGCTGGGAGGGAGAGAGGCGCATGTTCCATCTAAATATTATTTATTATAAGGTTTGTTCAAATACCAAAGATGTTGAACTTTATGACAACTGCTTCTTCTGTGTTACATGGTTTTTTTTAACACCCTGTAACACATGCACTAAACACGTTTAGAAGGACTGTCTATGACCTTGCCACGTCAACTTCAACTGTCGGTGCATTTAAGTCTATGGTTTGGAAAGTTTTCGGTGCTATGTCAATGAAGCTTTTGTTGTTTCCTAGTTCATTGTTGCTTTTTTCTTAAGCTCTCCCGGGATCTTCCCATCTCGGTTTCCTCCTATACAAACCCTAGCCGTTATTTCAGTATAGTTTGGTGGTTTTGTTGACCATGAGAAATATAGAGGTCCAGAGTTATCCTTTCTTCCTTGCTGCTCGTAATAGATTTGGAAGGTGTAAGATTTCACTGGTAAGAGCAAATGTAATTCAGATGCCTTATTTTCCTCATTCCATTATTCTTTCGTTTATACTTACATGTTTGATAAAGGTTAACCTCACCTCTCTTTGTAATGGAGGGGTCGTGATTACAATGGGCTTTTGGTTCGACCTTTGAGTATTTATAGGGCTCCTCTGAGTATTTATAGGGCTCCTCTTGGGTAAGGAATGTTTTCTTGGGTATCGAATGTTTTTTTCAGTTAGTAGCAATAACCATATAAGTTTTTAATAGGCTGAAAGGTATATATTTGACACATTATCACAACTACTTAATTTATGGTTGATGAACTTTCATAAACTACAAGTTAAATACTATAAAATTATACTTTATTTATGATCCAAGTACCAGCCCACCTTAAATTATATGTTATCTTTATCAACCATCAAATATATATATATAATCTCTCATACATTTAAATTCCAATACCTTTATTTAGGGTGCACTTTCTTCCTTGATTATTCAATTAAACATTATTACAATACAAATGGTTTTAATGTATCGTTTATGTATCCCTGCAAAATAAGGATTTGTATATTCAACCCATGTATACATGAATGTAATTTTGACTTAGACTTTAAAGCACATTTACACTAACCTAACATTGTGTATTATTTTTTTCAATATAAATGTAGGTATTGTTATAAGATCACTAGCATTTGATATTAAATGATGCATCATGAACTCATAATTAATCCCATATGCATGTAGATATTATTAAATATTTTGGACTTGCTTGAGCTGATCAACAAGATTAGCCCAAGTGTAATAAGTGTACAGCATAGATTCGTTGCATAGTCCTCGTATCTTGTTATGATTCATTTCATGGTCGTGGTATCTTGTTATGCTTAAATGCATCTTAATTAAGATTTAAATAACTTTCAGTTAAATGGTTGTTAAAGAAACTGATAATAATTTATAAAATTATATATTTTAGCCTCTGTTTAATTCACAAAACTAAGTGGTTAGTGGTACCTATCTACATTATTTGACCACTTTACCCACCACTTTACTTGTAGCTATGCTACTTAGTAACATGTAGATTTACATTATTTATAGATTGTCCAGTCACAAATGAAGCATATTGACTCCGCACTTTAAATATTTATAATTTTCTTTTCACATCTGCTCGGTTTTAATTTGTAATTTTATTATTAACAGTTGTCTCTTTTGAAGCTCTGGGAAATCTCAATGGAAATATGTTACCCAACAATATAAGAATGTTGTCGACCTATTGGTGATGTGATAAATCTTCGTAATATGCGCCTAACAGTTATGTTAAGTAGGGTTTGATGTGGAAACCAAACCTCAACAATGTAGATTGTTCGTGTGGGATTAAAATATTTACCAAGTTTTTTTCTATTTAAAATTATAATTTCACCGAACTTGCAATTATTCTGCAATGGTAATAATGCTGATAAGACATAAATCGATCTGAAAAGTCATAAACTTATGTCAGAAATATGATTGTTTCCCATAACCCGTTTGCTCTCGCATTCGCTCGGACGGTATTATATATGGAGACATGGGCAGAGATGAGAATAAAAATTGATTAGACCAAACAAACCGTTTAGTTTCCAATTTATTGGAATTATGTTGAAGTCACCTAGCACTATACAAACACACAACAAAAGCCACTTATATATACAATGCCATAAATCATGTAAAATGCCAGCATTCCATTAAAGTGGTCTATGCATTAAAGCTATCGGCTTGAGAGAAATTATCCCACTAATCAAATTATGTAAAGATTATAGAAGTAGAATATTTGGATCATAACTGAGATATGGATGAGCAGGACTTTGGCAAAGTATTTATCTGCATGCTGCAATTCCTTCGATGGGATCAATGCACAGGTTTGTATTTTCAATCTGAACAATTCATTTGGCAGCATTAATGAAACATCATGCATTGTTTTATAAAATATAAGATGCATTATGTGATCGAATTGTTTAATTTCAATTATCATTAGACTGACCATGATGTAACATATTCAAAACTATTTTTTTACAATTATCCTTGAAATCCAGACTAATTTCTTGCATGGTTTGTAAAAGACAACGTAATATATTTAAACCACCAATTTTGATTTGCAAGACTTTCAAAAAAATTATTCGATCAAATAGGAAATAGAATTTTGCAATGTTCACAACAAGTACTTCGCTCGGAAATGAAAATTTTTAGTCAGGACTAATTTCCTTACAATCATTTAATACCCAAACTCGTTTATTAATAATCACACAATTAAAATGTTGGTACAAGAAGTGAAATCAATGCTGCAACAACCATTATCATCTTTCCACTCTTAGAACTTAGCTTCTCAAAGCAATTCAATATCCAAATTACCTGCTAATTAACAACCACACAATCGAGGTATTGGTCCTTAATGGTGCAACATGAATTATTTTAGTGAGAAAAGCCCTCTTCTAGTGACCCTATACTAACTTGGAGAGGCCTTCGAAAAACTACAAAATAGAAACAAGAGTGTTATGGCGGAAAAACCCCATACATATATATGTGTCTGTTTGTGTGTCACCTCATACCTTAATTCACTTGAAAATATGTGCTTCCAGGAGATCACTCCCATGTGTTTTAGAAGCTAAAAATCATCTTGCATTCAGATAACAAATAGATTAATTCCATCAAACCTCAAAAAATATTGTGTTGGTCTAGTGCAACAACCAACAACAACCTGATTCTTTCCATAGGAAATGCTTATTAACACAAAACAAGATCTTGAATGTAGGAGAATGCATCCAAAATCTTGAAGGCTTTCCCCGCATGAAGAAATGGCATTCTTGCGCCAACAAAAGAATCCTGGGCTAAAACCAATCCACACATATACATACTTTCTAATAGCGACCAATCCATGGTTTTCTCAACTTAACATTGATTTGATTAGCTTAACATCCCTTAAGAAATAGTTGAACTTTCCCTTCAAATTATTGATCCATGCACTATTGTTGGAGCAAGGCCCCGCAGCTACAGGAAAAGCTGCCATATCAGAACAAGGAAGTCAAAGGAAATAGTACCTGAAGCGGCTGAGAAGAGAGCTCAACCACTGCATTTAAGACAGCCACGATGACAGGAGGGCTCAACTACCCTCATGAATGGAGAAGGAGCAACGGGCCGAGGTATTAAAGAAAGAGGACAGAAGGGGAGCAACCGAGGAAGCGACGCCCATACCCACGATCAGCGCCAGAAATCATGAAAGACTGCAGAAAGTTGTAGTGTGACCAGTAAGTGGCAGTTCAAAGTACAGATAGGCCGACTGTTACAGATAGGGTTTTTGGTCTACTGTTGGGGTAGGCCTACAGTTTTCTATCGTGGTGAGACCTTCGGGCCACCTATTTAAGCATGTATTTTGTATTATGAAAGGTTAGCCAGTTAAACAGTTAGCTAGATAGCCAGATAGCTAGTTAGTTAATTGGTCGTCTGTTGTGTAAGATATTGAGAAGAGCCGAGTTCTGGTTCTGTTGAAAAATCTGCAGTTATCTTACTGTAACCAGCAGCCGACTCCTTGAGCATGAATGTAACAATCCACATGGATTGAGAGAGAGAGAGAGGAAGGATATATTGTAAGAAGAAAGCAGTATAGGAAGAGAAGATATGTAAGAGAGAAGGGCTCCCAACAGTGTGAGTGGAGTTTCCTAGAAGATCTCAAGCTGCATAAGAAGTTGCAGCGGAACTGTGTTACTCTCTCCAGATATAATATAAACATAGTTCCCATGGACGTAGCTTTCTCCCTGGAAGTGAACCACATAAAATCCGTGTATTGTGCGATTGTTTCATGTGATTGTGCTCTGCTTATTTTCCATCTGTTATTCGTTACATGAACGTTGCTTATCAGTTAATGAATGTATGTATGCTATCTTTTAGTTTACAGTAACATAGAAGATTAAATGCAAGTGGAATGTGTCAAGTATTATGTATATGAGTTTATTAGTGCTTGATTTACAACAGTAACAGTTACAGTGTTAAGTGATTTCTGAATATGAGTTCAGCGAGTTGAATGTGATTAATCTTAAGTGTGTTAAACTGTAGAAGCTAAAGTGAAGTTGTTTAACACCCTCATGAAGATTAACTGAGCCATTATACCCAGATAGGAAACCTATGGACCTTGAGAGTTGATGAGCATATTAAGTCTTACTGCAGGAGACATCGCAGCATAGAAATGTGATATCGCACTGTCGGAGGAGCTGCAGTGTGAGATATCGCAGGTTAAGAGTTGAGCAGAGGAGAAAGTCTGTGCATCGTCTTAGAAGCTGCGATGCGATAAGAGCCAGTCCGATAGCAGAGTTAGCTAGGAAGACAGAAAGAGCCTTGCTGAGAGACCCCACTAGTTATTAGAGTTAGAGAACCTAGGATGCTACAGAATCTGGTTAAGGAAATGTGATTCTTCAGCCACCCCATCTAAGATCACTTCGGGTGAGACTTTAGGTCGTTATGCGGTCTGTCGCCGAAAGGGCCAGTGAGCTAGGGGTTTTGTTGGTACAATAAAGTAAACCCGGGTCTGCAAGAGAAGTAAAGTAAGCCAACAAATGGTTCCGTCGCCGGTTTTGAACAAATTGAAGAGCTGATGTTCTGTTGGCATCCTGCTAAAGAAGAACTCAACCAGTGGGTTGAGTCTAAGGAAAGAGAAATTGATGAAAAAGAAAACAACAGTCCTAGGCTTAGTACAGAGGACTCGTTATAGAAACATATCTTCACAAACCTGCATGAGATATTTTTTGCAACCTATGCAAATGAGTTGTACGATTGGTTATCAAAGTTGAATGATAAGCATATATTCAAGAAGAAAAGAAACATTGTCTTGACACCGAAGCTGATTCACACCGTGAAGAGCGTAGATAATCCCATTTCTCGTGCAGTAGACTTCTGGCTTGCAAGTTTGCTGGAAGGTTTCATTACATAGTTTGCAGTTGATCAAAGAAAGAGTTTGAGCGAAGTAGAAAGGTACTTCTTCAAAGGATATCGCGGTAAGTACTTGAACTCTTTAAATTTTTCCTTTAAGATGTTCTTACATGAAAAAGGAGTACTGGATGTATTCTCAGATGAATAAGTTAAGTAAGTGTAATGTCACAAGAGTTTGAGAGTGATTTTGAAGAAATTGGATGTACACGTAGTGGTAAGAAATATAAAGTAGATTTCAGATCTTCCTTCTTTGGAGACAGTTCAGACAGTACTAGAGAATAGAGTCAAAGTCATAAAGAAAAAATAGCAAGGGGTATCCCTTACCACCCTTATACCCCACAGAAACCGATCGGGACTCAGAATAATCCCATAGGAACTCCATCTAATAGTTCACACACAGTACATACTGCATTTACACCGCCAAGTGGTAGTAATACAACAAATCAGAATCCACCTCGTAGAAACAGAATGGGGGATGACATGAAATTACCTACCTTTAAGGGTACAGGGGAAAAAGACCCAGAATAACATTGGTTCCTATGTGAAGCTGTATGGACCATTAAACAGATCCAAGATGACAATACTAAGCTTGTCCAGTTGGCCACTACACTTAGAGAAAGAGATTTAACATGGTATATGAAGTACACATCAGCACAGATCAGAACACTCGTAGAGGTCAGGACCACAATGATTAATGAATTTAAGAAACCCAAGTCTGAGTCACAATGTATCACAAAACTTAAAGACATCAAACAGTTACCCACAGAGTCAGTATGGGATTTCGATCAGAAATTTAAAGCTCTTATAGACCAAGTTAGTTTTGAGTTTGCGCTGGAGCAGCATAAGGAATGGTTCATCGCAGCACTGCTCCCTCATATCAGACTTCCACTAATGCAACAGAAACTCCATACGCAGGATGAAGCATTGGAAATGGGAATGAAAGTAGAGGCTTCACCTCTAGCTGAGACTAGTGCAGGTATGACAAACTTACAGAATCAGTTAGCCAATCTCACTTTATAGTTACATGAGATTAAGAAAGGAAAAGAGGTTGAACAAGAATTATGGTGTACAAAGTGTAAAGGACATGGCCATACCAAAGATAACTGTCCAGTATTTGTTGAGTATCTAGCAAGTGGGACTCCTAATCCCTTAGTACAGACTCATGGACCATGGTTTGAAATCTCTAGAACAAGAGGACATAGACCACAGAAATGCCCTTTACTTCAGAAGTATGTACAAACTCCTAAGAATTTATACTGTAACTTCTGTAAGTTAGTAGGACATGATGAAAATAATTGCAAAGCTTATGATCTCATGATAGAGAGAAAACATGACTTCTACAGAGTCTAGTCAGAGACATCAGGACCATCAGTAGGTCCACCGCATGAACTGGCTCATGATGGCTGTGGAGGAGGATTCAGAGCACGAGGCCGTGGTGGAGGATTTGGCTGTGGCTGAGGACCGATTGTTTGTTACAACTGTGGAGTTGTAGGAAATTATGCTAGAGATTGTCAGAACCCTACTACAACATGTAAGTATTGCAAGTCCTATGATCATACTATAGAGGAATCTCCTATCTTGATAGCCAAGATTAAGGTTCCTAAGCCAGCAGTAAACCAGAATATTCACCTTATTGCTGCTGAGCAGAAAGAACCAGAACCAAGAGTCAATATTGTGACTCGCAGCGGTGCTTCTACTAGCGGGACATTGTAGGATGCCGAAAAGAATACAGGTCCGAAGTGGGTGCGCAAAGCCACTGATAAATCTACGCCACTTGACCTGCAGATGAACAAAGAAACATTTCAGCAAGCTAAAACTTTCTTTACTAACCCTACACTAGCATGATCGCAGATATTTCCTTGTAGGGGAATACCGCAGCAAAAACCTTGTGGCGTTAGTCGTGTGCATACATCGCAAGCTACCACATCTGGAAGATGCAAAGAGGATGAGTTGACAGGAAGTGTACAATCCTTCCTGCAGAGCTGCTTGAAACTCATAAGAAATGAGAAAGCCATAGGAGAGCTTCAACACATCATAGATCAGTATCAGCAGTCTTCTTCCGTGAACAGTACGCAACGTGTTGTTCATAATATTATAGGCCATACAAGAACAAGAAGAGAAATGAGACTCACAGCACAAATTGGAGAATTTGAAATGGATTAGGTAATCCTAGACTTAGGATTAGAGGTAAATGTTCTTACTAAGCAGACATGGGAACAGATGGGTAGCCCTAAGTTAGCTAGATCACCTATCCATCTGCAACTAGCCAATCAGCAGAGGGTATCTCCACTGGGTCGATTACCACAAGTACTAGTTGATATTGATGGAGTTCGTAGCTTTGCATATTTTGAAGTCATAGAAATTATTGGCGATAGCCGATAGTATCCATCTTTATTAGGTATTGATTGGGAAATTGATAACATGGCTGTTATCGACTTGAAGAAAAGACAAATGACCTTTGAGGATAAACAGATCTGAGTCATCGCACCATTGGATCTTTTTCAAGGTCCTCGTTACATTGAACCTATCAGAGCAGAAGAAGAGGTTCGTAACATGGAGAGATTCTATCAGATGACTGCTAACCAGAGTGATTATATCAACCCCACCGCAGAAGGAAATATTAGTTCGCGATGCGATAGCTCATGCGCATCGGATTCAGATGTTGGTTTAGAAAATTGGCAGAACAGACTTTATGAAGTTTGAGCTCGCAGATGTGCATTTATGACTAAGTCAGTGTGTTGGATTGGCACAGAGGTTAAGGATATTCCGTCGTTTGATGGCTTAGTAGATGTTACTAACTTTTTACAGCAGTTTGAACAGGAAATCCCTCATGAGCAGAGGATGGCAGATATTGACCTTGTAGTAAGAGCCACACCTGCAAGATGGTGGCATGCACATAAAGAAAATATCGCATCATGGGATGATCTTAAGAGATTGATGGCGATCAAATTCTCTAGTGACAAGGATCATTTCCAGTAGAAATATAGAGGAGAAAGTGACCCCAGGTCACATATTAAGATTTATGAATAGAATTGGTTAGACATTCTATAGGATGAATGGGTTCACCTATTTATTCACACTTTAGACACAGTCCCAAGGAATTGGTACACTGAGATAGAGCTGCGCAGAGGAATGATTACATGGCCAGTTATGATAGATAGCTTTCTACTCACTTTCACTTTTGAATATGAGTACCCAAGCATTGATCAGGCTCTAGAGATTATAAAGACTCAGATATTTGATGACTGTACCCTACCAGTGTGTGTTCAACCTAATTGGGACATCCAGTTAGAACATGTGCTAAAATGTTACAACCTCGAAGAAGAACCAGGTGATGAGGATGAGAATCCTCGCAGTATCAACATTCCAGAGTCAAAAGGGACTTGCGAAGTTGATGGACCAAAGCTAGATATTCCAGTTGTCACAGAGCCTATTAAGATTAAAAACATCAATATTGGAGACTATTGGGATGATGAAGTAGGAAACATCACAGATTTGTTACATGACTATCAGGACTTATTTCCTACTAAGTTTACAGAGATGAAGGGAATAGTAGGAGATTTGGGAGTCATGAGGATACCTTTGAAAGAGGATGCTAGGCCAGTTAAGCAACGTCCATACAGACTAAATACTCGTTATAAAGAAAAAGTTAAGGATGTGATTGATAAGATGCTAGCAGCAGGAATCATTGAGCCAGTAGAAGAGAACGAATGGGTTAGTCCCATGGTTGTGCAGGAAAAGAAAACTAAAGGATAAATCAGTATTTGTGTCGATTTGCGCAAACTCAATGACGCATCGCTTCATGACCAATTTCCGACACCTTTTACTGATGAAGTTTTAGACAATGTGGGATGACAGGAGATCTACTCATTCACTAACGACTTTTTAGGCTATCACCAGATAAGAATCCATCTAGGGGATCGACATAAGACAACCTTTGCGACTTAATGGGGCTCATTCCAGTATACAGTAATGCCCTTTGGTCTTAAAAATGCACCAGCTATCTTTTCTAGAGTAGTAGTTGTTGTCTTTAAGGAATACATCCATAAATTCTTAGAAGTCTATTTTGATGATTGGACTGTATTTGGATTAATCAAAAAGAATATATGAGATTTAAGGCTCACGCTAGAGAAATGTAGGCAATACCAACTTTCTCTTAACTTGAAGAAATGTATATTCTGTGCACCGTTTGGTATTTTGTTGGGTCATATTGTTTGCAGACAAGGCTTGATGGTAGATCCTGCAAAGATTGCCATCATTGTAAATCTTCCAGCACCCAACTCAGTCAAGCAATTGAGGACAGTGCTTGGTCATACAGGGTATTATAGAAAATTCATCAAAGGCTATGCAAAGATCACAGCACCTATGGAAAAGCTGCTAAAGAAAGAAATGAAATTCCTATGGAATGAGGAATGCCAACAAAGTTTAGACACTCTTAAAGAGAATATGGTCACCGCACCCATCTTAGTATTTCCAGATTGGGACAAGCCATTTCATGTACATGTGGATGCATTTGGCATCGCATTGGGGATTGTCTTAACACAGCCAGGAGATGGGGTTATCGATCACCCTATTGCGTATTTGAGCAAAAAGTTATCTACCGCAGAAAAGAACTACACCACTACAGAAAGAGAAGGATTAGCTATGGTGTATGCTCTACAGAAGTTCAGGCACTACCTGTTGGGTGCCCCATTCAAGATGTTCACTGACCATTCTGCTTTAAAGTATTTGGTCAATAAGCCAGTGTTAGGGGGAAGGATCTGCAGATGGTTACTCCTATTTTAGGAGTATGATTTTGAAATTATTTTAAAACCAGGGAAATTAAATGTCGGACCTGATCATCTGTCGCAAATAGACTCAGGAGAAGAACCAAGTAATTTAGAGGATAATTTTCCAGATGCGCAATTGTTCTCTATCCAGATCGCAGATGAGTATTACGCAGATATTATTCACTTTCTCACTACAGGGTGGGCTCCAGTTGACTTTACTAAGCAGCAAAAGAAACAGTTAGTTGTTAAAGCAGCAGATTTCACTTTGATCGCAGGACATCTATATAAGTTAGGTCCAGATGAAGTCCTACGCAGATGCGTTATGCCACACGAGAAAGAGGCCATTATCAGAGAAGCACATCCAGGTACCGCAGGAGGTCATTTCGCGGGAAAGCCGACTGCTTAGAAAATTCTAGCTGCAGGATTATGGTGGCCTACTTTGCATAAAGACACTAAGGAGTTTTGCAGATGCTGCGATATCTGCCAGAGGGTAGGAAAACCTTCGCGGAGAGATGAAATGCCACTGCGACCATACATTACGCTGTCGGCATTTGACAAGTGGGCTATAGATTTTGTGGGTCCTATCAACCCACCAGGAAAACAAACTGGTGCGAGATACATTATCACAGGAACATAATACCTCACCAGATGGGTAGAGGCCAAAGCTGTAAGGAATTGTGATGCTGCTACAGCTGCAGAGTTCATTTTTGAAAACATCATAAGTAGATTTGGATGTCCAGCAATTTTGATGAGTGATCAAGGCACACACTTTCTGAATCGCACTATTGAGGCCTTGACGGAGGAATTTCAGATACAACATCATAAGAGCACTCCCTACCACCCACAAGCTAATGGTACGGTGGAGGCTTTTAACAAGATTCTAGAAAATGCTCTTACTAAGATCTGTAACAACCAAAGAGATGATTGGGACCTCAGGGTTAATGTTGTATTATGGGATTATAGGACTACATGCAAGAAACTCACAGGACACACACCTTTCAGCTTGGTGTATGGACAAGAGGCTGTTATGCCTATGGAGTATATTATTCCCAGTTTAAGAATTGCTCAAATTACCGAGATGGCTGATACAGATACGATGAATGAAATACTAGTGTAGTTTCTTTCCTTAGAAGAAGACATATTCATCGCAAGATTTCACCAAAAAATGCAAAAGGCATGAGAAAAAGCTTGGCATGACAGGAAAATCAAGAGCAAGATTGTTCAGACAGGAGACCTAGTGCTCCTTTATGATAGCAAGTTTGTTAAGTTTCCAGGGAAGTTCAAGACACATTGGTTGGGGCCATATCAGATTCAGCAAGTTACAGAAGGAGGTGTCGTTCAGCTCAGTAAACTGAACGGGGAGCTTGTTACTACTTTGATTAATGGTAGTAGGCTTAAGCTTTATAGTCATAGCCACTCCACCTCTAAACCCTAACCCAAAGAACTAAGCGGTGCAGATGCCCAGTGTAGATGAAAGGAGGCATCGCACCCAGAACTATTCTACACCAGCTGAAAAGTTCCAAGTAGGAGGAATCGCAGCAGGAAAGTTTATTTTGTGCAAGTCATAGGACGACTACGGAGTTTTGGAACGTTGCGGAGTTTCACGCCTAATTTTTGAGCCAGGATGATGCAGTGTGCAATCACAGCGAGGCGATGTTCCCCGTACAGTTAAGACGATTTTTTTATAAAAAAAAGGAAAGAGGGCCAGTCACTTCGCCTTCTGACAAGCAATTAATCGAGATATGACAGGTATACGTTGCCCTAGATTTGGAAACAGTACAGTTATTGTCCCATATTTGGTAAATCTTGGTCGAGACCGGCGCCTGCACACAAGTCTCGAGGGAAAATTGATCGGATTTTCAACAATTAATGAGGATCGTGGCGCCAGGTGTTGTCTTGTACATGCAATAAATACCGTCGATGGGTCTAGCCTAAACGACCGTCGCTTCAGATATTATCACCTTCATTATAAATGCACAGATCATTCAAACAGAAGGGTTACTTTTGCAATTTCTGAGAAGTTAAAGAGCAATTTGTAGAGTTTTCCTTGTGCAGAGATACTCCAATTACAGAGTGCTGGTTTTCCCTAATTTCGCAGCCATTGCTAGTCCAGAGTATTGCACCAGGTGGTTTATGTCCGAGGAGGAACCTTTAGAATACATTGTGCGATGATTCCAGCATGGTGGCCTTGAGTCTGCTATGACGACGCCGCCCAGGGTTGTGAAATTAGGTGCACCACAGGTCAGGCAGACGCCAAGGATGAGGAGTCAAGCTTAGATAGTAGAGGAATCCAGCCCAGAGCAGGAAGAAGAAGTTCATATGGCAACAGTGTACATTGTGCCACGAGTCGAGGACACACTAGAGGTAACCATTCCCAAAGGTGCTAAAGTTTCCTATCCCGAGACCGCACCTATAGATCCATTAGACAAAGGAAAAGAAAAATGGGAAGACAAAAGAAATGAAATGATGGATATGGAGTGGACTGTTCTTGAAATTAAAGACAAATATCAGTACAAGGCAAGCGATAATATATCAGATGGTCAATTGATAGAGAATGATTGTTATAGAAGTCAAGACTTGTTCTCGGAATGGAATTCATGGTTTGTATAGTTTTCCTATGAAAGGATCCAGACCAAATGAAATGTTTGAGAAGGCTGGAAGATACAGATTTATATTGTTATACGAGTCTAGCCCAGATAAAGAGGAAAGGATATCTGTGGAAGGCTTCTTAAAAGCTCAAGATCCTTAAAGGAGATGCTGATCCACGAAAAGACCTATATGTAACTTTGGAGTATATCGTGTCTGAGGGATTCAGGCCCATTGAATGTCTTGAAGTCGAGGGTAGCAAATTGTTGTTCAGAAATGGAAATTCAAGCTTTGAACTCGGGAGTTCCAGATCTCTTCCTCTGGATCTGATATCCTCTGGAAAGTGTCAAGCTCTGGAAAAGGCTCTGGAAGAGACAGTGGTCAAGATGGAGGAAGACCACAAGGTGGATATTGTTGAGCTTGAGGCTCGACCACCAGGTACACCTGAGGCAGACAAGGAAGCAAGGACATAGGACTTTAGACTCACTTCAACATAGATGATGCAGAGTCCTTTCTAGCTGATGCAACGACGACATAGTCAGAGCTAGAAGAGCTCCCAGATAGACTGGAATTGCAGCAGAGCATCTAGAACATATAGAATGCAATAGAAGACATGAATGAAGAAGTCAAGAGCTTAGGAGCTCTTGTAAGGATGAAGAAGATGACAGAGATGAACTATTTGCAACAGGAAGTGCAGCGGTTGTGAGGAAAAGAGATACAATTTAATAATATTCTTCAACTGTATCAGGAACAAATCGCAGAGCTGGTCGATGCGGTTGAGCAGAATATTAAGCAGTTCACTACAAGCAAAAGTGAATTTGATAGCACAAAAGACCCACTGATTAGTCAAGTTATGCTCGAAGCGGCACAAGACTGTGTTGAAGCTATGGACAAAGATGTCGTAGGACTCAGGGAGAGATTCGCAAGGACTTCATAGGAAGCCAAGGAGAAGCTACAGAAAGAGAAGCCAGATGTTAGTGGCTCAGGGACGCGCCACAAGTAAGTGTTAGGGAACTGTTGGAGTAGGGCCCCATAGCTATAGGAAAATCTTCCATATCAGAACAAGGAAGTCAAAGGAAATAGTACCTGAAGTGGCTGAGAAGAGAGCTCAACCACTGCATTTAAGGCAGCGGTGACAACAGGAGGGCTCAACTACCCTCATGAATGGAGAAGGAGTAACGGGCCGAGGTATTAAAGACAGAGGATAGAATGGGAGAAACCGAGGAAGCGGTGCCCATACCCACGATCAGCACCGGAAATCATGGAAGACTGCAAAAAGCTGTAGTGTGACCAGTAAGCAGCAGTTCAAAGTATAGATAAGCCGACTGTCATAGATAGGGTTTTTGGGTTACTGTTGGGATAGGCCCATAGTTTTGTATCATGGTGAGACCTTCGGGCCACCTATTTAAGCATGTATTTTGTATTATGAAAGGTTAGCCAGTTAGAAAGTTAGCTATATATCTAGTTAGACAGTTAGCCAGATAGCTAGTTAGTTGATTGGTCGTCTGTTGTGTAAGATATTGAGAAGAGTCGAGCTCTAGTTCTGTTGAAAAATATGCAATTATCTTATTGTAACCAGCAGCCAAATCCTTGGGCATGAATGTAACAATCCACAGGGATTGAGAGAGAGAGAGAGGAAGGATATATTGTAAGAAGAAAGCAGTATAGGAAGAGAAGAGATCTAAGAGAGAAGGGCTCCCAACAGTGTGAGTGGAGTTTCCCAGAAGATCTCAAGCTGCATAAGAGGTTGCAAGGAAACTGTTTTACTCTCTCTAGATATAATATAAACACAGTTCCCGTGGATGTATCTTCCTCCCTGGAAGTGAACCACGTAAAATCCGTGTGTTGTGCGACTGTTTCATGTGATTGTGCTCTACTTATTTGCCATCTGTTATTCGTTACATGAATGTTGCTTATCAGTTAATGAATGTATGTATGCTATCTTTCAGTTTACAGTAGAATATAAAATTAAATGCAAGTGGAATGTGTCAAGTATTCTATATATGAGTTTATCAGTGCTTGATTTACAACAGTAACAGTTACAGTGTTAAGTGATTTCTAAATATGAGTTCAGCGAGTTGAGCGTGATTAATGTTAAGTGTGTTAAACTATAGAAGCGCAGTGAAGTTGTTTAACACCCTCATGAATATTAACTCAACCATTATACCCAGATAGGAAGCCTATAGACCTTGAGAGTTGATGAGCATATTAAGTCTTACTGCAAGAGACATCGCAGCGTAGAAAGGCGATATCGCACTATCAGAGGAGCCGCGGTGTGAGATATCGCATGTTAAGAGTTGAGCAGAGGAGAAAATCTGTGCATCGTCTTAGAAGCTGCGATGCGATAAGAGCCAGTTCGATAACAGAGTCAGCTAGGAAGATAGAAAGAGCCTTGCTAAGAGAACCCATTGGTTATTAGAGTTAGAGGACCTAGGATGCTACAGCACCTGGTTGAGGAAACGTGATTCTTTAGCCACCCCATCTAGGATCACTTCGGGTGAGACTTCGGGCCGTTCTGCGGTCTGTCGTTGAAAGGGCCAGTGAGCTAGGGGTTTGGTTGGTACAATAAGGTAAACCCGGGTCTGCAAGAGAAGTAAAGTAAGCCAACAACTAAGAGTGACTGATCCATGCCCTACTCATCTTTACACCACTTAAAAGACAATTTAACTCACCCTTCAAGTGAATAATCTTTGAGCTAACAGTGATTTCTCCATACTCTACTTAGTTTAACATCACTTAAAAATAGTTGAACTCACTCTTCAAGGTATTGTTTCATGTGCTACTCACGGACATGATTAATTATGTTGATAGGCATTTAAATATAATCTCAGATTTTGGACTTGCTTGAGCATATTAACAAGATTAACCCAAGTTTAACAAATGTATAGTAGGGATTCATTTCATGGTTATCATATCTTGTTATGATTAAATGCATCTCGATTAAGATTTAAATAAACTTTAGTTAAAGAGTGGTTAAAGAAACGGGTAACAATTATTTTTGTTTTTCATATCAGTTTATCAAAATGGTTGAGAGATAGCCATGGAAAGCAACACACTTTGGAAATTTTTATATTATTCTAGTTAAATGGGTTCAACTCTAAGTTATATATTCCTAGCTACATGTTATGCATTCTTCTTGTTATCCATTCATTTGTCATCCATTCATCAGCTATGACTTATCTATGTGTGGCTACCAGTTATTCATTCATTAGCAACTAGTTATTTTTTATATTTTTTTGTAATTGTTTATTTGAAATTTTGAATGATCGCCATAGAATCAGTTTTGTATAGTAGACTTGTCTCATCCTTCTATGAAAATTAAAATCATAGGTGGTATTCCACCCCAAATCCCAAATAAAAATTCCTATCAACTTAATTATTAATACATAGTTTTAGATCGCATTGATCCTACCACCCTAGGAGTGCATTACCTAAAATATTTTTCTCATGATGCTACACTGCCAAATGGAAAGCTTGTTGGGCGGCCCATGGTTTCACTATGATGAAATTTGACTTTTCAGGCTAAGAGATGGACTTAAGAGTACAACTACACATTAATGTAATAGTTTTTCATTACCACGTTTTAATTACCACATTCATGTAAATTTAATTTAATAGTTGTATCACTATTTGAGTTAACCTAATAGCTATCTCATAGTTAATATAATAGTTATCCAATATAACAATGATTAGAGTTGAAGTTAAGCTAATAGTTGTAGAATCATTGGAGTTAAGTTAAAAGTTGTATCTAATAGTTAACTTAATAGTTATCCAATATAATCATGATTAGAGTTGAAGTTAAAAACTAATAGTTGTATAATGATTGGAGTTAAGCTAATAATTGTATTTTATTGTTAATTTAAAAAGTAATATATTAGGAAGTGAAGTTCAAGTAAACGTCATTATTGGAGTTGAAGATAAGATAATAGTTGTATCATCATAGGGATTAAGCTCATAGTTGTATCTAATAATCAAATAATTATATGTAATAATTGAATACTTGAAGTTGAAGTTTGTTTTTTCCAACTATCATGAATTGTACTTATAAGATGTTAACTTTAAGCTATTTTTTATTCTTTTGAAATTGTTAATTATGAATTTTGACGACATCGATATAATCAATATTAACAATACACTTGTCTCATTCTCGTCCATAGATTAAAAACCATAGATGGTAGTCCACCCCAAAAGTGCCTCAAAATTCTAAGATATATACACATATCGGTGTAACTATTGGGGTAATTTGCTAGATACCCAACTACGAGATGCATGAGTTTATTAGGAGTTTGGAGGAGTTTATTAGGAGTTCAAATGGTTTTATAAGGAGTTTGACTCTTACATGAATGCACATTAGCTGGAATCCTAGATTCCAAATGCAATTGACTAAGCCTTAAGTGATTAGAGTTGAAGTTAAGCTAATAGTTGTAGAATCATTGGAGTTAAGCTAATAGTTGTATCTAATAGTTAAGCTAATAGTTATCCAATATAATTGTGACTAGAATTGAAGTTAAGCTAATAGTTCTAGAATCATTGGAGTTAAGATAATAGTTGTATCTAATAATCGATCGAGTTAAGATCATAGTTGTGTCTAATAATAGAATAGTTGAGGATTAATTTTAAATTTTACAACTATCACTAAATGTACTTATCACATGTTAATCAAGCTATTTTTTATTTTTTTGAAATTATTAATTATTAATTTTGGACGATGCCCATAGAATCAATATTGAAAATACACTTGTCTCATTCTCGTTTAATTTTAGACGATGCCCATAGAATCAATCTCGACAGTACACTTGTCTCATTCTCCATAGATGAAAAAGAATAGATTTTAGTTCACCCAAAATTCTAAGATATATATGCGTATTGACCTAATGATAGTTTTGATTATCATTAAATGTTTTATATTTATATTATTTAACAAGTGGAAAAGAGGAGAATTATCCTTTTCACCTAAGATAAATTCTTATAAATGACATGTTGAGTTCTTAATTATGTACAAATTGATGTTGAATATCATAATCTCAATGGTAAGTTGGCTAGTTAGTTAGTGAGTTAGGTGAACCATAGTATTATATGACCTATGGTGTTCACCCATAGTATTGTCATTTGTATTTCCTATTTATGCTCAGTCTAATAATGAGAAGGAAATCAATCTTCCCATAGTGTTTCTATTTTATTCATTGTTTTCTTTATCACGGTGTCATAGCTTACAGTGTGATCCTAGGGTAATCCTTTTCAGAAAGTGGAAAGCACGCACTGGTGAAATCAAAACACGGCACTAGATAGAATATCAATAGTTTCCCATAGTTTCTTTCAGATCCTGTTTGCAAGTTGTTCCAACTCTGCTGGAGGTGAGTACACAGCTCCATACCTTCCGAGATAGGGTTTTTCCAGATCTGTGTTAGAATGGGAGCTTATGTATCCCGCGAAGGGCCACCATCCCTGGTCTTAACTTGTGGGGCCTCAGATCGAGTCACCATTTTAAAATTTTGTGTAGCACCCGGTGCAAGTAAACGATGACCTTGTAGAGTAGCACCTGCATCATTTGAACCTTTTGGAATACTCTTTCCAAAGACATTAAGCATATTCATCCGACGCAACTCTTTAACTTTTTCCAAGGAAACCATAATTTCCCTAGTTTCCATATCAACAACATGCCCACTCCGACCGTAGGTATATAAAGATCCAATAGTTTGGAGAAAATGCTTCCGACTGGCTTCTAGAACCAGCGTTAGCTCTGCAATCTACCCAAGCTATTTAATCTAGCCGGCGTTGAAGGTTAGACCAATATAGATCACATGGAATACTATGCAAAGAATGGTGAGCTCCAGGAAATCTATTTCCTGGCTGAGAAAATTTAAGAAGAGGCCCATATCAAAAAGAAAGTGAAGAAGCACCACCGCAATTATCCCTTTCGAGAAGTGCGTTACCAAAAAAGTCCTCCGCATATTTCCCACATTGAAAGAGAGGTACCACTGTCATTTTTTAATAGGAAAAGTGCAGTACCACCGCACTACTCAAGTTTGGAAAGCATGGTGAACCTCCGACACTTACACCAATTATTGGCACTGTGCCCCCTCATCACCCTTTTCCATTGCACAAGGAGCGGTTCTCGATCTATTCGAAAATTAAGAAAGGGGGGAAGATAGATTAGTCATATCATGTCTAGTATCGACTCATTGAATCCGATCTATGGACTCGTTCTGACTGGGGCCAACTATGAATTTTCATCAATTAAAATGAGGACATTTCTTGCGCTCAACAAATGTTGGGATATGGTTGAAACTGAGTTCAGAGAACCAGATGCAAATGCTCTATATGCAATGAATAATGTCAAGAAGAGTGCTATCAAATCTCGTTGAGACCTATATCTCACAACCACATGGCTGATCCAAAGTTGCATCGAGGAGTCCATTTTTCCATGGATCTCAAGAGCTACCAGTGCATATGAAGCTTGGAATATGCTTTCAACAGCCTACAAAGAAACTGATTGTGTAACAACTCTAAGATTGCAAACACTTTCCTTAAATTTGAAAGATTAAAAATGAAGGAAACCAAAAGTGTCTATCAATTCATGACTAGGGTTTTGGGCATTGTGACCTAATTTCAAACCCATGGTGAACCTCTAGAATAGAGGATAGTTGTTCAAAAGAATTTTCAATGTCTTACCAATAATTTTGATATGGTAGCGACTGCCATAGAAGAGGAAAAAGATCTGTCTTAGTTCACCCTAGAAAATTTGACTGGATCTCTTCTATCTCCTGAAACTCAACTCAATCAAGAAGAGTTGTTGACTAATTATTTCAGCACCCAAGATTCCCTCAAGAGAGGTCGAGGTAGAGGAGGATGAGGTAGAGGAAGAATAGGCTGAGGGTCTCCAAATATAGAGAAAAGACCCCGTCATAGTCATGAACACTCAGATCATTCGTAGCACTCTCACAACTCTCAAAGTCAGAGGGGGGGAGGAAAGAGATGGACCAATAATTCCAGTGTTTAGTGTAACTACTGTAAGAAGCATGGACACTAAGAACAAGAATGTAGTGTTGGACCAGGAAAGGAGCATAGGGAAGAAGCGCGTGTGCGTAAATAGAAAAGATGCACCGCACTCGCAAGGAAAACAAAGGAATATCATGACAGAAACAAAGGAATATCGCAAAGGACACGAGGGAACCACGCAAGAAGAATAGAGAGGTGCATGATGAAGGAACAGAAAGCGCGGAAGCGTGCAAATGATAAACGACCGTAAAGTGATAGGGCGATCGTGGGTACAGAAGTCGGCTTAAGCTAACAGATGCCACATGAGTGGAAGTGCACTATAAGTAAGGCCGTTAGTGCCTCGTGTCAAGTCATGATCACCACAGCTGTAGCCTGAGGGGTGGTTGATGGTGATAGTTAACAAACTTCCTGTAAGCAATCGACCCTGCGTGGTCATGTAAAATAATATAAATAGGAGGGATTCAATAGTTAGAATGTTTCTTTTTGTTAGTCGTAATTATGAAGTAGGTTTGATGGTCGAGATCTATATACAGTTTCATAAATTATATCTGAAGAGGAGAGCGGTCAGGAATCTGCAAGAGGTAGTCAGAGTTAGTGCAATAGGAGAGCTCTGCTAGAGTGGTGCAAATGCTATGAAGGTTGATCTAGGAGGTATGTCGATTTGTAGGTGATAGCAGTAGATTAGGAGAAATAAGACAGAGATCATGAGAACCTTAAGTCTGAGCTTAAAGACATATCTTAAGATCAGTTTGCATCCTGCAGACTCCAAGGTGTTATATCCTTTCTCTTTCCAGATGAAGAGCACCTTGGTGGTTTTTCCCATTAGGGTTTCCACGTTATCTCATGTGTTGAAGGACAGATTGATGTGGTGAATGTGTATGTGAATGGTTGTTATTTTATTCCTGAAAAATGTTGAATGTTGCTTAAATATTTGATGGTACTCTGTAATAAATAGATGAATGATCGGAAGACATTATCAAAATGAACATATGTATATCGGCCTGTATGTTTCTGTCTTGAGTCATGACTAGAGTCGTAGGTCCAATTGATATGAGTGAGCTACGTTACACAAGTTGCGCCAGTTGTGAGGTGGAAAGGAAGGTCAATTTGCACGCAATGACATGTCTTTGTGCTCAGTCGACCAAAACTGATTCCTCTGTCAAGCCATCCTATTGCCTTTATTGAGATCCTTGGATGTGATCCAAGGGACTATAATCCCTTAAAAATCATGGAAACATGGTTTCAGCGGTTACCCATCCAAGAGATATCTCGACTGAGACTGTTCCTGCTTCGTAGGTGTTGCCGACAGGGCTTTCTTTGTTGGGCTGGTATCTTGGGTAGTTGTTGGATCGATGGGCTGCGTAGAACCTAGGTCACGCGAGTGAGGAAAGTGGCCAACAAATGGTTCCGTTGTCGATACCTATTGATTAAATTGAGGGATATGTTGTGGCACCCAACGAAGAAGGATATAGAAGACTGGCTGGATTCTAAAATGTTGGTATTCATGTGAGAAGAGAGCGCAAAAAGATAAGTGAGCATAGGAAAATGGATAGGGAGACCGTTGTATCGATTGAGTCACGTAGTCTATGAAGGGGATATGCTTTGTAAGATTTAGGATTAATATGGAATGTAGTAAGAAGTGATGTTCCCCGAAATTTCTGAGGATGAGTTAGACACTAGATTCTTGAGAAGCGAAAGGAGGTTCCGGTCAGGAAAGAGGAGAAAGATAGCAGGAGGGAGGAGGGCCTACAGCCTGCCCAAGGAGGGTGAATATGGATGCGAGTCATACCTAGACGAAGGGTCCTACAATGAAGAGGAGGAATATAGCTCGATTTTTGAGAGAGAAGAATTAGGAGAGTCTACAGAGTCACCAAGTATAGGACATGACTACAACATTCCAGAAAGATCCCATGGAGTGAGACCTAGAAGTTCCTCACCTGAACCACTTGTGAACACTAGTAGTCGTAGTGTCGTGACTGGTGCGCAAGGAATCCCATCAGTGATCCTAGTAAATCCGGTAAATCCAGGAATCCAGTGAACAATCCCAGTGCCACCCTTATGGTGGGGACATATGTTTGACTACCCACCTTTAATGGGAATGGAACGAAAGACCTAGAACAACATTGGTTCCTTTGTGAAGCTATCTAGATGGTACGCTTAGTACATAATGCCGATATAAAGAAGGCACAAATGATCACAAACTTAAGGGGTGGAACCCTGTATTGGTTCAAGAAATTTTGTGCCGCACCAACTAGAACACCCCAGAAGACTCTTGAGGAGATTCAATGAGCAATGATCTCAGAGATCCGAAAGCCCTAATCGGAGTCCCAATGTATTACTGAGATCAAGGAGATTAAGCAGGCTCCAGCAGAAACAGTATGGGACTTTGACCAGTAGTTCAAAATGTTGATGGCCAAGGTCAGCTTCCAGATGTCGGACGTGCATCATAAAGAGTGGTTTATTGCTACACTACTTCCACATATAAGAGGATGACTCATGTAGCAAAATATCGCAATGCAGACGGAGGAGTTGGAGTTACCAATGAAGCTAGAGACTTCACTTATTGGAGAATATGCCACAGGAATGATCCATATTCAGTCTCAATTGGCTAATCTGACTATTCAACTCCAAGATATGAAAAGGGGAAAAGAAGCACACGAGGATCTTTGGTGTACACGATGCCGCACCAATGGACATACCAAAGATGAATGCCCGACCTATATGAACTACATCTTGTCCGGTGGGTCAAACACATTGAATAACCAAGGGTTACCGTGGTGCAACATCTGCCGCAACAAGAGGACATCAAGACGTAGATTGCCTGTTCATGCAAAATACACTATGTACACCAACTAGTTTGTATTGTAAATTTTTTAAATTTGTAGGCCATGATGAAAGGATTGTAGGGCCTACCAACCCATGAGGGAGAAAATGGTAGATGCATATTTGATGGATACTAAGGAGCAAGTAAAGATTGAATAGGATATGCCTCAGTTCCAGGCTACACCTTAGTTTCAGGCTACAACTCAATTCCCACCTACATAGTAGTTTCAGATGGCACCACTATTTCAGAATACAGCCCCGTACAACTTGTATGAACAGTAGTACCAACAACCACAATACCTGTTACAACCAACTCAAAGGCGAGGTGGAAATTACAGGGGACAAGGAGGAGGAGGATTTGGCCAAGGGAGAGGGCCAGTCGTATGTTACAATTGTGGAGTACCTGGACATTATGCTAGGGACTTCCCGAAACCTACGAGAACTTGTTGATGTTGCAGATAGGATCACAATGTGGAGCAATGCCCGCAACTCATCACTTGATGGCAATCTCGGATGGTTGGAGCAGCTAACCCAACACCAAACCCTCCACTAAATCTAGTGCCGAATGCTCCCAACCCAAATGCTAATATCAACATACATATGATAGTCGCCGAACCACAAGAACCAAATGTAGCAGTGGTAACAACGGGGGGTGCTATGATAGGTGCGTGCCAAGCTACACAGACAGAATCTGTGACACACGCGCAACCATAGGTGTCATAGCCCCAAAATTTCATAAAAATTTAAAATTTTTAAGATAACATAAAATGTCTGAATACTCAGTTTACTAACTGCTAGAAGTTAGTGAAGAATGAAACAATTTAACAATTAGTATTAATTAGTTTCATAATACAATAACTAATACAACTTTCATTTTCATAAGGTATATAAGAATGACCTGCATTCAGATTTCTTTTAGATTTACTAACAATTGTATTTTTTTTGGCAAGTAGGTGAAATCTATTTTTGAAAACTTGGGCTTACTTAGCATTATGCTAATGCAGATGAACTGCTGATTCTTACAGGTTCAATAGGTAACGATCGATCAAGTAGGAGTTTAATTCATAATGTAGCAAGAAGTAATTCTATTGCAAGTTAATATGCTAGTAACTAAACTGATTAATTTAAAGCAACCTCTGACGAGGTAAAGTAATTTTCTTCTATAGTTTTTGTTTCCAAGATAGTATTCAATGTTTAGTCATAAAGATTGTTATCTTTATCATACTTATCGAAACAAAAAGATACTTACTATGAGCTTAGAGCTCAAGTTCTTTGTCATACAAATACCTCTATTTTAACATGCTTATAACACTAATGTTATGTTTAAATGTACTGTCTTTTATTCATGAAAGTACTCCTATCAATCTCAAAGGTAAGGATTTCCAATAGAGTACATGTTTCTATTTTGTCTTTATCTTACTAGCCACATAAATCATTAACCTATTGTTTTTATGTACAAAATCTAAACATCAAGTCATAAACTTCAGTACTTAAATTATCACCTTGCTGCATGTATTGTTGTAACAACATACAATACCACATTATTTTATAATGTACCAATCTAAATGTTACTTGCATCTTGTAGAGATCTTGCTACCTAGAAATTTCCATGACACTATAAATTTGGTTCTTGTAACTAGATACATGTCTTAAGATGGAATACTACCTACCACCACTTTTATAAAGTTTAAATCATAGGTAATTACATTATCAGTATTATTCCTATAATTTATAAACCTTGTGCATGGTTTACACCATAGCAATATTACTATTATAGTGTTGCCCCACTTATAATAAGTTGTAGTTTATAGTAACTTCTATAGTATATTTTACTACCTAGAAATTTTAATCTAAGGTCTATATCAAGTGAAACATTATAACAAAGGTTCGTATACTATGATAGAACCAAGTAAGCACAATTGGAAATAATGATAAGATTCATTATTATTGTCATTGGAAAGTTGAGCATACAAAACATTATTTGTAAAAGTTTACACTAAGGTCAAGCCTCGTGATTGTTTATTTGACATGGTTTAAACTCCTTTACTCTATAGTCAAACAATGAATATTAGTTATTAGCAATTGTAACTAATCTTAAACCATCAATTGCAAATGATATGGTTTGTGCTTTAAATAATAGGTAACTATTTTAAAGTCGATTGTAAATTAAATATAGAAATCATTATTTGGTAATGTTTATTCTATGGTCGACCTTGGGGTTGTTTCAAAGGAAAGGTTTTTATATCCTTTCTCTATGGTCAATGACATAGAATCATTGTTAATAATTTTTACAAACCTTGATACTATCGTTTACAATGATATAGTTTATGTTTTCATTAGCGAATATATATATACATTCCATAGTCGATTACATAATTGGTTTATTGATCATTGCAATAATAGAATGATAATTGGAACGCAGATTGACTATAGCTAAGACCCTTGTGTGGTTGAAATATTTGGAGGGAACATGGTCTACTCTCGTCCATGCATTGGTGACTTAAAAGACTAGAAAGCCTATTCACCTATCATTTTTACTCCAAGGGTTTCACTGGCCTGTGAGCTGCTCTATGTATTTTTCTTGGCGACCATGAGAGGCTGTTCCTCTGCTTGCTTGCTCCGTAGCTTATTTTTGTTGTTGCTATAGTCTCATTACTCAGTCTTGGTCATGAGTCTTCATGGTTGTGAACCTTACTGCGCAAGTGGTTATTTGTTTATGTGTTTGGCTCTCGGCCTGTTCATGGTTTCAGTCCTGTCTTTCTTGTAGCTTGTCACGGCTTGTGAAGTTAAGCTTGTTAACACTGTCTCCACTCCAGGGTCGGCATAGGGGTTTGAATACTCCTCTGTGTAAATTGGTAAAGATGGTGACAACTTCTTCGCTACTCGTAAACTCTTCTTCTTGCAGGTAAAGACAACTTGGTTTTTAAAATGAAAAACTCTTTGTTAAGTTATTAATACAGTTAGGGGTTTTAAGTTTAGAAGCTGAGCTTTATGCTAACACTTGGTACTTTTTCTCATTACAGGAACCCATGAGAGCTCTGAGCTTTAGTGACAGCTCTGAGCTTCAGTGGAAAAGAAAACAATGGCCAGCTTCAGTGGACTCATGGCCCCAACCAGTAAGCCCTGATTTCAAATATGGGTTTTGCCCTACTTGTAATGAGGGTTGTTGAAGGAGAAACACAGTGCTTGGAAGTCTGTTTTGGTTTCTTCGTTAGTTAAGAGGTTTTAGTATGATGTTTACTCTAGTATACTTTAAAACCCTTGCTGTTAATGCTGGGTAATACCGGCCCTTGAGCCATGATATGTATTTTTGTTCAGTTTTAGCCTTACGGCCCGACAATGTAATACAGTTGGTTTTATAAAGAAAGACTTTGTAAATCTCGTAGTTCTGTCTCGTTTTTGCAGTGATTTTGTTAACATGTAAATGATGTTTTACTTTACTATTTAAAAAGGTTTATTTTCAGAAAAAAGACTGTAACCAGTCCAAAGCATAAATCATAGTCTTCTTGTTAAGTTTTCCTACACAGTTAACAATGTCAATGGTTAAAACTTAAATAGGTTAAATTTATAATTGGATAAATTAGTTGTTATGGTTTTGACCCTCAAGTCTTTATTTCACAGGTTGTAAGCCTGTTTGTTAAATATAGTTAGCTCCTAATATGGAATTCTTAGTTCTATTTCATTTAATGTTTATATTTACATTTATTTTTATTTACTATTCTGTAACTTAGAATTGTTCAGAGCTCTGTAAAGAATATATGGTTAACTCTGGAAGTCTGTTTATTTTTCATAAATAAAGGATTTATAAACATAACCCTGACCTGGTTTTTATTAAGTAATAGTTTATGATTTAGTTAATAGTTTAAAAGATATACTGTGTGGTTAACAACTTGTTTATATACTTAGTTGTTATCTTCTATAAACTTTTATTTGTATCAATATACTATTACTGTAACTCTAGTGTTGTTTACTATTTCTTTTCCTGCATTTTTATTTAATTACACTAAGTAAAACAGTAAACACAATTAAACCATAACACTATTTTTCATTATATTTTAAACATTGAAATAAATTATACTCTGCTATCTACAGATTCAAATACTATTAACTATTTTCATTCTCTTAATAATTCTTTCATCTACTTAAATCATTTTAACTGTGCTAGAGTACGACCCGGTTTCCAGGTGTGGAAAAACACAACTTTAGAAATTTATAATCGTTCTATTTCACTATTCTCTATACCAATTCTATTTCTATAATAATATAATCAGAATGCTAAATCTAACATTTCACAAAATCTGAACTTTTAACATTCATATAGCAGTTAAACTAAGATTTACTTAACTAAAAATAGTAAATTAAAATAACATAGAACCTGTTGAGGAAAAGACGACAATAGCTTTAGGAGGCCATTCATCCCTACCAATCTCCTGGAGAGCGCTAAAACAACGCTTCCTTAGGACCCCCGTGCCTGTTCCTGGTCTTCTTGGCTAAGAACTGGGTGGAGAATGCAACTGTAGAACCTTTTGTCAACTGACTAGTTCAATACCTCAATAAAACACTATGCTCTCAGCAGTATGATCTTCAGCTTAAAAGCTGCAACTAGATCAATCAAGAGTTATCCCCTCAAACACTTTCCATATTTCCCCTCCATTGAATTTCTCTGAAGTACATTCATTCACCCTGAATGATCACTTCTCTAGAATGAGCAGCCTCAGGTCTCTTCAATGGGAATTTTTATAAAAATGCCTAGGTCTTCTAGGTCAGTTTTCATTAATTGAGCCACCTACTCTGATTCCACTTTCTTGGGGAATCATGACCACAAATGTAGGGAGGTTTCCACCTGCAACAGTTGGAAGTGGTTTGAGGATGTTGCCACATGTCAATTTTCTCTCCACCCAGTCTCCTCCACAAATTTGACCAGTAAACACTCTTTTAACAGCTCTCCTAAGTTGTTGTCTCCTCATTTATTTATTTATAAATAAAATATTCTGAATTTACATTAAATATCCTTAACCCCACTGGATCATCAATTACAACTTAGCATAAAATTTAACATATTGTTCCTCAAATAATATAAAATTGTTTTTGCAAAATTGGGGCATGTGACAGCAGGTGCAACCTACCACAAAGAAGAAAGCACCACTTGAAATTCAAGAATAGAAGTGCATATTCATGGATGTGTGCCTAGATTTTTTCAACGCAGAACAACCACCTACCTTAGGCCAAGTGAAAGATATGCTTGAGAGATTCCAAAAGATATCTGAACAACGAACTGCGGACAAGAATGCAAGTAAGGTTAGTAAACTCAAACCTTTCTTGTCAAGTTGTTTAGTGCTAATCAAGGATAAGGAAGCATTTCAGAACTGGAAGCACTCATTGAAACACTTTTGGAGGGAGACCCTCTGCCAAATAAGGTCAACAGTATCAATACCAAGCTCAAGACGGGATGCGAACTCAGGATGACCGCTCAAATTGGTGATTATTATATGGACTATATCATCCTCAACCTGGGATCCGATGTTAACATTTGAACACACCAGATGTGGAAAATAATTGAAAATCCACCCTTAGAATAGTCCCAAATTCAATTAAGGCTTGCAAATCAAGCAAAGGTCCTCCCTGTGGGTAGGCTGAATCAAGTTCAAGTTGATATCAAAGGATTGCGCACTTTTGCGGACTTCGAAGTCATAGATATAGTAGAAGATACCAACCCATATCCTGCACTATTTGGGATTGATTGGGAAATGGAAAACCAAATGATCATAAATTTCAAAAGAAGGATCCTATCATTTGAAGATGATGAGATGCGGTTCATTGCACCCCTCGACCTACTTGAAGGACCAAGGTACGTTGAACCTGTGTTCAATGAACGGCATGGTGATCACGTTGATACCATCTACAATGTAACCACCCTTAGGGAATATTATATTAATCCTATTGTAGATGGTAACCTAAGCTAGAAATGTGAGAGTTCATGTACATTGGACTCAGGAGAGGCACTTGAGAACTTCCAAAACCGATTACTTGAAGTCTCTTCGAGGAAATGTGCCAATATAACTAAGTCTGTCAGATGAGTAGGAACTCAGTTGTGGCCATTTCCTAGATATGAAGGACTGCCTAACTTGGGAACGTTCTTGATTGAATTTGAAGAACTGGTAACAGAGCCACATCGACTATGTGCACTAGACTTTGCATTGAAATCTACATCCACACGATGGTGGGGTACGCATAAAATCTCCATAACTGAATGGCCATAGTGCAAAAGGATGCTAGAAGTAAGGTTTGGGAAGGAAATCACAACTGTAACAAAAATATATACAAGGTTATCAGACCCTGTTGAATACTTAGAACAGTGTTCTGCAGCATTCTCGAGCTACCCTCACTAGAAATGGGTTCACCATTTCATCCATACTCTTGAGATGGCACCACGAGGCTAGTACGCATCTATGGAGTTGCACCAGGAAACAAGGGAATGGGAAGAAGTTGCATAGAAATTCACTTACACGTTCCAGTTCATGAATGAGCAACCAAATAGTTGATATTGCACCGAAGACTATTAAGGAGAAGATATTCGCTCAGATCCCACTGGAGGTTGTGTATTCTCAAACTTGGGTTGTGCATTCCCACCAATGTTGTGAGATAGTTCAACACTGGATGACATGTTATAATGTCTCTGGAGACCTAGACGATGATCCAACCAACATCAATATTCCAGAATTGGAAGGCTCGTGCGCAGTAGAAGGAAGTGCCATTTCTAGTGAGCAATTCATTATGCCGCTAAAGATAAAAAAGGTTAACATTGGATCAGAGGACAATCCAAAATTTGCTAACATAGGAGACTACTAGGATGAAGAGACAGTGGCTAAAATCACTGATCTATTACATGAATTTCAGGACCTATTCCTGACAAACTTCAGGGAGATGAAAGGTATAGTAGGAGATTTGGGTGAAATCAAAATTTCACTCACACCCAATGCAAGACTAGTAAAGCAGCGGCCATACAGATTAAATCCGTGTTATAAGGAGAAAGTAAAATAAAAATTGGATCGCATGGTGGAAGTAGGAATTATTGAACCAGTTGAAGAGTCAGAATGGATAATCCCCATATTCATTTAGGACAAAAAGGAGATAGGTGAAGTCAGAATCTGTGTTGACATTAGAAAACTAAACGATGCCTTCCTGTATGATCCATTCCCAACGCCATTCACAGATGAAGTCTTGGAAAGTGTTGGCAGACAAGAAATATACTCATTCACAGACGAATTCTGAGGCTACCATAAAGTTATAATTGCACCAGAGGATCGTCACAAGACAACCTTCGTAACAGAATGGAGATGCTACCAATACACGGTAATTCCTTTTGGCCTTAAAAACGCCCCTTCTATTTTTTCTAGAATAGTAGTTTCTGCTTTTAAAGATTTCATTCACAAGTTTCTTGAAGTATACTTTCATGACTGGATGATCTTTGGCCTGGTAAGAGACCATATTGAAAATTTGTGCATGATGCTGGAAAGGTGTCGCCAATATCAAATTGCAATGAACTTGAGAAAATGTATATTCTATGCCATGTAGTCTGTCGCGATGGGATCCTGGTTGATCCCGCGAAGGTAGCAATTATCCTGGATTTTCCTCCGCCCACATCGATCATGTAACTCAGGTTTACATTCGGACATACTGGGTATTACTGAAAATTCATAAGAGGGTATGCAAAGATAACTGCCCCAAATGGAGAACCTACTGAAAAAGGATGCCAAATTCGAGTGGATTGAAAACTGCCAGGAGAGCTTGGAAAAGCTAAAGGGTAAAATGGCTACTACACCAATATTAATATTTCCATATTGGAAAATGAATTCCATGTGCATGTTGATGCATCGTCGATTGCGCTTGGTATAGTTTTAACCCAACCATGAGATGGCCCAATTGACCACTCAATTACATTTGCAAGTAGGAAACTATAAATGGTTGAGAAACATTATACCACAACAGAGAGAGAAGGACTTGCAATGGTCTACACACTACAAAAATTTAGAGATTATATATTGAATGGACACTTCAAAATGTTCACTGATCATTCTGCGCTAAAGTACCTGGTCAATAAGCCAATGTTGGGGAGGAAGATCTGTCAGTGGCTCCTCCTATTTCAAGAATTTGACTTTGAAGTCATTGTGGTGCCAGATCGACTAAATGTTGGGCCTCACCACTTATCACGCATTGAAAGTGGGGAGGAACCCACCAGCCTAGAGGATAATTTGCCGGATGTGCAGTTGTTTTCTATTGATGTTGTTGATAAATAATTTGATGCTATTATACACTTAATAAACACAGGCTATGCTCCTAAAGGATATTCAACATGGAAAAAGAAACAGCTAGTTGTCAAGGCCTCATACTACACACTGATCGTGGGACAACTGTATAAGTTGAGACCAGATGAAATACTGGGTAGATGTGTTTTTTTATCATGAAAGACAGTGGGTAATGACTGAAGCGCATGGAAGTGTTTCAGGAGGACACTATGTTGGGAAGGCGACGGTGCTGAAGATTCTACAAGTGGGACTTTGGTGGCCAACGGTACATATGTATAGAAGGAAATACTGTCACAATTGCGATAAGTGTCAAGGAAAAGGGAAATCATCACAACGTGATGAAATTCCACTTGTGCCAAAAATTACACTGTAGGCCTTTGACAAATGGGTAGTGGATTTTGTCGGCCCTATCAATCTGCCAGGAAAACGGACTAGTGCGTGCTATATCATCACTACTATAGATTACCTGACAAGATGGGAAGAGGAGACACTTGTAAATGATTGCACCCCTGCTACTACGGAAAAATTCCTATTTGAGAATGTCATTACAAGATTTGGTTGTCCCAAGATCCTAATCAGCGACCAAGGTACACATTTTGTAAATAAGCTAATTGTTGAACTGAATGCAGAATTCCAAATCTAACAAAAGAAGACAATACCCTACCATCCTCAAGCAAATGGAATTGTTGAGGCATTCAACAAAATACTTGAGAATGCATTAACCAAAGTATGCAATGTGCGCAAAGATGATTGGGACCAGAAAGTCTTAGCACTATTATGGGCCTATAGTACAACATGCAAACAACTAACTGGATACACTCCTTTCCGGTTAGTTTATGGACAAGAAGGATCGTGCCCATGGAATACATTGTCCCGAGCCTACGAATTGCTGCAATAACAAAGATGACATATACCGCCACTATAGAAGAAATACTTGCGCAACTGGTTCAAATGTAAGAAGAACGCTTCATTGCAGGATTCCATCAAAATGTGGAAAAGCAACGAAAGAAATCCTAGCACGACCGCCACATCACAACAAATCAGTTCAAGGTTGGTGGAATTGTTTTGATGTATGATAGTGAGTTTCTCAAGCATCTGAGTAAGGTCAAAACACACTGGTTAGGTCCATATGTGGTTGCGCACATTACAGAAGTAGTCATATTAAAATTACATAATATGGATGGAACATCGATGGCGGGCATGATTAGTGGCAGTCGATTAAAACCATATCGTGATGATAACGCCACAGTCCCATAAGGCTGCAATGCATGCAACAACAACAAAAAATCCTTGACTGAGATAAGAGACAGCTGGCACAAAGGGACGGAAAGCTAGCAAGAAATGATAGCTGGTAAATGCATGAGAATTTTGAAAAATATCCAGCACCAGTAATAGTTCAATAGAATTAAAGCGGCAAGTCCGAGGAGAAGGGTAGTAGGCCTGTTGGTCCCATCTTCCATATTTCCCTTAACTTCCCTGACAAGTGCATAATGGAACGTAAGTGTGCAAAGGATGAGGCCATGTGCTCTATTAAAATCTCCTTGACTCTGTCCATTCATCTTGAAGGCTCATCACCTATAAACAGTAGTTACCTTTTACCATGTAACCTTTGCGTAACTTGACTGAGACAAGGAACCAGAGAGCCGAGACCACTGAACAAGTTGAACCATCTTTCAGAGTCAAAGCCCATCTTCATTGAATATCAAGTAATAGTCAGGTATCTATTAAGGACATCTTTGAACCTTCTTGGCCATCCTAGAAGATGAAGAAGACACAGGCAAAGCTGAAGGTAGCATAAAGACAGAAGGCCGTGAAAAAACCACCGCAGAGGCTACCACATCCATCACCAGCAGAGGGTCATCTCATGCAGCTAACTACATCCCAGCCACCAGTACAACCAGCTGGAGCCCAAGTTTTTGTTTCCATAGACCCATTGAGTGCAGACCTCCCTAGTTCCTCCAGCCCCATAGCAAAAATACCTAAATCCCGTAGAGCTAACCCGCTTCTGCCACCATCACCTAAAGTAGAGCTCACTGAGGAAGAGAAGAACTTACTTCTGCCATATGTATCACCAAGAAGGATAGTTGCCATAGCAATAATGGTGGATATTTTAGAACGATTACAAGAACCCACTATTCCAGAGGGCATCACAAAACCATAGGATTCCATCATGCCCAAACTTCAGGTATTAAAGTTTGAAGACTATGACACTCAGAAGCAATACATGTCCAGAGATCAATTCATGGTTGTAAAATTCGGTCAACCATTGAATGCAGACGTTGTCTCTTTAATGTAGTATGCGTGCGAATTGGAGGAGTCAGGTATATTAAAAATGCTCCTTATGCCCCATTTCAGCCGCTCTTGGCTAGTCGAAATGTATTTCAAGCAAATTTTGGTATGCTTACATGGTGGCTACCTCTGGCTGAACAAACCATATGAGGTGACGGTGGACTTGATTCTGGCCATTACAGGTCTTCCACAGGAAGGAATCGACTTGACCCCATACCTGTACAATGAGGTGGAAAAGATAGAAAAAAATGACATGAAGACTAAGTACCAGCTTCTCCATGGCAAAAAGGGTTTCCTCATTAACTCCATCGAGGATAGTGCTGTAAGAGCTATAGCAAAAATATTTTGTAGCAAGGTCCTATGCAAGATGAGGCCTGCTGAGTGCACGACTGCAACACTAGATCTTGTAGAAAAGTGTGTGCAAGGTGTGCACATGAACTGGTCCTAGTTCCTCTTGAATGAACTGATGGACGATGCACAGGAAGCTTAGGAACAACCCATGGTGAAGTTCCACTTCTCGTGGATTTTAATTTTAAGCTAATTTGCAGTATGGGATCCACCACCGGATTATGAACCCATGGATATCCCAGTACATTGTTAGTCGAAAATACACACCTCCTACAAACAAGATTTGGTTCCCTAGTCTAAATGGTTCAGATCTAGAAGAAACCACAAACATGAAATGCTAGACTCTCCCTAGATTTGGTTAATCACTTGAATGGAATGCCATGATGCGTGTCTCAAATTTTTTCCTCACTATCCTTATAGAAGAACCTATAAAATATGGAAGACAAGAAATAAAACATGATAGCATACAATATAATCAACTAGATCTATGCATGTGACCAAGGAATCAAGCAATATAAACACATGAAACAGTAAATATGTGAAAGAAAAGACATTCTTTATTAATAAATGATTGGAGAGACTAGAACCTTCATGCCTTGGTGTTGATAGTTCCTTCCAATGGCTCCTTGCCTCTAACTTCACCTTGCCTCCAAAGACTCAAGAATGATTTTGACAAAGTTTGGGTATGCAATACAATTCTTCCTCCGTTTGTCCCATGGGGGATGAGCTAGTATTTAAAGGAATGGGAGGATAGGTATGGTTGAGGATATCATGGATGAGGTGGATATTAGATCCTAAAAGGGAGGATCTCGAGCTCTAGCTAGTTCTAAACCATAAGGATGAGGCTCCACATAGGCAAGCTTCTAGAATCCTCTCGAAGCTTCTCTTTTTGCCTTCAAAACTTGAGCACTGCTTGTCCAAAGAAGCAAATAGGCAGTGATAAGGGGGCACCACTTTTGGAAGTAAGGGAAAAAGAAATGGAACCTCTCTCTTCTCATGTATCAAGAGTGGTGCTGGCTATTTGCTTCTTTGGTAATGCTTTTCGTCAATGGGGAAAGAGCGTTACCAGCTCAAAAGAGGGAAAATTTGCAAGGGGTTAATTTATTCCTTCATTTCTCTAGGGAAACTCTGAGGGATTGGAGCAGTCAAGGGGATACATATATCATAACATGAGGGTGACGGGATTTCAGTATAACAGAGATACCCCCCAAAGTAAAATGGCTAGAGGGAAACGATAGGCAATATACTTTGAAAGAACAAGGTATAGTGTCAAGGCAAAGGTCCAAAGGTCAGAACTTCTCAAACATCACCAATTATCTACAACACATTTTGATACATGTCCCAAATGACTCACAACATGGCTTCCAACCAATCCAAAGCAGATCCATGTGAGATACAAAAAAGTCATGGCTACTAAAATATAGCGTAGATCCATGTGAAGAAGACTCAAATTTAGACATAGCTACTAGACATACAATGTATATCTATGTCATACAAACACAAATCTGAGCACAACCATGAACATAAAAATGTGGATCCATGCTAGGACTCATACAAATACTCCATCGCAACCTGGGGAAAGCAATGAACGATTAACAAATACCCAGGTTCTTCATCTCGTCTTCCACAAAGTACGATTCTATCCATGTGATTATAATGATATGAAGTCGAACATTGTAGAAACCACTTCATTACCGTTCAATGATGTGAACCATTAGCAAGTGCGAGGGAGATCACCATTAATGTCAATGATTCCTAAGGTACTCTAGTACAATCTACTGAGTGTGAATAGAGGTCTTGGTGTCGAACACCCAGCAGAGTCTTCTGATCAAAGTTCAATGATGTAAACCTATGTCTAAAGCAAGATAATCTATCATTAGGGAATACAGATATGAAGGTACTAAACTTGTTTCTAAGACTAATTCCTGTATGATGAGTTGACGTAAATAGGAATAGTCTCATTGAAGGAGGGCCATGATGAATCCCACATCGATGACATGAAACTTGGAACAAATTTCTGGAATTTTGTAGCTAATGTAACCATAGGACCGACTCAAAAGTAACTTATTCAAAAAATTTGTTTTCACTGTAGGTGTAAACTCTCAAAACAATTTCCCTTTTGAACATAAGGTGGCACGAGCGAAGACTTGGTAGCATTGACTTGACAAGGCGAAACACAATGTGACAATGGACAATGCAATATTTGAGAGACTCAACGGAGTGGCATGACTCATGAAAGTGGATCGACTCAAAAACAAGCTGAATACCCAATTGACTGAATGAAATACAGACAAGTGCCACGTTCAAAGGTGACTAACAACTACCATTATTGCAAAAAAATTTCCCTTTCCCTTAATTTCCTCATCGTGATTGATGAGTGCCTCTTTTCATTTTTATGAGTTCAAAGAGGGTCACAAACACTCATTTTAGCTCATCCGAAGATAAGTCCATTCTTATATATTTCATGAACTTAAGAAAGGAGGGGTTCGTTCCCAAAAAAGGGTCTCTCAATGTTTAGTTTAACAAGTCCAACAAAAGAAAACTCAGTGTAGTTCATGTTTAGAGAGTCTGAACAAAGTAAAGAAAACTCCAAAGGGTCCTTTTACATATGATTTAGTCCCTAAGGCCCGAAAAAGCATAAAATGATACCTTAGAGAACTCTTCCAGTCATGATTGGCTGGAGTGTTCCTTTTTCGTAAATAGTCTATTCGAACCAAAAAAGAGATAACCTACCATCGAAGAGATGACTCTTCAAATACTTTTACGAGTATGAAGAAGACAAGTACTCGACTATATTTTCACATTTTAAGAGTCCGAAAAGAGCTTAAAGAAGACTATATTAGACTTTTTCATGTTTGAATCTATAGCACAAAAAAGTAATAAATTAATCTCAAACCAAATTTCATGTTTTAACCAGAGCATGAAAAATGAAAAGTAAGCTCAACACCATGTCACTCTTTTTAGCGAGCTCGAAGATTAGTTGAAAGGACACTCGAAGATTGGTTTCATTTTTATGCAAGCTCAAAACCAATGGGTAAACTATGCTTGAAAAAAATCCTATTAACATGATATATAGAGGTTGGAAGCTTGCCCCTAGCATTATTGCTAGCGAAGCTTTCCCCTAGCATGGTTTCCAGTGGCTTGACATGCCCCCAAGCTTCATTTCATTTGACGATTCTTCTTCCATACCCAACCTAAAAACCCGGTTACTAATGTGAAAATGTTCACCAGGGGGTAGAAATAACGAGAATCGGGCAGGTGCAAAGAACGTCCAAGTTCTAACACTAAAGTGAAGACTCGAATCAAGGGAAGGGGATCTGTTTCATTTTTACACAAGCTTGGGACGGAAGGTAACTATGTTTGGAACATGGTTTCATTTTTATGCAAGCTCGAAACCAAAATGTAAATTATGCTTAAAGAAACCTACTTCATTTTTTAACGAGCTTGAAATAGAAAATGAACTATGCTCAAGAATGGTTTGATTTTTATTCAAGCTTGAAACCAAAAGGTAAACTATGCCTGAGGAGATCTATTTAATTTTTTAACGAGCTTGACATAGAAAATGAACTATGCTTAGGAATGATTTCATTTTTATGCAAGCTTGAAACCAAAAGGTAAACTATGCTTGAGGAGATCCATTTCATTTTTTAATGAGCTTGACATAGAATGGGAACTTTTCTCCAGGGCATTTGTTTCATTTTTTAACGAGCTTGAAACAAAATGGGAACTATGCTCATAGGCATGGTTTCATTTTTATGCAAGCTTGAAACCAAAAGGTAAACTATGCTTGAGGAGTGGTTTTCTTTTTTAATGAGATTGAAACCAAAAGTAAACTATGCTCTCAAACCTGCTCCTACCAACATGATATCCAGAGGTTCATAGGCTACCCCCATTACATAAAAGCTAGCGGCTTAGCTCTATTATGATGACCATATACTAGATCCATGCTCCCTATTTTACCCATGATGGGAAGAAGCTAACTAGAAGGGGAAAGAGCCACAAGAACATGCGGCACATTCAAGGCAGTCTGATTACTAGGAGTAATGCGATGGTCAGGTGTAACAAAAGAAAGTTGATCAATGGTCACATACTTCCCATCATGGGGAAAATGCATAAATCTAAAGAGTGTGGACACTACATCCTTCATGGCGTAAACATAATCACGTCTAAGGAGAAGATTGCAATCTAAAGGACCTTGGACCACCATAACATCAATATAGACAGTTTTCCCTCCTAATGTAATAGGAAAATAAGGAAGGGTCACCAAAGGTGCAATAGGTCTATGATTAAAATTTAGTATATGATCGGTGGATGGCACAAGCTGAGGTGAACCTAAATCTTGCCAATCAGTTGAGGATAGAATACTAACAGAAGCCCCTTCATCAACAATAGTGCAAAGAATCCGCCTAGTAGTAACATTCACAACTATCTGGAAAGGAACACTCGAATGAACACGAGACTCTGTTAGGTCCAGTCAAAGGAAACAACCTCAGTACTTGGAGAGGGTTCTATCGAAAGAGACAAAATTTCTTCTTGTCGAGAATAATCAGAGCTAACTACAAAAACTCTAGCTCAATGGTTTTCACTATCAATTGGAAGAGAGAGATCGAGTGGAGATGACGTCGACTCGACCACTTTAACTTCACCCTTCAAAGGAAGAGTGGGATCAATTAGGGATGAATCCAGATTAACCACTTGGAATTCACTCTTGGAAGGAAGAGTGGGATTGACCGCAGATGAAACTGAATCAACTACTTTAACTTCACCCTTCAAAGGAAGAGTGGGATGAACTAAGGATGGACTTGGATTGGCCACTTCAATTTCATTCTTCAACGGAAGAGTGGGATCGACCGAGGTTAGAACTGGATCGACCACTTTATGTACTAATGGGATTTCAAGAGACAACTTACGATAACCTGTTGGAATTTGTTGATGAGAAAAAAATAATATATTCCAACAACTTAGAAGCTTCATCCATGCGAGGACAAAGGTAAGTAAAGTGCATGTCCTTACAAAGCAAGAAAGGATTTCTGACTTTACCCTTTTGACTTTTAACCACAGAAGCACTGGTTGAGGGGGGATCATCAATATGATGACCAGAGGATGATGACATCGGTTGCTAGGAAAGCTTAGACCACTCTTCTAAAACTAGGGGAAGACCATGACAATCTTTCAGAAGGTGATCACCCTTGCAAATCCTACAAGGGAATTTGGGTTTATGTGGTATTTGGGTTTGCAGATCAACACTCTTTGCACTAGGAGAAGTGATTGGTTGAGACTTGGTTGTTTTTTTGTTTTTCTTCTTCTTAATATTCCTTTTATTCTTCTTCTTATCCACCTGACTAATATTACTACAACTTTTAACATGCAAAGAGGTAGAAACGGTAGAAGACACATCTGGTGAAGAAGGAGAGGGATCAACATGAGGTTGATGCTCTTGCAATGAAGGATTAGGATTAGAAGCAACTGGTGTACATGGGATAACTGGATTGGACAATAACCAAACAGGAAATCCAATAGTCAATCCAGGAAGGCTTAACGTAGCCATGAGAGGAGGACCAACATCCCCATATGGAGGGAACACAAAAGACATGCTTGGTAAAGGAGTCTCTTGGTTGGTAGTCCAGGAAGGTGAAGCCATAACTATGTAACAAAATTATCTCTCTCTTCTAAAAAATCCTAACTGTACAGACAAAAAGTCCTACTCAAACTAAATAAGCAAGAAAAATATGTGAGAGGAGTGGATTAAAGGTCAGTTTTCTCACCAGGATTATCAAGACTTTATAAGCATCGCCCGTAAAGCCAAGATGGCCAAAAGGTTAACTCAATTTGGATAGGGTATCCTAGTAAGGTCTCCCGATATACACAAGGTACGTGGGAGCTCAAATCGGTAGTAGTGCTATCTAATGCACAACCGTTCACAAGGGGCCTTCCTGTATACAATTGAGTACGTGAAGTACCTTTCTATATACCTCAAGGGTATGTGAAAGGTCATTCGATATACTGATGATACGTGGAAGAACCGTACGAGTCCCGAGTTGTTGTGCAAACAAATAACGATAGCTCCTGTGTTTAATGACGCCCGAACATGTCTCTAACCTATCACACAAATTGCTAAAAATTTTAAACCTAAGCTAGCGCTTAATTTTATCTTGTACATTTAGGTGGAACCATGGAGTGAAAACTTGAAATTAAAGAAGATGCACACTGATCTATATGATAATGCAAGTTTTCCTCTTCAATGAAGTTCTACCTAAGAGAGGGAGAGAGAGGTTCAATTTATTTGAAACATATAATAAATCCCATACAAAAATAAAATACACTTGTTTATATGGTCCTTTCCTAACTTAAACAAACAAAATCTTCTCTTTTGAACTGAAAAAGAAGTGAGACCTCTAATGAAAAGCAAGAAAAGATTGTTACAACTTTATACAAAAGTGTTCATATTTTTCAACTAAAGTGAGAATGAATTAATCACAAAATCATACAATAACTTTCATATGCACTTTTCCACAACTTTATGAAAAAGGAAAAAACATACAAAATCATGTATAACAAATGAAGAAAAACTGAAATGAATCTTTTCTTGTTCTATCATAGAAGACAAAAATCAGAGATCTAAAAAAAACAAGTTCTATTCCAAGCCAACTATGAAGCTTGAAAAGACCAACATCAATCAAAATTATTGAGAATAACTATGGATTCATACACGCTCAAGGGGGGTCTGGGTTAGGAGCATAGGGAAGAAGTGTGTGTGCACAACTAGAAAAGATGTACTACACGCTCGAGGAAAACAAAGGAAGATCACGGTAGAAACAAAGGAATATTGCAAAGGACACGAAGGAAAAATGTAGGAACAATAGAGAGGTGCGCGGCGAACGAAGGGCAAGTGCAAAAGTGCACAAATGATAAACGACCGAAAAGTGACAGAGCGGTTGTGGGTGTGGAAGTCGGCTTAAGTAGATGGATGCCACATGAGTGGAAGCACGCTATAAGTAAGGCCGTTAGTGCCTCATGTCAAGTCATGATCACCACAGCTGTAGCCTGAGGGGCGGATGATGGTGATAGTTAACAGACTACCTATAAGCATTCGACCTTGCGTGGTCATGTAAAACAATATAAATAGGAGGGATTCAATAGTTAGAATGTTTCTTTTTGTTACTCATAATTATGAAGTAGGTTTGATGGTCCATATCTGTATATAGTTTCAGAAATTAGATCTGAAGAGGAGAGCGGTCAAGAATCTACAGGAGGCACTCAGAGTTAGTGCAATAGGAGAGCTCTGCTAGAGTGGTGCAGATGCTAGGAAGGTTGATCCAGGAGAAGGTGTGTGGATCTATAGGTGATAGCGGTAGATTAGGAGAAATAATACAGAGAGCATGAGAACCATAAGTATAATCTTAAAGACATATATTAAGATTAGTCTGCATCCTGTAGACTGCAAGGTGCTATATCCTTTCTCATGCCAAATGAAGAGCACCTTGGTGTTTTTTCCCAGATGGATTTGGATGTTATCTCCTGTGCTAAGGACTGATTGATGTGGTGAATGTGTATGTGAATGGTTGTTATCTTCTTTCTAAATAATGTTGAATGTTTCTTAAATATCTAATGTTACTCTGTAATCAATAGATGAATGATCGAAAGACATTATCAAAATGAACATATGTATATTGGCCTATATGATTCTGTCTTGAGTCACAACTAGAGTCATAGGTCCAATTAATATGAGTCAGCTGCGTCACACAATTTGTGCCAATTTCAAGGTCTAAAGGAAGGTCAAGTCACGTGCGGTGACATGTTTTTGGGCTCGGTCGCGCAGAACTGACTCCTCTGTCCAGCCATCTTGTTTTTTTCGTTGAGCTCCTTGGCTACGAGATAAGGGACTATAATCCCTCGACAATCGTGGAAAAATGGTTTTGGCAGTTACCCATCTAAGAGATATCTCGGGCGAGATTGTGCTTATTTCGCAGGTGTTGCCAACAAGGCTTGCTCTATCGGGCTAGTATCTTGGGTAGTTTTTAGATCAGTAGGCTATGCAAAACCTAGGTTGCGCAAGTGAGGAATGTGGCCAACATGTAGAAAGAAGTAAGACGACTACAACATTAACCAGAACAACAACAGTTCCAATGTATCTAAAGAAGAAGAAGGCTAGTCAAAGGTGATTTTTTTATCTTATCAAGCAACTCAAGAACACTGCAGCACATATCTATTGCTACTAGATAGCAGTCGCATCAATAACATGACAAGTAAAGAGTCACTATTCTCTAGTTTGGATTTTTTTTGTCATGAATATCAAGCTAGGAGATGACTTTATGGTTCCATCCAAAGAAAAAGGTACTATCCCTATTCTTACAAAGAAAAATGAAAAGAAATTTATTCATGAGATGTTATATGTACCACATTTGAATGCAAATATGATCAATATAGGTCAATTACTTTAGAACTAGAATGATATCCAGTTTTATGATACATATGGTGCTATCAATGATAATCCCCCCAGTAAGAGACTCATAACCAAAGTTGAAATGACCAAGAAAAGAATATTTCCTCTCAGTCTTAGGAGTGCCAACCTTCCACAATCTGTAGCCCATACAATTTCCAATCTAGATGAATCATGGTTATGGAACTGTAGATTAGGTCATCTTCCATTCAAGAGTCTCAATCTCCTGCACAAATAGCCAATGGTCAAAGGGTCACCAGTTATTCATGAACAATCTAGAACCTATGAGGATTGTATCACTAATAAACATCAAAGGGAAAAATTCCCCACTTCCACATCCCAAGCCAAAGAACATCTTGAGTTAGTTCATACAAACCTTTGTGGACCCCTGCAAACCCAATCCATAGGAGGTAGTTTTTATTTTCTGACCTTTATTGATGATTTTTACACGAAAACATGAATTTATTTCCTCGAGAACAAATCAGATACCTTCTCCAGGTTCAAAGAGTTCAAGGCTCTCACTGAGAAGCAGTCTGGAAAGTTCATTAAAATACCCAAGTTAGATGGTGGAGGTGAATATGATTCACATGAGTTTTTAGACTTTTGCAAACAACATGGAATCTAGAGACAGTTCACCACTAGATACACTCCACAATAGAATGGATTTTCTGAATAAAAGAAATAGATCATCATAAGCATTCCCTATAGCATATTTTCACACAAGAAGTTGTCAAATGAGTATTGGGTTGAAGCTGTTGCATGCTCAGTCCACTTGCTCAACACATCACCCACAGTCACTATCTAGGACAATATTCCTGAAGAAGCATGGAGTGGCACTAAAAATAGTGTCACGCATCTCAAAAATTTGGTAGTGTTACATTTTCACATATACTTGATGAGCTCAAAAAAAAGTTGGATAAGAAAAGTGAGCGCTGCATTTTCACTCATTACAGTGAACATCACAAGGTGTACAAACTGTATAATCCTGTCACAAAAATGGTTGTGGTGAGAAGCGACATAAATTTCATTGAAAACAAATTTTGGAGTGATCCTTCAGACATGAAACATGAAGAACGTTCATATCAGTCAGATCTCCCTATCAGAATTCAAACATTGGAAGTACATCAGCGAGAATAAACACCGACAGAGAGTCCACTACAAAACCAGAAAACCAGAAGCTTGAGAGAGTTATATGAACAGACTCCAGTTCTTGATGAGAAACTCTAGTATAATCTATTCTCCTATCATCGCACATATTTTAATGAAGCAATGAAGGATGCACAGTGGGTAAAAGCTACGAACGAAGATATTGAAGAAATAGAGAAAAACTAGACTTATGATCTTGCTGACATCCTTGCAAACAAAACTAGTATTGGATTCAAATGGGTATATAAGACCAAACTGAATGAACATTGAGAACTTGAAAAGCATAAGGAAATGTTTGTTGCCAAAGGATATGCACATAAGTATGGTGTAGATTATGATGAAACCTTTTCTCCTGTAGCAAGGATGGATACCATCAGAGCTGTACTTTCCATTGCAGCACAAAATCAATGGCCTGTGTATCAAATGGATGTGAACTCGTCCATTCTTAATGGCATTCTTGAAGAAGAAGTTTATGTATACCAGCCACCTAGTTACACCGTCAAATGTCATGAACACAATTTTTTAAGATGAAAAATGCCTTGTATGGTCTAAAATAAGCTCCACGAGCATGGTACAATAGGATTGACTCCTACCTCATCAATAATGGTTTTAGCAGAATCAACAATGATTCCACTTGTCATGTCAAAACATATAAAGTTAAAATGTTGATGGTATGTATTTATGTTGATGACATAATTTACATTGGTAATTTGATGCTTGAATATTTTAGGACAATAATGAAAAATGTATTTGAAATGACTGATCTAGGACTGATGAAGTACATTCTTGGTCTGGAAGTTACTCAAACTGGTCAAGGTATTTTTATTTTCCAGCACAAATATGCTATTTATGTTTTGCAAAGATTCAGAATGGATAAATGTAAACCAGCAGAAACCCCCATTGCTCTTGGCACCGAGTTAACCAAGAATGATAAAGGACCAACGGTAAATGCTACACTATTAAAAAATGGTAGGCATTTTAATGTATTTGACTGCAACTAGACCTAATTTGATGTATGTTGTCATTCTTATTTCCATATTTATGGAGTCTCCCAAACACTCTCACTTGAAATTTTGAAAAATAATTATGCGATATGTTGCAGGAACACTTGGATATGGCCTGTGGTACATTCATACACCAGACATTACTGTCACAGGGTACACTCACAGTGATTTTGCAGGTAGTATTGATGATAGGTAAAGCACATCTGGTTATGATTTCCATTTGGGTACAAATATAATCTCTTGGGCATCTCAAAAAGAACCCATTGTCAGCATGTCTTCTTTAGAAGCATAATATGTAGCATCCACCACAACAAATTGCTATGGAGTTTGGCTAACAAGACTATTGAAGGATATGGGACACAATGAAAAGGATCACACTTATATTTTCTATTATAATAGCTCTGCAATACAGTTTTCCAAACATAATGTATTCCATAGAAAAAGTAAACACATTGACACTCACTATCATTTCATTCACGAGTTAGTGAATCATGGACAAATTTCCTTACTATTTTGTGGATCTACGGAGCAGTTGGCTGACATGTTTACCAAACCATTGGGAACATGTGCATTTGTATATCAGAGATACCACTTAGGCATAGACAGTGATGAAGATGTACTACTAGTTTAAATTAAGGGGTTGTGTTGAATATTGTAATCTCAACAGTTAGTCGGTTAGTTAGTTAGTCATTTAGGTGACCCGTGATATTAGCTCACCTATGGTATTCACCCATAGTATTGTCATTTGTATTTCCTATTTATGCTCAATATAATTGTTATATCCTCAAATAAATTGGTCAAATTTATTTTATTAAGTGATATAAAGTCATTAATATGAAGTATTATTAAATTTTTTCAGAGTCTTTTAGAGGAGATTTACTGCAAAAATGGTGTTTTTACTATGCCGAGTCATCATTTTAAAATGATTATTTCGAGCGAGTAAATAATAATTTTGCAAAACTGGAGTATTTGTTTGTTCCTAACATATAAACAAAAAATAACCTCTCTCTATTTTCCTACAGGCGTCACCGATTGGGAGAATAGAATCCATCTCTGAGACCTAAATTTCAGATCTCAGAATTCCCCTATTTGCCACATGTGATTTAAATACAGATGTCGAGAAAATAAAAATGAATATATAATAACTAAGAGAGGGTTTTTCTCATAACATCCTAGTATAAAAAAACCTCTATCATATTTCCAAAATATGTTTTTATTGGAGAGATATAGGTTAATCTATGAGAAGCATATTTCCAAACATTTCTGCATTTTCCAGCCACCTCACAAATTCAGATTTGAGATAGGAAAATAGGTATCATATCTGTCTTTTGAGGATCTTGAAATTAATTTTTAAAGATTATTTAATCTCATTGAAGAATAATTGTATAGGGGGTTCAAATTTGGAGGCTCTTAGACACTTTTTGTACTCAAGATTCTCATGTTCTTGTCAATTAATACAAGCTCTTTTGCCATTATATGTTCATATTACATATTCTTTTTGTTCTATACTTGTACTTGGATATTTTATTCATGATTATTCTTTTCATCTAATACCAGATAGTTGTCATCCTATCTATGTGTTGATGAGTTGAATTGCAAGTATCATATCCTTGTTATGATTACCCATTCATTTGTAAGTGCTTTATGTATGAATCTGCCAGCATAGTGAGAATCATGGATGATTTTAAGAAACCATACTTATTTAAAAGTGTATAAATGTTGGCGAATATTACCAATTCTTAAAATGCCAACTATAAAATGATTGGTGATATTTTTCAAAAAATATTTTAATTTTCAAGGATTTTATATCGTTTATATAATAATTTCGCGATTTTTAGGGTGAAAAAATTTTACCCCATCAAAATTGGGCGAAACAGGGCTTCAAAAAATGCAAAATGGCGAATCTTTTTTGGGAGAAAAACCTGGAAAAATAGCCCACTGGGCTAAAATTATCCCTGGTGAGAATTCTTCATTTATTCACCTTTATTCCAAACCCTATGAACAATGATAGTTAGAAGCCTTGTTTATTTGGTCGAGTTTATGCATGCATTGAGTGAGTGAGTTCTAATTAGTCATATGACTTGATCCATTGAATCAAATATTGAGATTATAGTTAAGTTACCAGGCTTGCTCGAGCTACCACCTAGAATGACTCTTGGAGTGCTAACAAATTGGTGTCATTGCCAGGGAGAGAATATTGAAGCTCATATTCCTTAGGAGATGAAATAGATCTATATTTGATGACAGACAAAGTCTGGACATTATCTCGGTCGTAATTATCTATCAGGCGACTCCATGAAGGATGAATTCAGTGGCGACTCCACAATATTCAGATGTCAAAAGCATTTGCTGCTCTTTTGGCTCAGAGGTTTGCACCTATCAACTTCTCTTCAGTTCCTGGTTTCCCACATCCAGTACCTGATATGTCAGAATGGGGAGATTTTCTACCTGTCTTCAGAGAGGAGAAAGAAGACAATCCTGTAGAACACCTCCTCAAGTTTCATGAATGCATGGATTTATTAGATTTGTAGCATGAAGATGTTCATGCATTCTTTGTATGGTGATGCAAGTCAATGGTATTTTTCTTTACCTCCTTCCAGCATTTCATCATTGAAGGATTTTCACAAAGCATTCACTGAGCACTGCAAAAGGTATTTTTCAGATGAGTTTACATTTGATAAATGTCGTGATGAATATCAATTACATTATAAGATTGAGGATGCAAATAGAGAAGGATCTCTCCCTCACAATATGAAGAAACCATTAAATTATATTCAAGATAATGTGCTTTCCCATCAACATGAACTAGAAATGGATAATAGAGGGTCTAAAGGTTCTTCTATTTTTTCTGACTTTCATCAATCTGAAAAATCTGTTGAAATAGGGGACACTTCTATTTGTGATCGAGAAATAAATGATATTCAGAAAAATAACCATAGTATATATGATTTTGACATTGTATCAAATGCCTCTACTGACTTATTCTATCAAAAATATCAGTTTGTCCCCTTTGAAAACCATAAAGATGATTATTAGATTGACATATCAGCAGGAGATAGTTTCGGATCTGTAGGAAATAGTAAGAGAATCCCACAACTTTCAGTTTTGCAAACAAAGGGGGATTACAGTAGACATAAAGAGGAAGATGACGAACAAAAGAGGCTAGATCAGCAGTCCATCCTATATGTTTCTTCGACAGAGGTTGAACAGTCCACATCCAGCATTGAGATCAATGAAAGCAATCAACAACAACATTTTAGTCTTCAGTTGGAACAATTGCTTGAATAAGTATTGTTTTATGATTTTGATGACCCTATTGCTGATTATCTGGAGTTGATGAGTAGCATAGATATCAAAATATTCTTGTCAGAGGAAATCTGGTTCTATCAGCTGTTCAAAACACATTTCTATTGGCTATGCATTCTTTTATTTTTTGGGTCAAGATTAAGCATCATGTCAGTAAATCAGTTTCTTACATGGCTTCACTGGAAGCATGGTTTTACTTGATAAGTTTTCCTCTACTGATTAGAATTAGGAGTAGGAAAGAGAATAAGCTCTTTATATGAGCAAGTAGACTTTTCCAGTTATTGGTTGTTGAATAAGCAGGACAGGCTATAGGCATGATACAAGCATGCTACAGGTTTGCAAGGGATCATTTGTAAAGGAATATTTTGAAAGGTGTTCAGAAGAATATTGTACTGCTGACTCCATGCCCAATGGAACACTATACTAGGTTCTATATTTTGTTGTATAGGAAAGGCATCAGGTATGTGGTTCTTGGAATCTCACAGGGAGGATTCCATCCCCAAGTAGGAGCTAGATGTTATATCCTCAAATAAATTGGTCAAATTTATTTTATTAAGTGATATAAATTCATTAATATGAAGTATTATTAAATTTTTTAAGAGTCTTTTAGAGGAGATTTACTGCAAAAATGGCGTTTTTACTGTGATGAGTCATCAATTTTAAATGATGATTCTGAGCGACTAGAGAATCATTTTACAAAATGGGAGGAGGTTTGTGTCCTAACATGTCAAATAACGATAAAATATATCAATTTTATTACAGGTGTCACATACTGGGAGAATCAAATCCATCTCTGAGACCTAAATTTCAGATCTCAGAATTCCGCTATTTGACACATGTTTTTGAAATATATATATCAGGAAAATGAAAATGAATCTCAAATAACCAAGACATTTTTGTTCTCATAACAAAACAATATACAAAAACCTCTCTCGGTTTTCCAAAATATGTTTTTATTTGAGAGATGTAGGTCAATCTCTGAGAAGCATATTTCCAGAAATTTTTGCATTTTCCAGCCGCCTCACAAATTTGGATTTGAGATAGGAAAAGAGGTTACCAGATCCATCTTTTGAGGATATTGAAACTGATTTGTAAATATAATTTAATATCATTGAAGAATAATTGTATAGGGGGTTCAAATTTGGAGGCTCTTAGACACATTCTGTACTCAAGCCTCGTATGTTCTTGTCAATTAATACAAGCTCTTTTGCCATTATATGTTCAGATTACATCTTCTTTTTGTTCTATACTTGTACTTGGATATTTTATTCATGATTATTCTTTTTGTCTAATACCAAATAGCTATCATCCTATCTCTATGTTGATGAGTTGAATTGCAAGTATCATTTCCTTGTTATAATTAGCCATTCATATGTAAGTTCTTTATGTATGAATCTACCAGCATAGTGAGAATTCTTCATTTATTCACCTTTATTACAAACCCTCTGAACAGTGATAGTTAGAATCCTTGTTTATTTGGTTTATTCTATGCATGTCTTGAGTGAGTGAGGTCTAATTAGTCATCTGACTTGATCCATTGAATGAAATATTGAGATTATAGTTAAGTTAGCAGGCTTCTTTGAGCTACAACATAGAAGGACTCCTGGAGTGCTAACACTAATTATAAGAAGGAAATCAATCTTCCCATAATGTTTCTGTCTACTTCATTATTTTCTTTATAAATTAAGTGGGTCTTTAAAAACATGTATTTTCTTCTAGGAAGACCTTAGATTCAGATCCAAATAAATAAAGTATGTATACCTCTATAGATTTTAATAATTATGTATATAATTAAAATATATAATAATGTTGGTTAAAATTTCTACTATACTTACATGAAATGATCAATCATCCTTCACACGCATGTAGATTCTAGTACTAGTGATTGAAATTCACTTAATATCAGGTTAAGTTTGTACTAGGCAATCAATTGTTTAAAAAAAAAAATTTTAAGGTTGAATATGCCATTTATGTTAAAAATATTCATTAAAATTTTGAAATGAATTTTGTTTTTTTTATTTCCCGAATGTACATAAAATTCGAGACACAATTTATGAACACCACAGTTCTCTCATGCTAGTCTAAATTAACAATCCTTTACATTATGCTTAACCAACTAGATCCTGTTAGTATGAAAAAATATTTATTTTCCTTTCGTATTATTACGTTTCTAAATATTTTGAGGTATTGTTCTGAAAATGCTTGCAGGATTTAGAGGGCGGAAAATGGTAGTCGTAAAAATGTTGTAAATATTAACTACTTGCTGATATGAATAGCACATCAGCTGACTCTATCATATTCTATAGCAGTTCAGTTTTTATCAGACAATCTGACACGATGAAGAGTTCACGTCTCTCGTATATAATATAGTCAAATGTAATTGTTGAAACTAAGTTTCTAGGTAGATAGTTATTACAGTCTTTAATGTTAATTCAGTAGCTTCATGGAGAAGAAATTTTAGTGGATAGAAGTTTTCTATATGAAGAAGAAGATTGTAAAATCTGAAGATAAGGAATAGAGAAGAAAAACATACAGATAGACAAATAGGGAAGAGAGGTGTAGAGAAGAAGAAGAAAAAATATGTGAAGAGTTTGAATCTCAATCCTTTGTATATTGTGAAAGTGTTGAGAGTTGAAGTTCTATAAAATGTGAAACATTCCGGTAAATTCCAAGTTTGTATTTATGACTATAAGTTTTCGTTATGCCGTCACACGAAGTATAAATCCATAGTTCATGGTTAATTGGATGTTTTAGTTAGCTGCACATATTCTCCATATTTACTAGAGTGAATGTTGTTTACATTTACTCTAAGTGAAAGAGACAAAGAATCCATTTTTATTTCACCTTGTAAAATTTCTAGTTTTTATGCATAGGAGTGTTCGACACAACTCTTATTAAATGTTTGGTTATATGTAATATTTTGAGCGAGATGCAATATAGTTATTTCGTGGTTTATATCAAGTTACCAAAGGTGAAAAGTGTTTTTCATATCCTAAGTCTTTAAGGCTAGGAAATATAAATTTGGCCACATAGGAGTTTGTCACAACCTTAATCCTGTCGCAGTAAAAGCCGGTTGAAGCGAAGCAAGTTTGTCAAGGTAAAAGTGAGTCAGGTGAAAATTCATTCGTAGTAACTCGGTCACACTAATTTTGTCACGGGTATATTTAGTCACAAGACTTTTTGCAAAAGTTAAAAAGGGAAAGAAAATAGGTTGTGCTCCGCGTTAACTCAAGTTAATTTCCGTGACCAACATTTTCTCAAGATCTGGTATTAGAGCACACTTAGTAAAGAAATATTTTCTTAAAAAGGGAAAAATTATTTTTCTAAGGAAAGTTAAAAATAAAAAATGGATTCTACTTCCGGTTCAAATATGTCGAGTTTGCAAACTCCAATTTTTACAGGAAAGAATTATGAGTATTGGTCTCTAACAATGAAGGCTTTGTTTAGAGGTCAAGATGTTTGGGATATTGTACAGAATTGTTATACAGAACCAATAGGTCAAGCAACATATAATAATCTCATGCAAGATGAGAAAGATGCTCTAAGGGAACCTGTGAAGAAAGATGGAAAAGCTCTGTTCTACATACACCAAACCATGCATGAAAGCATACTCCCAAGAGTAGCAGTAACAATTACTGCAAATCAAGCACGTGGCACATTGGGGAATACCTATCAAGGTCTGGACAAGGTAAAGAATTCCAAGTTGCATATTTTGAGAAGAGATTTTGAATCTCTGTCAATGAAAGAAATAGAGTCAGTAGACTCATTCTACACTAGAATTGTTGGTTTGATAAATCAACTGAAATCTCATGGAGAAACCATACCAGACCAAAGGTTGGTTGAAACAATTCTCATAAGTATTCCCCCAATATTTGAATCCTTGGTTGTGACCTTGGAAGAAAACACAGATATGTCGGTGTTCACCATTGCTGATTTTCAAGCTTCACTCATCAATCATGGACAAATAATAATAAAAACAAACACATCATTGGAGGGTGCATTTGTAACACAGTCATCTATAAGCAATGGTAGAGGCAGGGGAGAAACAATTCTAGAGGAAGAGGAAGAAACTTCTCTAGAGGAGGATGCAACAACAGTCTTGCAGATGTTGCAGGTAGAGGACATAATTAGAACCCAAGTCACCCAAGTGGTCACAGGTTTGATAAATCAAAAATTAAATTTCATTACTATAATAAATTTGGTCATTATGCATATGAATGCATAACGAATAAATATGATCAAGGAATGAAAAGACAAAACCAACCAATGAACACCAGCACTTCCTTGAGTGCAATATTGATGGCATGTGCATCCCCAATTGAATGCAATACTGTCCAAGAAATTCCACATGAAATATGGTATTTAGATTCAGGCTACATCAATCATACGATTGGTAACATAATTTTGTTTTCCATTCTAGATAATTCAGTTCAAACTGATGTTACACTTGGAAATAATGTCCAAGTCACTGTTTTGGGAAAAAGTAATTTTTGTATTCTAACCAAATAGGGGGAGCATAAGTATATGCCTGATGTTTATCATGTCAAAGGTATGAAACATAATTTGTTGAGTATTGGACAACTGATACAGAAAGAACACAAAGTCTAGATGGAGGAAAATCACTTTTTGATTACAGACATATGTCCAAGAAACCATCTGGTAGAAAAAGTTCTAGTGACAACTAATCACTTGTTTCCATTGAGGATAGTTCTTGACATGAAAGGAAATACAAATACAAGAGTTTCATTCAAGGATGAAAGTAAAGAAGAATTCATACACTGATATAAGAAAAAAATGACGGTGTTGAAATTCAAGCAACCTTTCAAACAAAAGTTCATGATTATTCCTGGTTGTGGCTTTTCAGATTTGGACATCTGAATTTTGGTGGGATGAAGCTATTGCACACAAAGAATATGGTGAAAGGATTTCCATTGATCAACAAACCAAACATATTTTGTGAAGGATGGATTTTTGGAAAGCAGCATAGAGATACTTTTCCAGTCGAAAATTCATACAGAGCACGCCCACCACTTGAAATTGTGCACTTTGATATTTGTGGCCCAACGTAGACATCGTCCATTGGTGGCTGCAATTATTTTCTTACTTTTATTGATTACTACTCAACAAAAACATGGGTATATTTTCTGAAGCATAAATCTGATGCATTTAGTTGTTTTAAAAAATGCAAGGAACTGTTGAAGAACTAGAGTGGTCACCGCATCGAAATCCTAAGGATAGATAGAGGTGGTGAATATGATTCAAATGAATTTCTGATTTTTTGCAAAACCCACAGCATACATAAGAAATTCACTGCACGATATACACCTCAATAGAATGGTGTCACAGAGAGGAATGATAGAACCATTATGGACATGGTGCACATCATGATTGCAGCCAGGCATTTGCCAAATGAATATTGGGATGAAGCAGTCACAACTACTATATACATGATGAAATGATGTACAACAAAGAGAATGAAGAACAAGGTTCCTCAAGAAGCATGGAAATGTATGAATCATAGTGTTTCTCATTTAATTTTTTTTTTTGTGTCACATATGATGATGTGCTAGATGAGCTGAGAAAGAAATTAGATGAGAAACATAATTGTATTTTTGTTGGTTAAACTAGAGACACCAAAGCATACAATTTGTATGATCCCATCGCAAGGAAAGTAATCATCAGTTGCGATGTTCAATTCATCGAGAAGACTGTCAATATTGTGCCGAATGTCAAGCATGATGACATGAGGGAGGAAGTGGTTAAAATACCACATGTAATTCAAACGGTCGTAGTACCACAAATTACCATGACACTGCGACATGGTTCAGCACCAGGAACATCAACAAGTCATAGATCAAGCTATGCCGAAAAGCACAACAAGAGGAAAACAAACTCCCTCGAGCAGTAAGACATCAACAAATCCAGTGAACAAAAGAAGTTTGTGTGAAATATATGAAGCTGGCACACCAAATTCCTTCTCTCTCTCTTTGCATTATTTTCTCAAATAGATGATCCACTAACATTTGAGGAATATTTCAAAGAAGAAGTATGGGAAAAATCCATGGATGAAGAAATATAATGAATTGAGAAAACCAAACATGATATATGGTATATGTACCTAAAGATAAAGATGTAATTTTCATCAAATGGATTTACAATACCAAGCAAAATGTTGTTGGGAATGTGCAGAAGTATAAAGCAATAATGGTACCAAGAGGGTTCACACAGCATCCCGACATAGACTTCAATGAAACATTTGCACCAGGTGCAGGCATGGTTATAATCAGAACTAGTTTGTACATTACTGCAAAAAACAAATGGCATGTTTATCAAATGGATGTTAAGTTCGCATTTCTGAATGGCTATCTAGATGAAGAAGTATATGTGGAAAAACCACAAGGATATGAAGTTCCAGGTGAATAGCACAAAGTGTATAGGATGGAAAAAGAACTCTATGGTTTGAAGCAAGCTCTGAGAGATTGGTACAGTCGCATTGATTCCTATATCACCGAGAGTGGATTTAACGGAAGTGAAAGTGAATCGACGTTGAACACCAAAGTGAATGAGCAAGGTAACATGTTAATTTTATTCCCGTATGTAGATGATTTAATATTTACTGGTGATTTTGGAATAAAAGAATTTAGAATGGTCATGGAAAGTGAATTTGAAATGACGGATTTGGGGATCATGATTTTTTTTCTAGGCATTGAAGTCCAATAGTATGAAAGTGGTATTTTTATATCAGACTCCAAGTATGCAAGTACAGTATTAAAAATAATTAATATTTCTAATAGCAATGCATCCCCAAATCCAGTAATAACAGGTTTAAAATTGAGCAAAGATGATGATGGATCAACTGTAGATCCTACGCTGTCTAAAATGCTTGTTGGAAGCCTTATGTATTTAAAATCAATGAGAACAGATATCATGTATGGATTAAGTCTGATATCAAGATTCATGGATTCACAAAAACTCTCATTAGCAAGAAAGTAAAAGAATTATGAGATATGTAAGTGGCACAAAAGACCTTAGAATTATGTATTCAGCCTCAAAAAAAATTAAACTCATTGGATACACTAAGAGTGACAATGGAGGCAGCACAGATGACAAGAAAAGAATATCTAAGTGCACATTTCATTTTGGTACAGGTGTTGTGTCGTGGGCTTTGAATAAATAGACCATAGCAACTCTATCTTCAGCAAAAGCAGAGTATGTTGCAGCTACAAGCGCTGCATGTCAAGCTATTTGGATGCAAAGAATGTTAAAAGACCTGTCACGGAACAAGCAAGAACCAACAACCATTTTTTGTGACAAAAATTCGACCATTTCTTTATCAAAGAACCATGTGTTTCACAAGAAAACCAAACACATCGATATAAGGTATCATTTTAGAAGAGAATTGGTGAACAACAAATAAATTTTTTTAGAATTTTGCAGGTCTGAAGATCAGTTTGTAGACATATTTACAAAACCTTTAGAAAGGGATACATTCTCATATCTCTGAAGTTATTTAGGAATGAATAGTTATGCAGAGTGAACTTTGGCATGAACAGAGCAAGTTTTAGCCCTAAAACATTTTGTAATATTTTGTTTTAAAATTCTGATCTGCTCATAATTAAGGGAGAGTGTTGGAAACATTAATTACTCCCTGATCCAAATAGCACATCATCCAACTCTGTCAGAGTCCGCACAGGTTTGTTTATGTTAGATAGTCTAATGAGATGAAGAGTTAAGGTCTCTCTTATATAATCGAGTCGAATTTATTTGTTGAAGATAAGTTTCTAGGTAGATAGTTATTACAGTATTTAATGTTAAGCTGGTAGCTTCACAGATAATCAATTTTAGTTCGTAGAAGTTTTTTATATGAAGAAGAAGATCATAAAATATGAAGATAAGGAACAGAGAATAAAAATAGACATAGAGACAGACATAGAAGAGAAGTGCAGAGAAGAAGAAGAAAAACTCTGTGAAGAGTTTGAAGCTCAAGATTCTGTGTATTGTGAAAGTGTAGAGAGTCAAAGCTCTATAAAAGGTGAAACATCCTGGTAAATTCCAAGTTTATATTTATGGCTGTAAATTTTTCTTATGCCGTCACAAGAAATATAAATCCATAGTTTATGGTTAAATGAATTTTTTAGTTAGTCGCACATCTTCTCCACATTTACCAAAGTGAATGCTGTTTACATTTACTGTAAGTGAAAGACACAAAGAATCCATTTTTATTTCACCCAGTAAAATCTCTACTTTTTATGCATAATAGTGTTTGACACAAATCTTATTAAATGTTTGGTTATATATAATATTGTGAGTGAGTCGCAATATAGTTGTGTTGCAGTTTATCTCAAGTTACCGAAGGTGAACAACATTTTTTATATCCTAAGTCTTTAATAGTAGGAAATATAAATTTGGTAACATAGGGGTTGGTCGCGACCTAAATCTTATCGCAGTAAAACCTTGTTGAATCCAAGCAAGTTTGTCAAGGTAAAAGTAAATGGGGTGAAAGTTCAGTCATGGTAACTTTGTCTCAGTAATTATGTCGCAGGTATATTTAGTCGCAAGATATTCTGCAAAATTTAAAAATGGAAAGGAAATAGGTTGTGCTACATGGTAACTCAAGTTAATCGCCATGACCGCCATTTTCCCGAGAAAAAAAAAGAAGGAAATAAGTACTAAAGTTCTTGTGACTTAACCATTATTCACCAAACTATATGTAAGGTATGTATTGTTCATACACTCCTAATTTGTCCCATCCAGCTGCTAATTGCTAATTATATTGCAATATTTCGAAGTTCTTAATTTGTTCCATCGAGTTAATTGCCAATTTCGGAACTTTGCAATGTAGATTGATAATGAGGGTAGTAAATGTAACTAATGGAAAAAATGGACAATCGAGAATGACATTAAACATAGAAAGTTGAAGCACGAAAGCAGACCATTATTATGATATGTGTACTCTTAGGTTTTTTATGTCCTCGACAAAAAACATACAAACATTAGAGGAAATTTGGGGTCTAAAATGGGCCTTATAAGAAAATGTGCAAAAATAAGTTTTTGTGAGTTGGAATTCAAGAACCAATAGAATTTCAATAAAATAAGTCAACCATAATGGTTGAATTGACATATTTGTCATTAAAAAAAATAGTTTTTTTGTTCGTATTTTCGACATATCTCATTGTGTTTTTACTCAAATTTCGATCGGGAGAGCTCGTTGGATGCGGACACTGCATACTTTTGACGGACCCCGCTACCCCAAAAACAAGAAATACCTGAAAAAACGTGATGATGATGTCATCATCACATTTTTTCAGGTATTTCTTGCTTTTGGGGTAGCGGGGTCTGTCAAAAGTATGCAATGTGGGTACTCATTGGATGCANTATATATAGGTATCATATTTAAAAATCTATGAAATATAAGAATTTAATAGGAGGGTTTGCGTTACACTTCTATTAATGTAGGTGGACATTTCATGAATACAAAATAGCGATGAACTGTTTTGCACACCAATAATTTTCTGAACCAAAATGGAATAAACATATTTACAAGAAGGTGGGAAATAGTAAAACATGCCATATCCAATTGAAATCACTGAAAAATACCCAATAATAAGGGCTAGGTAGGTATTTCTGTGAAGATTGTTAAATTTGGTTCAAAAGAGAAAAGTTTCCACTTTGTGAGATTAAATGCGTGCAAATGAAATAGGATATTGGGAATATGAAATAGATTTTTGCCAACAATATATCTAGATTCAATCCCAGGTATCAATTTCAATTATTTACAGATGTACAAACTATGGCATGCATTTTTATAGGCCTAGCTTTGGATACTTACACTTAGGGACTTCCTCTCTTTGCATGTTGACTACGTTGCACACTGAGAAAAATGTGAAAATATGTGTCAGCAAAAGAGACAATTGAAACCACAACCACATGCATGGTATATAATTTTTTTCCATAGACAAGTGCATTGTGTGCAATAGAGATTCCACCAAACTTGTCACACCATTTACATACTCTCACAACTCTTGCTTTATTCACAGAATCAATTGTAACCCCGCAAAAATATTTGCAAAGGGGTGTTATAGTTATGCATATTGGAAATGATAATACAGGGAAAGTAATAGGGAGGATTTGATATGAATAGAATAAAACTCTATTTTCATAGGTTTTAAGCAAATTATTATGTTTTAGGGTTTAAAATCAATGTAACTGTTAGCCATGGTTTGCATCTTTGTAATACCTTCTCTCCATGAATATCTATCATATTCTGTAGAAGTGATAGAAGGTCATGTATGGTAATTGAAGGTGTCTTTCATGGACCTTAAGCCTTAAAAGATTGTTTACAACCTAAAATTAAAGCTTTATGTACCAACCATGATTAACACCTTGTCCTCCATATCTAATGCTAAAAATATCCTAATCAAGGCCATATCCCAACTTAAAAGTTGAGGATACCCTTAATAGATCATGTGTGTGGCTACTATTGACTTGACTTACAATGGAGGTTATACCTCATGACTCTATGATGAACAAGTACAATAGTAACATCCCGACGGAGGAATAAGACCTCTCCCTTGCGGTATATCAATAAAATACATTTAGAATAATCTTTAAAGTTACAATATCTCAACACTCCCCCTTAACAAGAAGGGTTTTCTACTGAGAATGACATCATCAACTATAGGAGTAACGAGAAAGAGATAGAAGGAGAGAAGGGGTGAGACGGTGAGAGAGGGAGGGGAGAGATAGGGAGGGAGGGATACAAGGTAACAAAGAAAGAGGGAAGGGGGAAGGAATAAATACATAGAGGGTTAGTGATTAAGGGAGAAGAAGTGAGAGAGTGATATAGGGAGGGATAATGATGAATATAAATTGAAGGTGGAGAGTGGGGTGGTAGGGAAATTGTAATACTCCAAAAATTCGTAGAAATTTAAAATTTTTCCTATGACTTTAAATGTTTACATTCATCACTTCTAAGAGAAATTTAACTATTAAAAATTAACATAATCAAGATTAAACTAGAACTAATTCCTTTATCGAATTCTAGATATCCATACTTAAATATTTGCTTTCATAAATCATTATTAAATATTTGATTTAGCAGGATATGAATTGGAACAACATGAACTGAAACATCTGTTTAATTACTAAGTGCTAAAGTTTATTTTACTATTTGTGAATATGAAGGAACTTCAATTAATTCCAAGGCTTATTTATCTTTTTAGCTAATGCAGCGAAGTGATGCTTCTTTTATAGGTCTTTTACAAGTAAGACGTTTTGTGACCAGTTTTCGAATCGAGATTATTATCTCAACTAGCATACAATAAAATGCTAGTATATTTTTTTAATTTACAGCTTTGATCGAAATAAAGGAGGTATTGTTGAACTGTATATTTACGTTTTATTTAATTTCTTGTAAGCATAAGTATTTGGAGAATCTGAACATAAATCTAGTTGTTCTAATACCTCGCTTCAACTATAAATTGTCCATCAAACTTTCATCTATTTATTATCAGTTTAGGTCCTATATACAATTTTAGCGAAAGATAAAATTGTACACTGGGTCATTTGATACCTTATTACTTGTTACCAGTGATAGTTCATATGCATTTGTCTCAACAATATTCAAATGTCAAGTAAACTAGGAAAACCTAAATCTAGGTATAGTCATAAGGTATAATGATTGACATGGAACTAAACATTTAGTGCAGAAGACACTCTACTAACTGTTTAAGTACTTACCAGGTAGAAATGCAATAATAAGAACATTATATCGTTAAACAATAGTATTACTACTTTGTGTAAAGAATTAAAAGATCATTTCCTACAAAATATAGATCCAACCTAGCCTTCACATGATCTTCATCTCACAAGGATATATGAAAAACATTATTACCCTATAACAAAACTAAGTTTTAATACTTATACTAAGAATCAAGCTATGAATCTTTCTATTATTGCAAGCTTACACATGTAAGTGTTTTTAACCAATGTATTGTCATAGGATTCTTACAAGGTCTTTTTACAAGTCCTATAGTTTATCACAAGGTGTTATTTATGATGTTAACAAGGTTAAAGAATTATTTTTCATAAGTTATTACCCATTTACATGGTTTATAAAACATAATTGCAAATCCTGGTTTATGCAAAGATTACCTCCCAGCATTCTTCTTGTTTATTATAATATGCATCTTATAATGAAAAGATATTGATTGATTTGAATAAGTTTTTAACCAAAGTTTTTATAAAAACCATTTTATGTGCAGGCTACTCCTTTGGGTCTTGAACTATAGTGCCAAACCCACAGCTCGAAAATATATTTAATGCCACATGGTAGAGGATTAATGGTTAGGGTTTTGAGTTTTGAACTTCACGATATAAGTTTCCCAAAACCCTAAAATTTTGCATTTGTCCTATATTTTTACTACTGTTGTGGAGAGGGAGAGCCGCAGGATCATGGCCGCATGGCCTTGAAGCCACTCCTTATCTCTTCCCGTATATTTCTTCTATGTGTGAGTTCTTCCTTTCCATGGATTTACTCTATGCATGAGGCCTTTGACGCTATTTCTTTTCCTCTTTGAGGGATTACCTTTGAGCTTTGGTGCCGTTGTGAACTCTGTCAGAGTTACTATGTGGGATCAAATTCTGGTTCATCGTGGCTTTGGATTTTATCTTGAACATTTCTCATTGGGGTTTTCTTGATAGTAGCTTCCTTCATTTTCTCATCAAACTCCAAGTTGGGGCTAGGGTTCTGTTTAAGCCACCTTCTATAGAGCTAAGGTCGAAAACTATCCAGGTATAATTTCTTTTAATTTTTAAAAACCTTCTACATTGTTTCAAAGTTTTTATTGTCTTCATTCTTTTAATTTAGAAAGAGCTGTAATTCCCAAATGATATAACTTGTGCAGGCTTTCGATTTGGCTTCTATGTGTTGGAAACCATTGAAAAAATCCATGAAAGGACTCCACGCTTCGTGTCCACCCTGGTAAGCCTCAGTGTTTCTTAAGGTTTCTCCTGCAATGGTTGTATGGGGTTTTGTTATTATAGTCCCACCGACATGTGACTATAGTTTTGGTTATAAAATATTTTGTTTGTTTAGAAAGGCCATGTGGCCAAGACTAAAATGTTTTGATGAGAAAATTTTGAAGCCCTTGCGTCCATAGCTTGATGAATTTCTTTGAGGCCTTCACGAATGTAACTCGATTTATAGGGATTATATTTTGGACAGGCTTTAAATCCATGACCTCTGTGGAATTTGTAAATGTGTTTTGGATAGGGTTTTTAAACATATTTATATTATGCTTAGGCTTTACAGACTTACTATGTTGGCTATTCTTGTATTCGGCCATGAACTATGGCTTCTATGAGGTTAATGGGAGACTGTGGGGTTTTTAATGTTTAAGAATTTCAATTTTTGTGTTAAATTAATAGAAATATTTTTCACTGCTACAATGCTTGTGTTGATGAATAATTGGTTAAAGAAATTAAAAGAGGTTTCATTACGATTTAAGTTCGTAATTTTTGATTTTGTTTAAAGAGGAAAAAGTTTAGAATGTTGGTTTTTAAAACATAGTTTGAGTTTTTATGTCAGTATAAACAATTATTTGAGGAGATAAATTAATGAAGGGTTGATTAGTACAACCTGAGTTTTTACTGTCTACTTGGGTTGGAAAGTTTAAAAGGTATTTACTTAAATTGTCTTAGTTTATATTTGACAAACAATTTTAATATTGTTCCTGTGCAGAGTTTATGTAAATCTGTGTATTTATAAAAATAGATAATTGTATTTGTATAAATGAAGAATTTATGCTTTAAGTAATTATGGGTAAAACTGTATTAATTGTACTCTCGAAAAGGAGAAGGAAATGAAGGTCATATTTCACAGTTTCTCCAAATTAGGGTTTGTATACAATTTTATTTATTTTAAAATATTTACAAAGTTTAATACTTAATTCTAATGTATTTAAAGTTTAATTTTTACTTAGGTTAGTAATGAAATTTTCTAAGTGATTACTAGCCTCATTTTGTTGTTTTCTTTAAGTTATTCCTACTTATTTATTTTTCTGTTCTTATAATGTTTTTAATTACTATATATATTTATAAAAATTAGGCTTATAGTAAATAACTTATTTACTGTGTAAATAAGAGCACAGACTATGTATATATATTTTTTAAGATTTTTCTTGGATACCATTTTGGTTACTTTGATAATAATGTACTTTGTCTAAGGAAAATTTCTAAAATAGAAATGCTTTCTTTTGATTTACCCTATAAAATCTATAGAGGGTAAATAAACACATTCATGCATACTTCATTTGATTATCTATCAAAATTTAATCTAACCTACTGTAATAGAGTACTACCTTCTTGAAGGTGTGGAAAATCAAAATTAGGTATTTTATCCATAAGGAAAATTTGAAGTTACTATAATCATTTATCCTAATCCATCTCTAATCCAGAATTTCTCTATCTTTTCATAGTAAAAGATTTCCTTCAATCATTCTAATAACAAATGAACAAAAACATAACATATTATTTCCTAAATTCATTCATTCTTTATCCCAAGTATGCATAGAGAAATTATAAAGATCATGTAGAACCTGTAAATGTAGCAGAGGAGACAACAACTTAAGGAACCTAATATTCCCAACCAACTCCTGGAGATAGCTGAATTGCAAATCTCGGGACCCCCGATCATGTGTACTAGTCCACCTGGTTGAAATCACTCAGTGAAATAACTAATTTAGTAAACCTACGCAAATCTATTGAGTATTCAACAGTAATATTTTCTACTTATAGAAGTATGAACTTAGCTTAAATTAGATGCACTAGTTCAGAACTTCAGCACTTTTCACTCAAATAAAACTCCTACTTGTCCCCTCCATTGAATTTTCTTGTGCACTCAATTCAGCCATAATTTTCACAAGTAAAGAAAAATGAGCAGCCTCACATGAATTCAATGGGAATTTTTATTAGCATTCCTAGGTCTTTTGGGTCAGCTTTCACTTAATGAGCCACCTACTCTTGTTCCACTTTCTTGGGGAACATGACCACAAAAATAGGGAAGTTTCCTCCTGCAACAGCTAGAAGTAGTTTGCATACGCTTCCGAGTGTCAATCTTCTCTCAACCTAGCCTATTCCACCAAGTGACCAGTAAAACACTCATTTAATAGCCTCATTAAGGTGTTGTCTCAAATTTCATTTATTAATTAATAAAATATTCATCAATTACATGCAATTATCCTTGACCCCACTTGGTCATTAATTACAATCTTTATAATCAAATTATAACATAATGTCTCTTAAAACATAATTTTTTTTTGCAAATTTGGGGCATGTGACAGACATGGATGGAGTAAGGAAGAGAAAGAAACATATAGGGAGGGATGTAGAGAGAATGAGGGATAGATATTTAGAAAGAGATATGGGGTATCTTGGGATTATTGGGAGAGAGTTAGGGGGTATAGAGAGAAACATTTATATGCATGAAAAGAAAGGAACACTAAAAACATTTTCTTTGTATGTAACCATATAAAACATTTTTTTCTTTTGATTTTATTCGTTGCCTTAGTCGTTCACCTAAGCTAATTATTGTTCTTAACCATATCAGGTGCACTTTTTTCTTCCACTTATCACCTGCACATTTTTCCTTTATATAACATGTGCACATTTTAAGACTGTATAAACAGTTGGCTGTTTCTATCCGACAACAACTTTACTCTATCTAAACAAAAATCAAATTATCACATGTTTTTTTTCAACAGAGCAAGAGGCTGCCATTGGAAATATTCACAATACACCTTCTCCATCATTATTTGTGTTATGCAGGTGCAGCATTGAGGAAATATTTCATGGTTGAGGACCACAAATGATAATATATCAAGCTTCAATACCATTTCATGGTGATGGTGAATATACACAATTGTACAAGAGAATCAACTTGAGGAACAATTTATGATTTAACTTTCATTTGCTTATTATTCAAGAGCACCAAAGGTAAATTTTATCATTCATCATTGTTTGGATGCGAAATATGAACAATTGAGAAGGAATATTGAAGAACCTTGAAGGATCTATAGTTATAAAGCATTAAAGGTTTGAAATCTTGTAATTGAGGAGAAGAAAAAACAAACTATATTGAACTGATCATTGTGGTGATGGGGAATGTATGTAACCGAGGAAAATCAGCAAGGAAGAAGAGAAATCAAGAATTCATTGAAGAATAGAAAGAAAAGAAAAGAATAGACATGATGAATCATAGGCTTCCTTTGGAAACTAATCCAAATCTAATTATAGAGGATATGACGGTTCATCCTATTAATCAACCACGAGAAAAAAGGAAGCATTCACTACCTAAGGACATTCAATTTACACAATAGTTGTTGAACAAGCACCCCATGAAAGTATTCAAGAAGAAAAATGTAGGTGCTCATTGGGGGATGTTTCAATTCCCACTTCAAGTCAAAGTGATGAGTTACCATCTCAATATGAAGCTCATGAAGAGGCGTTTGAAATGGAGGCTATTGTTGAAGAAGAAAATGTTATCCGGATAATTGATGAGGATGTTGGACTTCTGGCATCCAATTACCAGGAAGAGAATGAAGGAGAACAAGCTACTACTGAAATGCCAAAGCGTAGTGTTGAAGCGCTACATGGTATAATTTCATCCCCCTTACCTCCATTAGACATCACACGTTGAAGAACTCCAAAGCGAATACAAGTTGATAAAAGTCTCCTAAATTCCATTGAAGGTATGCTATCGAAACGTAGTATTGCTTATCAAACTCAACAAAGACTAAATAAATATTTTGTTTCTAAATGTGATGGAGATAAATGTAGATTGTTTTTATCATTGTTAAAATATAGGGGCATGAATATTGTTAGGAAAAAGTTAGGGATAAATATGGTAAAGAATTATGGACAAATTTCTCATATACTAAGAAAGATTAGTAGATTCCTTTGGTAAAATTATTAAGAACACATGTTCAAAGGACCGCAATGCGACTCGTCGTGTGTTGTCACAAGCAATTGTAAATAAGAACATCAGGGTCCTTTGTTTTCTTAAGACTCCATACAAACTAGTTAATTTGAATGCAAAAACCATCCGTAGGTATTCTATTAAAAGAGAACATATTGACACAACCAATCAGACAGATTTTTGGCCCATTATTGGTCAATTTCCATGTCATGACATGAATCTAGTTGATGCAGTAAAGGGACTAGCACAGAGTTTTTGGCATGATCACACAAGGCCTTCTTCAAAAAGAAAGGATGTACTAAAACTGAGAAGGGGTTCAAATGATCATGAACCACATATTAAGCATATTCTTGATATACCACATACATAACTATACATCTTCACCGTGTGTTGTATACTAACCATGTGGAGGATTTCTCCCTGACAATACCACCAAATTCATCAAGAGAATGCATTCATACCATCATGTGCATTAGGCATGAGGGGAAAACATACTATGCAAAATATTGTTTCAATGGAACATGATCCAACTGTGCTGGAATGGAATTATTGATCCAAAATATGCACGAGAGTGGAGACAACGAATTTGGGAATATGGTTACACACATGAAAAGTTTCAAATATATTAGCTATAAAATAGTCCCAGGGAAAAAAAGAGAAAAAATACAATTGGTGACATCTTAGGTATGCATTTATCTATAAATTTATGTTTGAACAATTACATTTCATTCCTTACTTACAAAAAAAACTGATATTGACATCATTTTGTGTCACTAGGTACAAGTCAGTGACTTCGTCAAGGAATTTATTGAAAAGACACATCAATATGTTCATCATGTCCACTTAGCACGATGGTAGGATGAGAAGTTTAGAATATGCATAGATACATTTCCCTGTGGTGCTATACTTTCAGTTGCTTATTTTTCTAATAACTACACTCTGTAACCTCAAAATGAGATCCAAAGTCAGTATTATCACTCTGATTAGTTTTCCTTGATGGTGCATATCACATATAGCATGGCTCAAATACTAGTGAAGAGCAAAGAGAAATTCTGAAGGAATATCACTTCCACATAAGTGATGATAGGTGCCATGACTTCCACTATGTATGTCATTGATTCATCATGTTCTATCATCACTTGAAGGGAAATAACATACAGATTTATCGACATTAGATTTGTTCTGATGGATGTGTTGATCAGTTCAAAAATGTGTGCATATTTTAATGGTTGTGTTCATTGCATAAAAACTACAAAGTTCCACATATGTGAAACTATTTTGAGACTGGGAATGGTAAAGGAGAGCATCATGGATTCGGAGCATGTGTCAAAACAGCCCTACAAATAGAGGAATTGATATCATCTACAAAATCTACTATTCAAAATGCTCAATCTATAGTTAGGTGGTGCACGCCAGTAATGCAAGAGGAATCAACTATGCGAGCAGAATCCACAATAAAGAGACATGTGGAGAGACCTTTTGGGAGGTGGTAGACATAGATATTTCACATGCATGGTAATGCAAGAATGTGCTTAGGACTCGTGGCTTGAATTCAGTTTGAAGCTCTCATAACCCAGTATTTGAAATTTGGACTAGAAAACTTGCTTTTTTTTTCCTTCCTTGTTGTGATCGTCACTAGGATGGGGGTGAATAATTTGATTGGGTTGATGTATGGGATCACATATCACTTCCACTTGATCATCCTGCAATTGTTGATTTAACTCTGTTAGAAGAATACCAATCATCTATTTCTATAGATTTTGATCATGTCTCGGACCTTGTACAACCTGGTATGATGCATTTCCTTAACATTTTTTTTTTATTTACATAGTTTTCAAACTCACATTAATGGAACTATATCACACAAACAATATTTTGATCATATACCTACAATCATATTATGCAGGGCGCATATACACATTGGTTTCCTCAAAAGATAGTCAATGGGGTGGTAATTACTGGTTGGCATGTTGCATAGAGGAAAAGAAAACCTTCATTATGTCCATGACTGACGATGAAAACAACCATTTCCCAATAGGTTATATGGTTGTTAAAGGTGAATACCTTACACAGTACAAAAATGCAAGAAATAAGGGTGGATATGTTTACAGGGATTACAAACGAGGTGAAAGTGTGTATCACTTTACCAACTTAGTCATTGGTACAAACCTCCAGGTAGGAACAATGCCTAGCCAATATTCATCGAAAGTATGCTACTTCTTACTAGATACAGAGCACGAGAGACTAATGGATACCATCATTATAAGAGATGATCCATAGGGCTTGGTTGTATGATAATAGGTGGGATCTAGTATGATGAGGTATGTTACATACTTTTAATTTTCTCATGTATGTTGTTTATGAATATGTCAATTTTGTGTTCTTGATATGCCAAATTTTTGTTTATGTTGTTTATAAATATGCCAAAATTTCTCCAGTGTATGTCAATTTTACGAATATGCCAAATTTTCCATATGATCAATAAACCCTAACATTATGAATGATCATGTAAATATCAGTAACATGATCATGTCAATATTAATAATATGATCACAACAATATCAATAATATGAACATCTCAAGATCTCATTCACATGTTAAACATACCATTAGAATACATACATGTACCTCTTTAGGTCATACCTGTCAAAGTTGTAATTTGTAGGCTCTCTTACAGGACTAAAACCATAATTTTTCAAGTAGGCCATATTGTTAATGTTTTGAGCTGATATATAAAACTAGGATGATGGAAAAAAGATGACACAATGATCACTTTCTATTTTAATGCTTGTATAATTTCCTGCTTGACAACTCACCTCTTATACCATGTTAAATTTTTTATACTTGATCTAGATAATTTCTTTATAGCAATTATAACCATCAGTTCAATGCATAAATTTAACCATAAAACATTTACATAAATAATTTAGCATGTAGGATCTAGTTAAGTATAACAATTCACAAGAGACACAACATTTTATCCCAAGAAACCCTCATGCAAAAGAAAACCTAGCAACATTTCTTAGAATAATTATGTTAAAAAAAAGTACAATGAAACCATGAAAAAACCCCAAGGCTCAAGGGTTTTACCACATGAAAAAACCTTAATGACACATGACAACAAGATTACTTATCTCCATGAATATGACCTCCAAGCCATAAGGATATCCAAGCATATCCTTCCAAACCAACAATAGAAGGCACCTGCTCATGAGAAAACCCTAACACACAAGCTCATAAGGAAAACCTAAAATAATAGCTTCCTTATCCTTCATGTGCAACTCTTAGAGGATAAATACTCCAAGAGGACAAATACAATACTTGACTCTTATTTATACATGACTCTAAATTTACAAGTGGGGATTCACTTACATGTGGGACCACATACTTAATTTTACATTTACATTAGACACCAAGCATTTCACGCCAACAAGGGTAAAACTTAGAAAAACACAGACAATGGGGATGTAGATGGTGTTTCCATATTACCCCTACCCAAACACGCTAGCAGGAGTTGATAGAATTCAAAATTGTGCCTTCGTTATGTTTTTTGCACACCGAGCACAAGTCCACCAAGATTCCTTGAGTGGTATCTAGAGGTGACCTACAAATTGCCATAGATCGATGCTCAGGCCTATGATCGACAAACCATAAATTCCTTTGGATGTGCGACTTGGGATTTTAGCTACGAGGGCCTCTCTCCTGCTTGTCCATTTCCTGGTGACCTCCTTATATGGTAGTTTTTGAAACTAGGGTTTCCCTCAGTAGGGGACAATGCATTTCAAGCCAATGAGGGCCAACTTGGAAAACCACAGACGGTGGAGTTGCGGTCAGAATTTCCATATGGTCCCTTCCCAAACACACTAGTAGAAGTTGATGGAATTCAAAATCGCTGCTCCGTGACATTTTTTCCGCACTAGGCACAAGTCCACCAAGTGTCCCTGAACGGTATCTCGAGGGGACCTGCAACTCACCATAGATTGATGCTCGGGCCTCCAATCAATGAACCGTAAATTTCTTTGGATTCGTAATGTAGGATTTTAGCTAGGGGTTCTCTCTCCCGCTTGTCCATTACACGGTGACCTTTGTATATGGTGGTTTCTGAAACTAGGGTTTCTCTCTGTAGGGGACAATGCATTTAACGCCAACAAGGGCCAAAATTGGAAAGCCATGGACAGTGGGGCTATTGTTAGAATTTCCATATTTCCCCTGCCCAAAAATGATAGCAGGAGTTGACGAAATTCAAAATTATGGCTCTGTGACTTTTTTTCCCACCAGGCACAAGTCCACCAAGTGTCTATGAACAGTATCTGGAGGTGACCTGCAACTCACCATAGGTTGATGCTCAGGTCTTTGATCAATGAACCGTCAATTACATTGGATTCATGACATGGGATTTTAGCTAGGGGGGCCTCTCGCTTGGCTGTCCATTTCTCGGTGACCTCCGTATATCGTGGTTTTTTAAACTAGGGTTTCACTCAGCAAGGGACAATGCATTTAACACCAGTGAGGGAAAAACTTAGAAAACCACGGACGATGTGGTTGTGGTTGGAGTTACCATATTTCATGTGTGTAAACATGCTAGCAGGTGTTGGTGGAATTCAAAATTGCTGCTTCTTGACATTTTTTGTGCACCGGGAACAAATCCACCAACTGTCCCTGAATTGAATTTGGAGGTGGCTTGCAATTTGCCATAGATCGATGCTCGAGCCTCCGATGGATGAACCGTTCATTCCGTTTGATTTTGATGTAGGATTTTAGCTAGGGGGGCCTCTCTCCCACCTTTCCATTTCCTGATCACTTCCGTATATGGTGGTTTCTAAATATAGGATTTTGCTCAGTAGGGGAGAATGCATTTCATGCCAACGAGGGCCAAAATTGGAAAAGCACCGATGGTGGGGCTATGGTTGGGATTTCCATATTTCCCCTGCCCAAACATGCTAGAAGGAGTTGAAAAAATTCAAAATTGTTGCTTCATGATGTTTTTTGTGCACCTGGCATGAGTCCACCAAGTGTCCCTGAACGAAATATGGAGGTGACCTGCAACTCACCATAGATCAATGCTTGATTCATGATCTATTTTTGTTGGATTCATGATCTATTTTTTTTTATCTAGGGAGGCCTCTCTCCCTTTTTTCCATTTCTCAGTGACCTCTGTATATGGTGGTTTCTAAAACTAGTGTTTCTCTTAGTAGGGGAAAATACATTTCATGCCAATGAGGGCCAAACTTGGAAAATCACGTACAGTGGGGCTATGGTTGGATTTTCCATATCACCCCTACCCATACACACTAGCAAGAATTGACAGAATTCAAAATTGCTGCTCTGTGTGCGTTTTTTGCGTCCCGAGATGAGTTCATAGGGGAACTGTAACCCTATCTAGGGTTTACTGTTTAACATGGATGGCCCATGGTTTCGAATTCATAACCTATGGTTTAGCATGCATATATTGTTCAAATGGATTTTCATCAATGGGGAAACCATAACCCTACCAGGGAAACCCTAATCCTACCCCTAATATGATCTTACTATCATAACTCAGTTCAGAATCGGTCTAATGTCCAACTCAACTTTTCAAATTCGGTGGACTTATGCTTCAAATCATGTTGATTCACAAAGTTGGTTCTCATTCTTTGGATTCTATTGTAGTTCCTTTAATGTTGAGTGATTAGTCGTTGGGTGTATGAGGTTTGTTGAATAGTGTTGTTGGTCATTGATGAAATGTGAAGCATGTATTGCACTTAGTTTTATTAAATTACACTTGAATATTGACTTAACTTGTAATTTAATCATCCAAACTCACAATTTTTAATTAGATATATCCAATTGGTGTGCATGTAGTGAGTTCGTTGAAACCTGTAAATACATTCTATTGCACTTAGTTTTCTTAAATTACATGAGCAAGAACTTTGACTTTACTTGTAATGATCATCCAAAATCACAATTTCTAATTAGATATCCAATTAGTGTGCATCTAGTGAGTTCGTTGAAACCTTTAAATATAATAGTTTGTTCTTTTGACATAGCGCATTCATAAGTAATAGATATTCCACACAAATCAACAAAAGAACATGTGGAAACCGAAGAACAAATACAAAGTGAAATATATCATTCATTTATAAGTGGAATGTCAATGTACATGTCTCCAAAAGTAGATGTATCCAAAAGTACATATATATCCAAAAGTACATGTATCGAAAATTGTCTAAAACTATTCAAGCCACATGAACATGTAAGTGAAATGTCAATGTACATGTCTCCAAAAGTACATGTCTTCAAAAGTACATGTATCCAAAAATATCAAAAACTATCCAAGCCACATATACATGTATCGTAATGTACATATATCCCATAAGAGACATCAAAACTAAAGCTTCCTCTTGTTCTTTATCGACGTTGATCCTCTAGGACCAGTGTGCATCTTTGGATCTTGCAAATTAAATATCAATTGTTAAATTCAAATAACTATGTACTAATACATTATCTCAATAAAATAGCATATCTAAATTAACTCAAGAATTATCAACATGTTCATTGAAATTGCATGAAGCACTTGGTCATTAATGGACATCTCACCTTAACAAGACACTGTGACAAAGGGGATTGCATTCCTTGTGTAACATATGGAGTTGTTAGTTGAATATCAAGGATGGTCGCAACCATGGTCAAACCAGAGGGGGTGGGAACTGTTGCTGCTGATGGTGGCTACAATCATGAAATGTTGAAATAGTTAGACATGTGCATGGATATACAATAGAAAACAATAATAAAGTGTGTCTAGATCATGTTGAAATAGTTTTACCTCTGTGTGTCTTGTTGTTATTGCAGATGAAACATTCACTGTTGCATCAACAACCCCTGTGGGGTCTGCAATAGACAACTCCAGATCCTGATAGAATAAACATGCAAATCAAACATTAACAAAAACAGTTTATGCATTGTATTCCAAGTCAACCAACAAATATCATCGGAGGATATACATTAGACAACAATAACTCTTGATGTCGGTGGATACAATCATCAAATGTTGAAATAGTTAGACATGAATGAAAAAACAATAGAAAACAATAATAAACTATGTAAATATCATGTTGAAATAGTTGTACCTCTGTGTGACTTGTTGTAATATCCCTAATTTTGGACCTAACACTTATAGGCATGTGCCTATTGATTATGATGATTATCTTGATGTTTTATTTTATATTGGGTCAAAGAACCCACTACATATGAACATGATGATTTGTTTTATATATCATGGCGTAAGCCAATTATTGATGATATATATGTATGCTTTTTTATGTTGGGCATGGTCCCTGAAGAACATGATGGATGACAGGTTTTGTGTTCAGCGGGAAGCTCTAGAGAACTTGAGTGATTGATGATTTGTGTTGAGCAGGAAGCTCTGGAGCACTTGAGTGACTGATGATTTGTGTTGAGCAAGAAGCTCTAGAGCACTTGAGTGATTGATGATTTGTGTTGAGAAAGAAGCGCTAGAGCACTTGAGTGATTTATGATTTCTGTTGAGCAAGAAGCTCTAGAGCAATTGAGGGATTGATGATTTGTTTTGAGCAAGAAGATCTGGAGCACTTGAGTTATTGATGATCTGTATTGAGAAAGAAGCTATGGAGCACTTCAGTGATTGATGATTTGTGTTGAGCGGGAAGCTCTGGAGCACTTGAGTGATTGATGATTTGTGTTGAGGAAGAAGCTTTGGAGCACCTGAGTGCTTACCTTTGTGTTGAGCGAGAAGCTCTGGAAAACATGAATAGATAATTGGAAGTGTTGAAAGTGTTGGGATAGGGATCACTAAAAATAATTTAATAACTTCTGAGTGAAAACGACTTGAGGAAAAATATTGATCTCATCATACTTATTTATAAGTGATTAAATGAAATTTCAAATTTCTATATTCTCATCAAAGTACTGAAGAGCTACCATGTTATACAAGGGAAATCCAACATGCAAGGATGTTTATATTTTCCTACCCTAGTAGACCTAAACCATCTACCTACTTAACCTTAATGAAGAAGTGTCATTAAGTCTAGGGATCATGGTATATGATTCCCAAAGACAAATGTTACCAAGTAATATATTATTATGTACTTTATACATGGTATGTATAAAGAGTTGAATATAATTATAATATTAATCATGAAAGAGAAATAAAATATCCATCCAATTATTATTTATTATGTAAAGATAATAAATAGTCCAAAACCTTAAAAGTCTAATTAGGAGCTAGTAGAAAGTTCTTAAGTTAAAATATTAATAATTACCCAAAGTAATTGAAAAGTGTTAAATCAAGAAACCAAGGTCTCTTGATTTAACTATCCCTTTGAATGAAAATTATGTCTATAGAGATGCAAGCCAAGGAAAGACTTGGAGTTCTGATCTATCATTAGAGGAGTCATTTTCTGCATATTTTCTCTCAAGTAATTCTTGGAGAACATTTTCCTCAAAGGAAAAAGGAGAACTGATCAAGATCTAATATACTAGATAGGAATCCCTACCTTAGGAACTCTAAGCTACTTGCATGTTGGAGTCCAGCTCGGGGGGGTCCAGATTTAAACCAGGAACGATTTCTTGTCATGGTTGGGTGGAACGTGGTAGTTCCCAAGTGATTTGGTCATAAAAAATAGAGGTCATATCTGTCTTGAATTGTTAATTTTGGTTATTTGATTGTGTAGGTTCAGCCATTAACTAAGCTTTAATTTAAAGGTATGAAGCCTAGAATGTCTATTCTACTTTCCTAGAATAAATGCTAGCTATGTTAGGTACATGATTGCTTTGAATTTACTAACCCAATGTCTATGTTTCTCTGTTTAAAACTGCTAGGGTTTGTATCTTAAAGTATTAACCCTAGGCTATAAGAGATTTCCTATCCCAGGTTATCCATGGTTTTTATTGCTTTATTTCTACAAGTTCAATTTATTTACTAATGTTCATCAAGGGTTATGCACCCTAGTTTAATTTTTGTAGTAGTATTATTGATAAAAATGGGTTATGTACCAACTAGGTTATTTCAGACCTGCTATTATTGTTCACTTAGTCTTTATATACTCTACTAACATATTCCATTTGTCAATAGAGACATGTTATAGATTTAAGTAGATTAATCTTAGAAGTAGGCTCTAAATACATTTCTGTATACCTTACTATCTATATAAGCTAAGGTGTTATCTACAAACCAAACTACTATGTATATATATAAACATATATAGAAATCAAACATAATCAAATAAAAAAACTATCTATAAGTATTCTACACTAAGATCTAAGATAAATAAATTATTAAAATACCCTTCAAGGTATGCACATTAAATACCTGCTAAATAGTAAAACATTCCATTTAAAAATACATCATCATAAATAAACAAACATAGTAAGCATTGTGAATATCCATTTGGTCCAAGATCGAATCTCTGTTCACATATATAAAACCCACAGTCCTAAAACAACCATATCATATATGCATAAACATTAATCAATTACATAACAAAGTTTTCATTCCATATAACGAATTAAACACCATATCACACATAGGATTCGTTTCATGTATAAACCATATCGAAATCATATTACAAACCAAAGTAATTACAAATGCGAATAGGAATCAAATCTTGTGGGCATTCCAAACCCAATTTGCATCCATATCAATTTACAAACTCATGACATCAAACCACTAACAAATTCGAACCCCGAGGGTTTCGTTTACATTTAAAATATAGCCACGCTATACCTACAACGTATGCGGGCTACATTAATATATACAATAATATTACAATAACCAATCATTACACTACAACTAAGTCGTAAAGACTTAATATCTACCTCTGCGCAGTAAGTCATGGCCTAAACCAAATTTAATAAAACACATAGGCTATTAAACTTAATGTAGTGAATCATTACATACGAGTTCATAAAACCCCCATCAATCCATGCGCAGCAATGGCCTAAGCCACGGCTTGTAAAGCATAAAAATACATAGTATATATAAACAACCAACAAGCACTATCAATGCTTTCCCCTACAATGACGAAAGACAATGTGGGTCTATACCCAAGGTTATGTCCCAATTTACCTTACATTTTAATCAAACGAGGTATTGACAACAATACAACCATTATAAGCTATCACATAAATATTGGGAGGGCTCATGCCATACATGGCATGGACTCAACCCATGCACTATCAATTATTACAAACAAAATCTAATTAAACTAATTATACATAGTCCATTAACGAACACAAAAAATCCATGTGTTAACTGACAGAGCAAACACATAACGCGGAAAATAAATCAACACATACACAGTAAGCATAATAATCGTGGTAATTTCATAAACACAAAGTATACATATTATGCACAGGAATTCCAAAATCCTAAGTAAAGTATATACACATGAATTCCATCATCGTAGTCAAGTCCACATAGGCGTGCCAATGGGCTATGGAACCATTTCAAGCAATGGTACAGCCCATGGCTTAAAACCCTAAACCCAAAATAATGATTTACTATCAACATGACTTATACACAAAGCCTGTAAGGGCATAAGAATCACTCATGGATTCAAATCCTAAAAATATTTACAAAACCCAAGTTTGTTCATCCCAAGCCCGAAGGAGAATCCAAAACCCCATAGAGAAGCCCCAAACCAAACGAAGAAACTAAACGCAGACATGCCAAGAGACAATAAGCATAGGCTTGTTGGCAAGGATTACCTTGCACCTTGGCTCCACAGTCAAGCTAATGACAGAGCTTGATCCACGCCGATCTTCACCATACTTCAGCACCTACAAACGCCAAGTGAAACTAGAAGTGAGAAGTATGGCAACGATGACACCCATAAAACAAAACGAATTGCAGACTTAAAAACTCAGAACTAAGCATACCTTGAAGTATGGTGGTCACCTCAATTTTCCCTATGCAGAGCCAAGACCCAACCCCAAATGAAAAAACAAAACAACAATTCCATTGTGATCCAAGCCTAAGTTTGGGCTTCCACGAAAACCAAGGGCCATTAATGGCACCAGCTGGTACCCATGATCAAAACCAAAAACCCACTTTTCCATAGTTTGATATCGTTGCAAAATGATAGTCTCCACTACCATCCAAATCGTCAAACCCCAATGTATATGGTTTGACCATATGGTATATTCACCACCCAAATCATATTACAAGGTTAATACATCGAAATATTATGTTTAGTGCATATTCCATGTATAGTATGCGCTAGTCCAAAGTTTAAGCCACAAGGAATAAAGTATATAGATAACATATGAACTGCAGGCTTAATGCCTTAATACAATGCACTTACCTAAGCTTAATGCTTAGTAAACATGGCATATAAAATATGCAATGTTAGTAATTAAAATTTATAAATATCAAAATGTCTAGTTTTTAAGCCAAGATCATAAACCTGCACTAGAAAACATAGGGCCTGTTAATAGTTCTGCTAAAATAAACGTAGAACGTAAAATGTACTTAGATGTAAACGTCAAAGTTTAAACCATAATGAAGTATAAGTAGTACATAGGAAATTCAGCTGTGATAGCTAAATTGACGACAACAACACTTACCACGTTATAAATCTAAGTCGATGAGGAACCGTAGCAACAAGCAATAGGTCTTTTAGGATCAAATTTTTAGTGCTCTTTGAATAAGACTCTGTCACAAGGAATGATTTGCATATGAAATAAAGAATTTCCTTAGTTCGAAGAACAAAGTAAGACTGAAAACAAGTAAACACCTTTACCTCTCAGGCTGTCATGGGAGAACGAGTACCGTCACTCTTCCCACTTTGTTTCCACAAATAAAGTTAAGTTAGGAATTTATAAATAACAAGTAAGACTAAGCAGTAAACAGGAGTACAACATCGTATGAAAAATACATTAATAATAATGATTGAAAGTAAAAGACAGAACGTAAGAACAGCTTACGAGTAAACCATGGTACACAAAGTGTACGATATAGTTCTGCGAGTCAATAATGTTCTGTCTAGGTAGTTTTTACTAGCCTATAATTTTTTATTTATTTTTGGAGACATTACAAGTGGTATCAGAGCCCAATTTCAAAACTAAGAGACCTATGGGTGCACCAAGCATTTACTGCTAGGAAAATAAAGTATGATATTCAATTTTTTAGTAACAGGAAATTTTTCTGTGATTTAAAATTTTTGAAATTGTAGGAAACTTTTACTGAACAGTTCAGTTTATGAACACTAAGGAAGATAACAGCCAGCAAGGAAGAATGAACACCCCCACCCTAGAAGGAGAACTGGTGGTGGAGCTGAATTCTTATATTTTGAATACTATACACGGTCTTCAAGCAGAATTACGAAGTCTCAAAGAAGATAGTTTGAACAAAAGAAAAGAACAACAATCTATAAATGAAGCATTACTAAGAAATATTATGGGAGGAAGCCCGCAGGGTAAACCTACCTAGTCCACAAACAGTTCTAAAAGAGAACCTTACCATAAATGGGCCAACAACCCAAGAGAAGGAGAAAAGGAGGAATCATAGTTCGGGGCTCTTATTTTTCTTAACTCCCCCTGAAGACTGTCATTGCTTCTTTGTTTCTTTCTTCGAGGAGAAACAAAGAAGTAATGAAGCTAAAGTAAACAATGGGGAGAAGGATGGAGAGTGGCTACTGGGAATGAGCAAATACTTTCAGGTTCATAACTACTCAAGTGATATGAGGGCTCGTCTTTCCATCTATGACTTGAATGGAAAGGAAGTAATATAGTGGAGAGATTAAAAACACACCAAGAAAGATGAGCTAAGAGAAATATGTTGGGATACCTTCCGGATTATTTTCCAAGAGAAATATATGTCAAAAGGGTTCTTTGACACAAAAGTGAAAGAGTTTCACGAACTACACATGGGATCCATGACTACGATGCATTTATTAACATATTTCTAGATCTTTTTCATTATGTACCATACATTAACGAAGAAAAGGTAAAGATCCAACAATTCCTAGGATGTCTTCCTCCCAGTTTTTGGGACAGGATTGAATTCGACATGCCTAAGACCTTGGATACCACACTGCATAAATCTAGGATCTGTTATGATCATGGACATCTAAGGAAAGAGAAAATGAACCGAAACTAAGACAAGTCTAAGAACTTCTCTAATAACTACAAACCTGGGTCCAACCCACAGCCATATAGAAAGAAGAATAACAGCTTTCAAGCAAACAAGAATTTTAATAAATATGGTATGAACCCTTATGTACCAGCTATTAATGTTAACAAGCTAGTAGCAAGTGGGGCCAATATTACCCACTACGGATCAAATGCTGGAAATGTAGTGAGCCTCATTATGCCCGAGATTGTAAGAACAAGACCGGTGGGGTCTTGCATAACATACAGGAAGAACCAACTGTTGAGGATATAGTGGGAACACCACAGATTTATGCAGCATTGGATGGCCGATAGGAAGACCATCAAGATACAATGGTTGAGATAGAAGGTAATATCTCACTACTATTTCAATACTTATTGATCCCGGTGCTACCTGGAGCTATGTTTCACCTAAAATTGTTGATGAATGCAAGCTAGGAAAAGTAAAACATGATAAACCTTGGCTATTTCAGTTAGCCACAGGTACGAAATGGAAATTTTTAGAAATTGTTAAAGAATTTGAGGTAAACCTGAATGGTTTTCCTATGAAAGTAAACCTGAACATCCTACCTTTAGGATCATACGATGTACTTATCAGCATGGACTGGTTGGAACATCACCAATTCATGCTCGATTGCTTACACAAGTCTATATTGTATACTGATATCCTAGGGAACCAAGTGAAGGTTCAGGGCATTCCAAAGAAAGTTTCTGTAAGACAAATACCTGCCTTACAATCGAAGAAATGTGTTAGTAAAGGGTGAAAGTTTTTTGTAGTGAAAATCTGAGACATAGAGTCTGATAAAGAGAAACACATAGAATACTTCTCCGTTCTTGAATAATTCAAGGTTGTGTTTCCCAAGTAAAATCCCAGGATTACCTCCGAAATGAGACCTACACTTTTCCATTGAACTGACCACGGGATCAGTTCCGTCTTCCAAAGCCCCTTACCACATGAGTGCATCTGAGTTGGTGGAGCTCAAACTACAGCTGCAGGAATTGATAGAGAAAGGGTATATCTAACCCAGTGTGTCTCCTTGGGGAGCACCGATATTTTTCGTAAAGAAGAAGGATGGTACGATGAAGATGTGCATCGATTACCATCAGTTGAACAAAATGACTATCAAGAACCATTATCCACTCCCTAGGATCGATGACTTAATTGATTAGGTGGGAGGAACCAAAATATTTTCAAAGATTGACACAGTTGAACTTTAGCACTGCATATCACCTATAGACAGACAGGCAGACAGAAAGAGTAAACCAAATTGTTGAGGACATGCTTCAAATGTATGTCATGAACAATCCCAAAAAGTGGGAGGATTACTTGTATCTCGTAGAGTTTGCACATAACAATAGTTATCAAACTTCCTCCAACATGAGTCCCTTTGAGGCACTCTATGGTCGAAAGCGTAGAACACCGGTTACTTGTCATAGCCCCATGGATCAACTCATGTTAGGGTCTGATTTGTTGATGGACTTGGAATAGTTAGTTACCAAGGTCCAAGTGAATCTTAAAGAAGCACAAGACTGCTAGAAAAGTTATGCATATTGGAAAAGAAAATATAAGGGATTTCAAATAGGCGATCATGTTTACTTAAAAGTAAAATCCAAATGAAGCTCGTTGAGCTTGGGTAGGTGCGGTCAGTTAGCACCTAGATTTTCTGGACCTTTTGAAATAATGGCCAAGAAAGGGCCAGTTTCATATGAACTAGCGTTACTCATGCATGTAAGAGTCCATAATGTTTTCCATGAATTTTGTTAAATGAATATGTTTATGAGACTAAAAATTTTGTTGATTGGTCCTTGTTATAGGTGGAACCTGAAGGGGAGTTTTCCCCTCATCCTACTCATATATTGGACAATAGATAGGTGCAGCTTCAGAAGCGCACCGTAGTCCAATTAAAAGTGCAATGGAAGCACTTTGAGGCTTATGAGTCTACTTGTGAGAATTAAGCCACCATGAGAAAGGCTTACCCCCCCTTGTTTCATGATGTCATTCTAATTCCCTAGAAAACTAGAGACAGTGTTGTTCTAAGCAGGGAGGAATGTAATATCCCGAATTTTGGACCTAACACTTATAGGCATATTCCTATTGATTATGATGATTATCTTGATGTTTTATTTTATATTGGGTCGAAGACCCCACTCCATATGAACATGATGATTTTTTTTATATATTGGGCGTAAGCCAATTATTGATGATATATATGTATGCTTGTTTATGTTCGGCGTGGACCCTGAAGCACATGATTGATGAGAGTTTTTGTATTGAGCAGGAAGCTCTGGATCACTTGAGTGATTGATTATTTGTGTTGAGCAAGAATCTCTCGAGCACTTGAGTCGTTGATGATTTTTTTTGAGAGGGAAGCTCTGGAGCACTTGAGTGATTGAAGATTTTACTGTTGAGAAAGAATCTGTGGAGCACTTGGGTGATTGATGATTTGTGTTGAGAAAGAAGCTCTTGAGCACTTGAGTGATTGATGATTTGTGTTGAGTGGGAAGCTATGGATCACTTGAGTGATTGATGATTTGTGTTGAGCAAGTAGCTCTGGAGCACATGAGGGTTTACGTTTGTGTTGAGCAAGAATATCTGGAACACATGAAAATATAATTGGAAGTGTTGGGCATAAGCCTTGGATCCTTCCATGTTGATATTGAGAATAATCTTTGGAGCATCGAATCCTTGGCCATTGTATCCCTAGGTGTATCATACAAGTACATCCTAGCATTAGTGTTGAGCAAAGATATATGGAATTGCACTGAATTGTAACTCCTTGTTAAAGCGTTGAGTATGGGATCTAGTAAGTGCTAGGGGTTACTGAAAAGAATTTAATAACTTTCGAGTGAAAACGACTCGAGGAAAAATATTGATCTCATCATACTTATTTATAAGTGATTAAATGAAATTTTGAATTTGTGTATTCTCATCAAGGTACTAAAGAGCTACCACGTTATACAAGGGAAATCCAACATGCAAGGATGTTTAGAGTTTCCTATACTAGTAGACCTAAACCATCTACCTACTTAACTTCAATGTAGAGGTGTCATTAAGTGTATGGATAATTGTATATGATGCTGAAAGACAAACATTAACAAGTGATATATTATTATGTACTTTATACATGGTATGTATAAAGAGTTGAATATAATTATAATATTAATGATGAAAGAGGAAGAAAAGCTCCATCCAATTATTATTTATTATGTAAAGATAATAAATAGTCCAAAACCTAAAAATTCTAATTAGGAACTAGTAGAAAGTTTCTAAGTTAAAATATTAATAATTACCCAAAGTAATTGAAGATGGTTAAATCAAGAAACCAAGGTTTCTTGATTTAACTGTCCCTTTGACTGAAAAGTCTGTCTATAAAGACTCAAGCCAAGGAAAGTATTGGGGTTCTGATCTATCATTAGAGGAGTGATTTTATTCCTATTTTCTCTCTAGTAATTCTTGGAGAACATTTTCCTGGAAGGAAAAAGGAGAACTGATCAAGCTCAGATATACCAGATAGTAAACCCAACCTTAGGAGCTCTAAGCTACTTGCATGTTGGAGTCTAGCTCGGGGGGATTTGGATTAAACCAGGAACAGTTCTACATCGTGGTTGGGTGGAATGTGGTAGTTCACAAGTAATTTGGTCATAAAAAACATAGGTCATATCTGTCTTGAATTATTAATGATGGTTATTTGAGTTTCCAGGTTCATCCATTAACAGAGCTTCAATTTATAGGTATGAAGCCTAGACTGTCTATTCTACTTTCCTAGAATAAATAATAGATATGTTAGGTCAATGATTAATTTGCATTTCCTAACCCAATGTATATGTTTCTATGTTTAACACTGCTAGGGTTTTCATCTTAAAGTATTAACCCTAGCTTGTAAGTGATTTCCTATACCATGTTATCCTGGGTTTATTTATTGGTTTATTTCTGGAAGTTCAATTTATTTACTAATGTTCATCAAGGGTTCTGCACCCTAGTTTAATTTCTGTAGTAGTATTATTGATAAAACTAGGTTATGTACATACTATGTTATTTGAGACCTACTATTATTGTTCACTTAGTATTTATATAGTCTACTGACATATTCCATTTGTCAGTAGAGACATGTTATAGATTTAAATATATTAATCTTAGAAGTAGGTTCTAAATACATTTCTGTATAACTTCCAATCTATATAACCTAAGGTGCTATCTACAAACTAAACTACTATGTATATATATAAACATATATAGAAATCAAACATAAACGAATCAAAATACTATCTATAAGTATTCTACATTAATATCTAAGATAAATAAATTATTGAAATACCTTTCAAGGTCTGCACATTAAATACCTGCTAAATAGAAAAACATTCCATTTAAAAATACATCATCATAAATAAATGAACATAGTAAGCATTGTGACTATCCAGTTGGTCCAAGATCGAATCTTTGTTCACATATATAAAACTCACAGTCCTAAAACAACCGTATATATGCATAAACATTAATCAATTACATAACAAACATTTCATTCCATATAACGAATTAAACACCATATCACACATAGGATTCATTTGATGTATAAAGCATATTCAGATCATATTACAAACCAAAGTAATTACAAAGGAGAACAAGAATCAAATCCTATGGGAATTCCAAACCCAATTCGCATCCATATCAATTTAAAAACTCATTACATCAAACCACTTACATAGTCGAACCCTGAGTGTTTCATTTACATTTAAAATAGGGCAATGATATAACTACAGTGTATGCGGGCTACATTAATATCCACAATAATATTGTAATAACCAACCATTACGCTACAACTAATTCATAAATACTTAATCTCTGCCTCTGCGTAGTAAGTCACGGCCTCAGCCGAATTTAATAAAAAACACAAGCTAGTAAACTCAATGCAGTGAATCATTACATATGAGGTCGTAAACCCCCCATCAATCCATGCACAGCAATCACCTAAGCCAAAACTTGTAAAACATAAAAATACACAGTATATATAAATAACAAACAAGCACTATCAACGCTTTCCCCTACAATGATGAAATCTCTGTCCCAATTCACCTTACATTTTAATCAGAGGAAGTATTAACAACAATACAACCATTCTAAGCTATCGCAGAAATCCTGGGAGGGATTATGCCATACATGGCATGGCCTCAACCCATGCATTGTCAATTATTACAGACAAAATCTAATTAAACTAAGTATATGCAGTCCATTAACAAAGGAAAAAATCCATATGTTAACCCATAGAGAGAACAAATAGCACGGAAGATAAATCAACACATACACAGTAAGCATGATAACCATGGTCATTTCATAAACCCAGATTATACATATTATGCACAGGAATTCCAAAATCCTAAGTAAAGTATTTAAACAGTAGTGCCATCATCGCAATCAAGTCCACAGAGGCGTGTGAATGCGATATGGCACCATTGCAAGAAATGGTGCATCCCATGGCTTAAAATACCAAACCTAAATAACAATTTACCATCAACATAACTTATACAAAGAGCCTGTAAGGGCATAAGAATCACCCATGGCTTCAAATCCTAAAAATATTTACAAAACCCAAGTATGTTCATCCCAAGCCCGAAGGTGAATCCAAAACCCAACAGAGAATCCCCAAACCAAACAACGAAACTAAACACAGACAGGATGAGAGACAACAAGCATAGGATTGTTGCCAATGCTTACCTTACACCTTGGCTCCACATTCAAGCCAACGATAGAGATTGAGCCACGCTGCTCTTCACCATACTTCGACACCTGCATACACCAAGCGAAACTAGAAGTGAGAAGTATGGAAATGATGAGAGCCATAAAACAAAACGAATTGTAGACATAAAAACCCAGAATGAAGAATACCTTGAAGTCTAGAGGTCGCCTCCATTTTCCCTATGCAAAGCTAATACCAAACCCCAAATGACAAAATGAAACAACAATTTCATCATGAGCCAAGCCTAATTTTGGGCTACAAAGAAAACCAAGGTGCATTAATGGAACCAACTGGTACCCATGATCAAAACCAAAATTGCACTTCTCCATAGTTTGTCATCTTTGCAAAACCATAGTATCTACTACCATGCAAATTGTAAAACCCCAATGTATATGGTTTGACCATACGGTATATTCACCGCAAAAATCATATTACAAGGTTAATACATTGCAAGATTATGTTTAGTGCATAGTCCATGTATAGTATGCGCTAGTCCAAAGTTTAAGCAACAAGGAATAAAGTATATAGATAATATATAAACCACATGATTGAAGCATTAATACAATGCCCTTCCCTAAGATTAATGCTTAGTAAACATGGCATATAAAATATGCCATGCTAGTAATTAAAATAGATCAATATCAAAAGGTTTCTTTTGAAGCCAAGATCATAAACCTGCAATAGAAAACATAGGATCTGTTAATAGTTCTGATAAAATAAATGTAGAACGTAAAATATACTAAGATGTAAATGTTGAAATTTAAACCATAATGAAGTATAAGTAGTACATAGGAAATTTAGCTGTGATAGCTAAATTGACGACAACAACACTTACCACATTATAAATCTGAGTCGGTGAGGAACCATAGCAACAAGTAGTAGGTATTTTAGGATCAAATTTTCAGTTCTCTTTAAATAAGACTCCGTCTCAGACTATCATGGGAGAATGATTCACGCCACTCCACCCTATTTGTTTCCACACAAAAAGTTAATTTAGCACTTCATAAATAAAAAGAAATACTATGCAGAAAGGATGAATAATTTAAATCAAGTAGCGACACATACGTGACAGATGTATAAAAATAAGACTAAGCAGTAAATAGCAGTACGACATCGTAAGTAAAATATATTAATAATAATGACTGAAAGTAAATGACAGAACGTAAGAACAACTTATGAGTAAACTGTGGTACATGAAGTGTAAGATATAGTTCTGCAAGTCAATAATGTTCCGTCTAGGTAGTTTTTACTAGCCTATAAAATTTTTTTCGCTTTTTGGAGACATTACACTTGTTGCCATTGCAGATGAAGCACTCGCTTCTGCATCAACCATCTTTGTGAGGTTTGCAATAGAAAACTTTGGATCCTCATGCAGTAAACATGCATATCAAACATTAAAGAAAACAATTTATGCACTGGATTTCAAGATAACCAACAAAAATCATCGAAGGATATACATTACCATGCTATCAGTAGCTCCATGGTCATGGGAAACTGGAGTCTTGCTAGGAGTAGGCCATCTCAAATACATATCACCCTTCTCCACGTATGGCCTGGGAGGAGACACAAATCTAGGAAGTGATCCATATGTTTCAGTTGGTTCCTACAACAAGTGTTAATGTAGTTAGACATGCGTGATTCAATGAACGAACATGTATTTAAAAAATGACATTTTTAATTGTTTACATGGAGCTCAGATGTTTCCTTGGTCGATACGACCATGGATGCTACCTTCAAAATAGCTTTCCCTAGTGAAGGATCTGGCATCTTCAAGCTTAATAATTGTAAATATTAGACTGTAGATACGATTAGTGAATTAACATGTACAATGTCTAGAAATTAACAAGTATTAGAAAACTAAAATTTAAAAATATTTACCTCAGTGTGAGATATGGAAATGGGTGCTATATGAATCTCTCCAGCAATGAAGGGATCAGTGGATGGAATGTCATGACCCCTTGTAGAGTGTGGAATATCTGACTGTATGGCGTCGTTTCCAGCATAAAGCATCAACTGCAAGTTTACAAAATTAATATATTAGATCAAACTATATATATGTGTACGAATAGGAAAATAAATTAATAATTTATTGCAATTAACCATCTACAAACATCACTCAAAAACCCACTAAAGGAAACATGTAAGGAAAGGCCATATGAGGGACGACCACACAATGTGCACTCGTGCGGGTCAAAACTAGGATGCGAATGTGCCAATGGTGTTGCACTAGTACATGGTCCCATACTAGTGGATGGTACTTCACTAGAATATGGTCCTGCACCATGGAGACCTAGTGTATGTACCACACTAGGGATAGATGTCCCTTCCTCACCCATATGCTGAACCATAGTGCTATGGTGATCAAACACCCATGCAAAACTCAAATACACACCACGTGTCTGTGGAATAACACGATGCGTAGGTGGGACATCTGGGGCAAGCAAATTCCTATGAGGTGCATGGATAGGGAAATGAGGGTCTCGAAGCCTTGCACTAGGTCGGTTTTGGGGAATCCCCCCACCGATCCCCAGAAACTGCAAGATATCAAATTAGTTTACGTGTTTACCCAACACAAACTTTGCCTACATATTTCGAAGGAAATACATGGGGATTTCCCTGTTGTTATGTGGTGGCATATAAAAAACCATAATCATATTCCCATCTAGTTATCAACAAATGGCTGAAATGTGCACCACTCAATAGTGATATGAGGCATGTTTGCATTTGGGATTTCCCTGTCTAAGGGTCCCTAAGAAATGAAAATATGTACTCTTTGGTTATTTTCAACTTTTTTGATTGCATTGTAATATATACCATCAACATATTCTTGTCTTTTTCTTTCTCTATATTATGTAAAATCATATAGTATATTGCTTGGCAGTGAAATAGTCTCAACAATTGCATCCAATGTTGATGCAAGTGAGCTGAGAATCTTGTCACCACCACTCAAAGCCGTACTAAGTCCCCTCAAGTGGGAAAGCTCAATCGGTATCTCGGCATTTGTGTCCATAGCCACAACTATAATAAAAACATCAATAATAAAATAATTAGAAACATATACATGGTATATAATGACATCTCTTCAAAATTGAAAATGTAAATTAAATCAAACTCACGTGAGCAATTTAATGGAACTCACTTACATACATTTAAAACTTAAAATTAAACGTTTAACAATTAAAAAGTAAGTTTCTTTCAACTTCTTTCTAGAATTTAAGCACTTCTTAGCTCTCATGGGTTACTTTTCCATGCACACTTGGGTTTAAACTTCTTAGAATTTAGGAGTGTTATTTTGACATGTTTTGGCCTTTACGTCCCTTGGATATGTAAAAGATAAGGGTGAGGAAATATTAGGATATGTAAGGAAAGAAAAGGAGTGATACAAGGCTTCCACAAATCCTCTAAATATAATTGAATCGATCATGGTTGGGAGCACTCTCACGACACACTCTAGGTAGTTCATGGGTGTTCACCATTTCCATTGTTGTATAAACATGGAAACCAACCAAAATTGATAGGGGAAGGTGGATAATTTGTGTACTGGAATACAATTGGTTGTAGATGAGCATAGAGACTCTACATGTAGAAATATATTACCCATTCTTTTTACTAATTTAAAAAACGATTGATAAACCTAGTGATGCAGGGGAATAGACTATTTAAGTAAAGTCATTTATGACTTTTCTAGGTCAAGGAAGCTTAGGGAGACCTAGGGTCTCACATGTTTCTAATTTTCTTTATTTTGTTGAGAGGTTCAATAAAGAGAATAAGGATACTAGATCCTTTTCCCAATGTAATCAATAGGGTTAGTTGAGCAGTTCCAGAGTTGTAGCATCTAGTTAGTGATTTGTCAAGTGAGTCATGAGTTAGTTGAGTTAATCATTGATTTTGTTCCTTCTTTATAGGATCAAAGAAGAAGAATTCAAGTTCTATTTATATGCGATGAGTTAATTAATTATATTTTTGGTATCGCAATAGAGCTAGGGTCAGAATTGCATGATGATATGAATTCTTTGACGGCGCGATCAATATCAGGGTTGTATGGTTGTTTCAGGATGTGTTGATTTGCAATCAGATATCATATTGAGAAGGTTTGTATATTTCAACCTTTTTTCCCTTTATGATAAGGCTAGGGGCACGAAGGCTAATTCATATGCGCAGAACAAGAGAAAAGTGTCAAGGAAGGTATAGTTAAAACAAAAATGAGGTGGGTGCTATAACGAATAAGTGCAAATATTTTAGTGGAAAAATGGTGGTGGCTACTAAAACTGGAGGAAGGAATAAAACTAGTCATAGTTACTACTTTAAATTCTCTGTTTTTATATATATATATATATATATATATATATATATATATATAAAGGGTATGTTTAAAAGGGTAGGCCGAAGAGGCACTTTGTTAATGTGTTTTGGCATTTAGTTAAGGGTTCTTAACTAAAAGGCAATGTATAGCTACATACACTTGTGATGAAATTTTGATTATGTTCATGGACAAATGATTGGGATGAAATTTTGGGAAACCAAGTAACTAATTTTTTATGCATTTTTTCTATTCACTCTTGTGTATGCATTTCATCTTGTTATGCCAATTTCTGAGGAAACTCATTCAATTAGTATCATGGGGAAATGGCCTTTGAGGGTTGGAAATTTGGTTTCATGTGGATGGATACATTGTATAAAGGGAGGGGTTCTATATTTCTTTATTTTTTGTAGCATTAGGAATTTTTGAGTTCTTGAAAAGGGTTTCATTGTAATTATTCACTCATCTTGGTTGAGGGAGATGTGAATTTAATAAGAGATTGGGTTATTTCCAATTTTCTAAATATTGCAAAATTTGGTTGTTTTGAACTATTAAAAAACCATAATTTAGCTTTAGAATTGACAAAAACATGCTATGAGTTAATGAATTAACTGATTAGAAGACAATTCACTGGTGAATTTTCCTCCCCTCCAACAAAATCAGGCTCCTCCAATACTCTTTGGCTCCAAATCCGCGCTCGTCCAACCTCAACTTTGCGTTCTTGATGGTTAAAATGAGCTGCGGGTTTTGGGACTTTGTAATTAATTTGATTATAATTTTACAAAATGCGTAGGCATTATATAACTACATAATGCGTACATGTTTTGTAGTTATATAATGTGTACGCTTTATGTTCTCAAAGCTTACAAGTCTAATGACATGCCAGGCTCGGGTTTAACCATAGAAAGTGCTATGTAGGATAAACGCATTATATTTTTATGTAACGTGATCGTGTTTTCAAAAACTAGGATTGCACCTAAAATTTCCTTCATATTCTTGCACACACCTAAAACAAATGTTAAATATCAATTCTACAATGAATTAAACAAACACTTTATGCATGCAAAATATTGCTACTTATTTAATCTATTTTCCAAAATCTTATATAACTTGCTTGACAATATTGTTTTTGAAGTTGTACAAGAGATATAGAGGTAGAACATACTATATTTTTTTACAAGAGTATACACAAAATATGAATAACGTGCACATGTATGAAAAATATATAGCAATATATATACCTCAATAATTACCTTGATGAACATGTCACGTCCCCATCCCTCGGACCGGTGAAGAGGACGCGACGTACACCAATGAAACGGGGCAAACAACGCCATGAACATGAACAGAAAAATCCATGCGAAAATTAAAAACTTACAGGATGCATATTAAGATGCCTAAGCATACACAAATGCCTAAATACTCAATCATACAGCGGAAGCAAAACGCATACATCTCCAGCATCCCACCATGTTCAATATGATTCATTAATTGACATCAATATATAATTGCAGAGATGAAATATAGACAGCAGACTTATCTTTTGGTGAAGAACTCGTCCGCAACCAGCTACGTCGCTGTAACGTGCCACCCAACCATAGGCCAGCGTGCTCATCAATCTCTCAGCAACGCTGCCACCCCCGAGTTGGGCATGATTCCTCCAAGGATAAGGGTCAACGCAGGCTTACACATAGCCAGGGGACACAAAATAGCCAAACCAAACACTGCTAGGTTTAACAGGCCTTCAACAAGCGGCCAAGCCAGCACAGTCCGAAGACCAACCACTGCATACCAGCAACAAAACAACCCTTCACAACCCTGTGAAGAAACAAAGACGACCAGGGATAATCCCAACAAAAGGTGAGCACCGCTCGAGCCCACAAAAAAACACGGAGTTGTTCTTGGCCCTATTGTGTCCAAAACAATTCAGCGACAACACCCAAACCGGAGTGTGTCAACAGCCACAAACATATAGTGGATGATAGTATCAATCCACAACCCCAAGACAGGGAATTTTAGCCAACATATTAGCAATACTCAATGGCCCAAAACGAATTTGGACACCACAGCCAACAAAACACGTGGGGAAGATAGCGGCCCCAAAACATAATCAGGGAGCACAAATCACAGGGAAAAACATACCCGATTCCACTCTTATGGAAAATGTAAATGACCATAGATACACAGCTCCTCTCCTGGCTGCGTGAGAAGGAAAGGACACGGGATATCAACTCGTTGGTCTCTGCGCGAGTGGAAAGAACGCCACAGCAGGCCGAAAAACAACATGAGAGCGAACAACTCTCCTTGCGTGAGGTGAACCGACCACCATGAGGAACGAACTGACCATCCGATGCACGCGAGGATGAACAGACATTCCCTTCATGTGAGGAAGAATAGACCACGGCTCTGTGTGAGGAGAAACAGACCAGACGTGAGAGCAACCAAACCCCCTGGGGAGAAATGAAGACTAGCGTGAGAGAAATGAAGGTTCTCCACTGGGCATGCGTACTGTCCAGACTGACAGCAGCCTGCCAAAACCCACATTTTTCCATGCCCACATTTCCTCATGCAATAACTACCCCCAACTAACAAAGTCAAGACATTGAAGAGGTTGGAAGGTTGGGTAAGACAAGAAAGGTGGAAAAACAAACAAGGTGGCAGTTTTTTTCCCCCATAAACCAAGGTCTGACATCCCCCACTCCTTATCCTTTGGAATCACGCCCTTTTCATTCAACGTTGCATTGCCGTAGCTGGTTGTGGTTTTAGTTTTAATTGATGTGCGTATTTACATGATGTCGAATTATAATGTGCCGTATAGCACGACATACCATCGGCAACTATCCCTATTGCCGAAACATGCACAACCAAATCGATGGTGGGGCTTTTTCCTTGAGCTCCTCACCACGATTAATTACAATATATACATCATGCAAATGGGGTCAAAGCCGGGGACATTACAGAATATATGTCAATCATGTGTTTTGACACCCCAAATTCAGATTTCTTTGTTAAGATATTCTTTGTATTTGAACAAAATCCAGTGGGAAATTTAATTTTTCGAATGACTTCTTTTACAACATTGTTTTTCTTATCCATTAACAACCATGGAAGTGAGCTTATATTAATTTGGTATCCATTTCTATTTAATTGAATGAAATCTTTCAGCATGATTGACTTCTTAGACATCATAGCAAATTTTGACAATTTTTTCTTTGTCACTCATTCCATCCAATATTTTCCATAATGTATTAGCTACATTCTTTCTCATATGCATTGTATCAAAGAAATGAATTTTTTTTAGGTTCTCATAGTGGGAAACCTTATGAATTGTTTGGGATAACTGTTAGGATTATAAACGAGCAATACAATATAATAATGAGTGAGAAATAAACATTATAACAAGAAACCACAAATAGACACACAATATACCATGGAAACCCCATGCGGGGAAAACCAACACCAATGAAGATCTTCATTACATGGCCAAAACCAGCCATCCGGGCCAAGCGAGCTAGTCACTGCTCACCTCCAGGATACTATACAATGGAGCCTCCTCAAGCCTTATAAAGGCTTAATCACATGCAATACCGTGGGACAATACCATGGGCTACAACAAACCATGTGCCCAAACCATGTGCTAAACCTAACCACCTTTGACTCGATCTCAAGTCAAGGTTAACCCTAACAATCCCCCCTTTCAACTTGACTTGGAGTAATCACCAACTCCCCTCAAATATTTACCGAGGAATCTTACATACACCCCCCTATCAACTAGGTCTATCTCCCGACTTTACTAGTGAGTTACCAGGTGTATGCATGCCTTACCAGGTCTTACAGCCATATGCCCATTTACATGCAAACCGCTCCATTACATTTTTTTTTCATGTGCCTTCATGGTGACTACACCATCACCATCTGTTGCTTCATCCTCTCGCTTTCCATGCTCGCTTCCTTGCTCGTCTTTTGCCATGCTCCCTTTGTACCTACATCCAAACTCTGTCATTGATGTCCATATAAAGAAAAATCCGTCTATCAGATTACATGGGTCATCGGCCACTATAACCTCTAGTTCTCTAGGAATTCTCTTCACATACATGGCTCATCAATCTTGGTCCCAAAACTGAGATTAAACCATCTCACATTTCTCCCACAATTGAATACTCAACCTCTCCGATCCACATGAAGCTAGGCTACGAGTACACCTGCCACCCTCGTACCTACCTAGTGGTTCATTCCACACTTGATACAACATCCCTTGTTTGCACATAAGAGGGATACCTTGTGCTTTTAGCATCGAGAGAAATCCAAACTTGCCTACGGCTAAGTTTCACATGGACCAAAAAATTACTGCTAGGGTGTCGGGTACCACCGAACATGCACCCCACAATTTGATTCAACATAGAAACACCAACGAGCATAACCAAGCCAAACCATGGCTCTGATACCAGTTGTTAGGATTATAAACGAGCAATACAATACAATAATGAGCAAGAAATAAACATTATAACAAGCAACCACAGATAGACACACAATATACCGTGGAAACCCCATGCGAGGAAAACCAACACCAATGAAGATATTCATTACATGGCCAAAACCGGCCATCCGGGCCAAGCGAGCTAGTCACCGCTCACCTCCAAGCTACTATACAATGGATCCTCCTCAAGCCTTATAAAGGCTTAATCACATGCAATACCATGGGACAATACCATGGGCTACAACAAACCATGTGCCCAAACCATGTGCTAAACCTAACCACCTTTGACTCGATCTCAAGTCAAGGTTAACCCTAACAATAACTTTTCATTCCTCTTAGAATCTCGTTAATTCCTTCATGATCACTATGGCCATTGTGAATCATAATTTATAAATAAATTATAGAAATCAATGTCTAATAGTAAAAAAAAAAAAAAATCAGAAAAAATATTCCAAAACATTAGATATATGATGATAGATAGAAAATTTGAAATTTACCTTAATGATTTCTATTATATTGTAACATCCATAGGTGAGGTGTTATTCTATGTGGTTTTAATGGAGTCTCTTCTTTCCCATTGAAAAGATGGTGTTTAGTACTTTGATACCTATGATTCCTTGAGAGGAAGTTCATATACTCAGCAAACACCTCATTTCCTAAACCTTTTGAACGTCGTTATTTCTTCTTAGTACGACATACTGTACATGAAAATTTTCCATTTGTTTGAATTTACCTACAAGAGATGGATTAACTATGTCAATTATAATTATATATATTGAATGGATTATTTAAAAAACATGTACAATTAATACATAAACTTCATAAAACTAAATACTATTAAAATGGACATTATAATTAGACACGACAAATTTTTTTAGCCCTAGGGCATCCTGAATTGTCCATACAAGCATTGCATGGAATTGAAATTTCCCTTATCGTATTGGACTAGCGACATCATACATAGTGATGTCATTCCATAGATTTAGTAGCTCGACAATAAGAGGCTCGATATATGCATCCATATCTTTAACTTGGTTCTTAGATAATTGATTTGAACATATACACTACACAGTTATTACAAGCATTTTAGATATATAAATAATATATATGAGTAAATGAAAACAAATATATGACATTGTGCAGTTCAAATAAGAAAAATGAGATGTTACTGCATTAAAAAAATTGTTGCATAAGCAAATACCTTGAACAATCATTTCCAACATTATGTGCTCCTACTTTATTGACATCAATGGAGGAATTTTATTGTTGGTAACAAAAATAGGCCACTATGAGTTGATATATCTCATCTCTGCAATTGGATTGACACTATCTGCTGCTAAATAAATCCTAAAATTATGAGGTTCTTATTTAAAGTGTGGCCATTTTTTCTCCATGACTCTAAATGCATAACCATCTGTAGGCATTCGGATAATGTCATATTCACTTATGTTTTTTGCATGGTAATCCATGAATTATACTATGTTGTTGCACCTGAATAGTCATTGAAAATGTGGAATAGTGGGAATATAATAAATAACCTTGTGAGGCACCTTTTTGGTTAATTGATTTGTTTGATATCTTTTGCTATGACATTTTGGACATTGTGTTTCAAATTCATGTTGCTTATAATATATAATCTGATCATATATTATATATTTTCCATGCATCATTGGTTGATAATGCATTCCAATATCTTTCATGATGGCATATAAATATCAATATGTGCAAAGTAAAATATTTGATGGTGGTAACAAAAATTCAACTCTTAAGGTACGACAAATTTAAAAAAAGTTAGTTTATATAATATATAAAGAACAATAATGAAACATATTTCATCCCTATTAAATTTACTTATGCACTAATGATAAAATTGTTGTAGGAACAAAGATAACATGTATCATGGCCATATATATGTGATGGATTATATTGCATACCTTAATATCTATGTGACTGATGTGTTTGAAATACCATTCAAAGCCTTCAAGCAAAATATCATTAATATATAAAAGAGAATATTTGTGTTGGAGCCTTCATAAATGTGTTTGTATGCCTTCTCAGGTATAGGTAAACCATGAACATCATCAAAGTCATTATTTTTAGTATCGTCACCATCATCCATTCTAACATTAAATGCATCATGGATCAATGTATTTGTACATTCATCTCCAACTATGTTATCAGTATGATCATCCTCTCCAATATGATCATTAACTTGATCTTCAATATTTGGAGCTCCATGTTGCTATGGTGCTTGCTCTTGAAACACATCCTTCGAGTGATATTCCCTAGAAGGCCTTTCCTTTATAATTGCAAACCATCAAGAGATATTAGTGTTAATATTAAAAATATTAAAATGATAGATACAATTACAAAAATGATCGATTTAAAGACATATATAATCAAGAACTTACCAATGGATGATATCCATTCCCCCCTCAATGTGTACATGCTCCCAACAAAGTATTTTTGTTGTTGTGATCTTTATTCTTCTCATTTTAAAGCCCCTGCATTCACCAAAAGAACAATAACATTTCCCATCACCGTTCCTTTTCACTCCATATGACAATCTAGCAAGTGATTCTAGATTTTATTCCTCTAGATCAGAAACATTGTTAGATGGCATTTTAATTTACCAAGATTGATTGATTACCATTAATTTTAAAAACTCAAGATCCACACTTCACTATTTGTAATGATAGTAACAACTAAAATAATTATGTATTTTTGAATGAAAAACAGTCAGTGGAAAGGTTATAACCTCTGAAAACCATCACTATATAGAAAATATGCTAGAATATTTCTAAAATTTCATGTTTCTAAAAAAACGTTTTGTCGGATATCAGACGAGACTTTACTTTTGAATGTTATAAAAAATATGAAACAAACGTGAGATATTCTAGGTCGGCAGCCGGATATTTGACATCCATTGAATATATGATGACCAGGGATCAAATTTGAAGGGAAAGGTTATATTTTAATATGAAGAGTTAATATGTTAATAGCCCTTCGTGATTGACAAGTTAAAAAAATATATTCTTTTCATATGAAAATAAAAAATGATTCAAAATTTCATAACCAAAACATATTAATTGTAAAAAAAAAACTTTGACTTATATCCATCAAAATATTTTGTTTTCATAAGAATGAAATATTTTGTTTTCATAAGAATGAAATATACTCATTTGAATGATATACTCCCTTTAATAATATGGAATACCTCTTCAAAGTTTATTAAATCTTTCAAAAACACACATTTATATAAAACAAATTCATTTCATATCACTGTACAGTTACTGTAAATATATACGAAACAAAGCTAAAATTATTGTGAAAGAAATCCAAATTTATTGTGTAAATTTTATTAACATAATTTTATGTTATTAATTTATTTGTCTATAATTTATGCACTTTTATGCACTTTCATATTATGCATTCATAACCACAACAAAAATAAAGAAAAATATTTGATAGAAATATTATAAATTGATAAAAATATCTATTCAAATACAAATCTATATAAATATAAACAAAGACAAATTAATAACTAGCCTAGATCCAGTTTTACCCGGCTCTATCATGCGCCGAGAGGGATCAAATATTTCGAGGTGCAAACCCTTTTTTGGAGTGCAATTGTTGAAGCAGGGATCTGAGGAAATATTTTACTATCTAATAACAGAGACCAGAATGCTTATCTGTGCACTTTCTGCTCTTGATTCTCCTCTCGGGTGCTGTTTGGTGTCGTCTTTTATAGTTTGTTTTTGCGTGGTCGCTGTTATGTTTGAGCATCATGTATGTTATATTTGTTATGTTTGAGCATCATGTATGTTATATTTGGCTTTGTTGAGTAAGTTATGTTTGTGTTATATCATGTTATGCTTCTTTTCTGTCTTTGTTTCTAAATGAGTCGGTGTTAATGTATTATTACCTGTGATAATTGAGAGGAAGAGAGGCATATATTATATGACACAGAAGCTGAGGGAACGGCTATCACATCAACCTCTCAAATAAGTGATGCTGAGGTAAGAGATTTATTTCCTCCTTCCTTTGTTTTCGAACTCAGTAATTATTAATTTTGCTAGCTGGAGAGATGCTTTGTTACAAATCTATGAGTGATTGGTTTCGTTTTTATTTGTAGGCAATGAAAATCAGATGAAAATGCAGGCGTAGAAGGGATCTGAGTGATCTTTGCACAGATAAGCATTTTCTTTTCTTTGCTTCTTTTTAACAAGTTTTATGTCTGTTCTTCTCCTCTAATTTCATTTTCTGTACTTAAATTATATGGAATTTACAATAGAGTTTAGATGTTTGATTCTGTAACGGCGTAGAAAGGAGCTAAGCCATCTTTTCTTGAATATTACAATGTCGCTTAATCATCTTTGTTTGAATATTACAATGCTTCTTTATCATCTTTCTTGATGGAATGCCTGTCCATTTATTATTGACTGTCGGTTTTTGTTTATCTAAAGGTAATTTAATTTCATTGCTTAAATTCGTAGCACTTTTTTTTCCAAAAAACCCTTTATCTCTCAAAAGCCTCAATTAGTGCCATTCTTAGGATAAATCATGCCAAAATTCAATTCATAATGATTCTGACTTCTTGTTTTCCATTTATATGTTGATTGAATTCAATTTGATATCAATCTTTTTAATGTAAAAATATTTATTTGTTGTTTATAGTTGAAAAGGTAGCTGGTTCAATTTGCAAAAGAATGACATTGGGGAGTAAAACCCTCTTTATTGTGGCTGCTATTTACTGTGCTTTAAATCTGTAAAAAGAGTGGTTAACTTTCCACGGTTGTTGTTCTTTCCTAATTATTGGAACCTTCCACCATTTCTTTAATATTATCCGTCGAAGGCCTGAAATCCCATGGGTTCGACTCCGATATAACATCATCATCGATAAGTCCTCAAGCATAAACTAAGGATCGTTCAATTCAACACTATTTTTTAAGCCTCTCAATGTCGCGGGTTCAATTCCGCAAGTGCTCCAATTTGAGTTATAATGATTTCTCATGGTTGCCAGAAACCTTGAAATCTTTCCATATCTTTTTGAGCTAAGGTATCTTGAAATTCCAAAAGACGTCTACTCATTCAAGCCACGGGATTGAACATGTAGTCAAAAAGAAATTATGCTCAAAGTCTTATGATCATTAAAATAAAGCATAAATTCTTGATGAGGTACAGACTTTATGTTTGTTTTTTTCCTTAGAACGTCAGAAAATCATGGGAGTTTGATTTCCTTATAGGTTCCGTCAGGTCATTTAAATCATATTAGGCTGGCTGTTTCTTACACTCAAATGGATATTAATCTTGTAATGGCTTATAATCCCGATTTAGAATTACTCGTATCAGTTTCTATAATTCAATCATTTCTCATATGCATACTTGATATAGAAAGTTAAATTATACGCATTCGCATACCTGAGACAAATCTGTAATTGCTCTCAGCCTTATTCCGAAGGTCCAGCTTGTACGTATTGTTTTGAAGTGTGTATAGGTGCTTTGATTTACTTACAAATATATATATATATATATATATATACACCTAAGATTATTAATTATTAAGCCAACTTGTATATATATATAGATATATAAGCCGACTTTTTTTATGTGACACGTGTCATCTCCACGTTGAGCACGGAATTACACTTCTACCTCATACCGGGCTGTAGAATGCGCCTTTCGGCGCAATAAAGTGAAGACTGCCTCGATTGGCATGACAACCATCCATTTGGGAGTCGAGGCAATCTTGGTTCCACCTCCTTAGTTGCTTGTCCCTCTACCGTCCATCCTGGATCCATCTCACATAGGCAACTACAAGGTTGGTGATAACACATCTGACAAGTTCCATCATTGATTCAGCTTCTCTTGGAATGAGACATGGGAACTAAGGCACCAATATAAACAATGAGGCTTGTGAATCCAAATGGTTTACCATATGTCCACATCCAGTCTCTCCAAATGAGGCCTGGAGTACATAAATTAAGCCTGTAAAGATCATAATGAGGAATTAAAGCCTAAAGCTATTGAATTGCAAACTGACCAAAGTGTAAAAAGCCAAACTCCCTTGACAAGTCTACAATCTCTATCCCACAGATCTGCCCAATGAAGAATCCCTTTCTTTAAAAGCCTCTTGGGAAGCAACCTTGGGAAGTGTTCCAAAGTAGACATCTACAAAATCATCCAAATGGAGTGACGAGCTAAATCAAATCATTTTCTATATCCAAGTCACTGCAAGCCTAGAAATAGAGTAACTCCCCTTCCAACTAAGTCGCATGGTTCGGGTTTGAATTCAAGTTCGGCAACGATGAAATTCAATTTGAATTCAAATTGACTAGTGAGATTCAGATTAGATTCGTCAATGTCTATATTTCAAGATTTTTTAATAGATAAAAAAAAAAATTAAAAATGAAATTTTTTATTTTTTCCATTAAAAAATCACTTAAAAAAATAAAAAAAGTTGATTTTTTTAAAATTTGCCTTGAAATTCGGCTTAAGATTCCCATTTAAAATTTGCCTTTTAAATTTTAAAAAAAAATTGAGATTTGACGAATTTCAAACCTCATCAATAAAACTCGTTGAATCTTGTGACTTAACCTCCAAGTATCCCAAAATCTTTGTACTACAAGCAAACCAATGATTTTAAAATCCTGTGAAATTGCAATGGTATCAATGTTAAGAAAATGCCCTTTTATTCTATGCAGATGTGACTAGATGTGATCCTGAATCATAGTAAGCATTTCCAAGGTTCAGATCCAAACAAACAGTACACAATCCATTCCGCTAAAATAACTGCTCCTTGCAATCAAAACATGTTAAGGGGTTTCATTTGCACTAAGTTTGGGGATGCTAGAGCACTGCCCTTAGTTCTGTAGAAACATCATATGTATAACTTTTTAAAATCAATAATCCTACTCAAGTTCAACGATTATGAAAATGTTAATGCACATGGAAAGTCAAATTGCTTTCATGCTTCTGCACTATTGCTAAAAGTTAAAACTTCTTGTTGTTTTTTGTATATCAAAACAAGGGAATAGGAATCCAGTGTACTATATAGCATGTTCAGCCAAGGTTATAAAAATTGCACAAAACATTTTTTATTCAACTATAAAGCTTGACCCCAAACTCATCCCCATGCTGAGAACCTTTTTTCTAAAGGCCAATCTGTCACACTTAGTGCACCATCAAAACAAGAAGCCAAAAATACCACAAGCCCATCATCCATTCATGCAACAAGTGTAACCATCATTCGTCAAATCAGTTCTTCAAATCTAAGCCAGCTCAAGCAAATACATCATTCAACTAATCCAAGTCAAAACATATGGAACTCCTACAAAGACCAAGTAAGTCAAGAGGCATCCACAACTACAAGTAATGAGAGAGAAGAATAGACCAATGTGTTATTAGACTAGAGGCATATAGAATCCAAATTACAATCATGACCAAGAGTTCAACCTTGATTTGGGTCGAAGAGCCCCAAACAAGTACTAACGCAACCAAGGAGGTCCTCATAAGTTTTATAACCAAAACCTGTCCAGAGGTCACCCTACAAACCACTTGGACTTCTTGCATGGGCTCTAGAAAATAATGGGTCTAGCGCAAGATAAAAGAGGAAACTTGGACTATTCCCAAGCTCTACCACTAATAGAATGTGGACATCAACAACAATCTTGGATTGCTCCCACATGCTGACTAAAATCAGTAATACTAAAGTGGAAGTATTGGGCTACCTAGGCTACTCCAAAGCACCCCTTCAAGACACATAAATAGTCAATAATATTAATATATAAAATGGGGCTACAACTCCAAAATTCTCAATTCCCTAGACCACTCCTAGGTAAATACGTGGCTAGCAATGTAAGGCTATGGGCATAAAAACCAAGAGAGAATAATGGGACCAGATGCATATCAAATTGGCACTCTCTGCAGAGTAGGGCAGAAAAACTTTACTTGTAGCATACTTCCAAACCTCCCTTTTAAAATAAACTAGGGAGGGGAAGAATTTTACCATGAAGGAATGAAGATTTGAATTTGATTATGACAGACCTGAAATAAGAAAGAATGCAACAATCCATTGCAGTTCTAAGAAAACCACAAAAACATAACTTCCAAGGGAATAAAAATGCCATGCTTATGCAATAAAAGGGAAGATCTGTAAAATTGCAACATGATTCATAAAAGGTGATTTGCTATTAAATTTTTCATTCTTACCAAATACTTTTTCGCAGCTCATCATAAAAGATTCAACCCACAACATAAATTTCAAATACTTTCTTTTCTGAAATATCTATCTCTATAGTAATTAATAGCAATTATAATCATACAAGATGGAAAAGAAAAAAGATGAAAGATTTCTTGATTTCACAAGAAAAATTCCACTATCTCTCCCCAAGATTACTGTTGTAGATGCTGTTGGGTTGAAATTGAATCTCTCAACAACAGCCTACCTCCTCCAAATTGAATAGAATGGTTTGCCCAAAATTTTCCAATGAATTTTCAATGGGAATGAATTTGAGAGTGGGGAAAATGCATGCAGCAAATTTGTCTTGGAAGTGTGTAAATGGTTGTCGTTTGAGAGAATGAGAATGTGGATGTGTGGAATGGAGAGAGTAGTTTAATGCTAAGTTGCAGGAAATGCTAAAACAGGGGCCATATCATGAGTGTGTCAGTATGGAAATGCAGAAACATGTGTGGTATGGCTTGGAAATGCATTTCCAGTTGTACGAGATGTGTCCCACGTGTGGGAAACGCATTTCGTATGGACAGAAACCCATTTTGTCTGGTGTTTCCCAGCCATATCATTGTCCGTACAGCGTGTTTCCTTCTCTAAATCCGCATATTCTGACTTGGTTTGACTCAGTTTTTGCTTTGGCAATTCCTTTATCTTTCTTTTTCTATCATTTTACTTCAATTTTTAACATTAGCATTGATTGTCTCAGGATGTTTGAGTGGTTCCAACCTCTCCAGAATATGAATGGAGAAAGTATAATTTCATATCCCATCCAAAATTCAGCAGACTTAACAGTTTTCAGGATTTCAGGATTAGCAAGATTGCATAATTTTTATTGGATTATATCAAGTATCCAGGTATGGGATTGGCATTTAATCAAGAGAACCAAGCCCTTTATGTACCCCAATGTTGGTGGTGTTGATTGTTGAACTCCTCCGTCGTGGCCTTACCAAAACTGTACCCTTCATTCAAGCCAAAGTCATTGATTAGGCATGTTGAGCTTTTTCTACCATATTTTAAGGCCTGGATTAGGCAGATTCATCAAAATTTCATGGTGTTGACTAATGTCCCTGGAGAATTAAGGTAGGAAGACGGTGATACTAATGATGGGGATCCCAATATAAACGATGGTGGAATGTTGGTTGTCATTTATGTTTCATTTAAATGTGCTTGCTCATTTATTCATGATGTTTTCTTTCATGGTTTCAATATAATGTGCTAATATAAACTAACACGTTATATATATATATATATATATATATATATATATATATCATGTTTCCTCATTTCCAAATTTTTGACGGGTCACCTTTCCAGCCCATTTCCATTTCGGAAACTTAGCTTAGCTTTGAAGGAATATGCTTATAACAACAGCCATCATTTGTCACTTGGGATGGCCCCTTCTGAGGCTCTATATGGAAGGAAGTGTTGAACACCACTGACTAAAATAACTTGGAAGACATAGTGGTGATAGAACCAAATATGTTAAAAGGAATAGAAGAACAAATAACACTTAATAGACAAAGACTAGAAGAAGCAATCAATAGTCAAAAGAGCTATGCAAACTTGCTTAAGACTTCAAGTATGAGATAGGGTATTTATTAGAGTTAGACCTCATAAAAGTTCAAACAAGTACGGAAAGAGGCACATTAAATTGTTTTTAGATTTCGTGGACCCTTTGGGATCATTGACCAGATCAAAATCATGGCTTACAGAATTGCCCTACTTCCCTCCTTATCCAAGGTCATAATGTGTTTCACATGTCTGTTTTGAGAAAAAGTATGCAAGATGATTCACATGTTGTCAATTGATCTGTTTTGTAGGTACAGGACCAGGCTGTGGCACATGCTGAGCCATTATGTGTGTTAGACATCAAAACTGTAAAGCTTCACCACTGTACCTTAGAGCAAGTCAAGGTCCAGTGGGACATGTTTGATGAGTCTGATGCATGGGAGGATGCAAAGCTGATGAGGAAGGAACCCCCAAACCTCTTTATGTAGCATCAAGAAGGTGCTATTCTAAGGGGGAAGGCTGTAGTGACCCCTTCGACAGACAGATTAGTATAATTGTGTCTTTTGCTTTATTCTAAATTTTAATAAAATAGTTCTAATTAGCTTTGTTACCACTCATATTGCATGAGGGTCAAACTTGTGATTTTTATCAGATTGATGGGGATTTGCAGCTAGTACCTTTGGAACATTGGATTGACGTGGCGGTATACTTCTTCATGGAGCCTTTCCCTTTTTGGCATTCAATGGAGATCTTTGGTGGACTAGACTCACTTTTCCTTGTTGAAGATCATGTTTAGTGACTTGGTGGAAGTTGCTTCAGTTGTGTATCATGTTCTTCGAAATTTGGTGGAGGCATTCTTCATATTGGATCAGTATTGGGGAGATCAACTATTTGTTTCCTCATGTTCTACTCACTAATTTTACTTGGTTGTTGCATGGTTAGTCCATGTCTTGTTCTTAGTTGTTAGTGTCCTCTAGCATGGTGGTGTATCCGCCTAGTGTTTTCCTAGTATCATTCACATTTCATCACATTTCCACCATTTTACCTAGGAAATTTGTGTATTTCATCACATCCTCACTTTTTACCTAGGTAAAACCTATGAAACCGGATTCGTCCTCTAGCCCCCCCGTGTCCCGTGGGGATCGAATCGGACACGATTCGAGTCCGACACGAGCCCGATTCAACTTCCAGTCGAATCCTAAAACCGGACACGAAAATCCATCGTGTCCCGAAAACCGAACATGAATCCCGAAAACAGGACATGTGACTGGCGGAAAAAGACAGTCAGGTTTGCTTAAATTCAATTTTTTGTCTTTCATTTTGTCATTTGAAAGGAAGCAATTGATTGAGAGTGAGTTTTG